>CM060892.1:83062326-83662326 GCA_030762935.1 Hymenopus coronatus | reverse complement strand
ACATCTTAGTCAGCTTTGACATAAAATCTCTGTTTACTCGCATCCCAGTTGAAGAAGCTCTTAGATCCGTACAACAAAGAATCAGCATTAACCATCTCCCAGAAGACTGGACCGACCTTGTTGCCCACTGTATAACCAATACGTATTTCTCATACCAAGAAGACATCTACCAACAACAAGAAGGTGCAGCCATGGGATCTCCTATCTCGCCGATTGTGGCTAATATCTTCCTTGAAGATTTTGAAAACACGGCCTTGGACACTTGCCGACTCAAACCGGATATGTGGTTAAGATATGTGGATGACACTTTCGTGGTATGGCCACATGGATTGAACAACATCCCAGAGTTCCTTGAACATCTAAACAGTCTTCATCAAAATATACAATTTACCATGGAACTAGAACATAACCAAAAATTACCATTTTTAGACGTTCTAGTAGAGCGAAATTCAGCAAGTAAAACAGTGCATTGTTCAGTTTACCGAATGGCTACACATACAGACAGATACATAGATGCCACATCCCACCACCCCATTTCAGTAAAACGAAGCATGGTCAAAACTCTGTTCCAACGAGCTACGCGTATTTGTGACCCAAATCTTTTAACTGAAGAGAGACACCACTTACAGGAAGTGTTAAAAGCCAACGGATACTCAAAAACCGACATAAAATACTGGGGAAAGAATGCCAAAAAACCACAAAAAGAAAAAGAAAAACAAAAGACAAGATGGGCTCGCCTTCCTTTTGTTCAGGGCACCACTGAAAGGATTGGCAAAATTTTACTCAAACACGGGATTAATACTCGGTACAGCACGGTTCGGAAGTTACAATCCACCCTCAGACCAGTAAAAGACAAATCCAACCCACTACTTAAGCCAGGAATTTATAAAATAACCTGCGATTGCGGCAAAGCATATATAGGTCAGACCGGAAGATCGGCAATCACACGTCGAAAAGAGCACATCAGAAGCCTCAAACTTAATCAGCCTGAAAAGTCCGCTCTCTCCGAACATGCTATTGAAACTGGCCATCACATTGATTTTGATAACATGAAATTATTGGTACCATGTGAAGACTACAAACATCGCATTATACGCGAAAGCATAGAAATAATTAAAGAAGAACATAAAGTTAACAGAGACAATGGAAAAAGTTTGAACACCATCTGGAGACCTCTGCTAAGAAAAGCATCCCACCTTGCGGCCAGCGAGCCAATAGGAATACAGAAAGCAGCGACCCCAGCCATTGGCCAAACGATAACCAATGGCAACACAGGAGGGCGGTACTTGGCATGTCCCAACTACAGTATATAAGAAGGTACGCCAGCCGGACCAGACGCAGTTAGCCCTGAGGAAGCCTTATCACAAGATGGGCGAAACGTCGGCAGATTTTAGCCTTAAGACGCGGTCTACACCGGAAACTCTGGACCAAGATAATTTTAATATTGGCCGTGGAAGTTTACGAAAACATATAACACACCTCTACGGGGAGAGAATGTATAAGAAAACACAACTGTTCTGCCAACTGCGGAAGAAGAAACTACGACTTATTTCACAATTAACCTTCCTAAAACGATGCAGAGACCAACATGTAGTTCCGACGTTTGTACAGTTGAAACACCACATCAACACCAGATATGCACGCAACATATTACGGAAAGCCTCGCTCAGTCTACTAAGGGAGAGAATAGCCTTTACAAGACGAGAGTTACATTTTACAGAGACAGAATTGTATGGAATGCATCACCTGCTTGCTACCGATTTAGAAGAAAACGACTGGAATACTCTGGAGAAAATTTCATACACATTAGCATACCAGACAGCATATATTGCTGAAGATAGGCAACGAAAAAAATTTCAAACATTAAAAAAGAAACAATATCCATTGGAACACAAATTAGATATAGAAAGGTTAGTGGTCAATGTTTCAAAAATCACTCTAGACGAACCCACGACACAAGTCCTAGCAAAGGGACTAAAGTTTGCTATCACACCCCGGCATATACCGATGGAGGAGTTTATTACTGGAATAGAGGCTTCACTTACTGGCTTACCAGAGGAGACATCCAATGATATCAGAATGGACACTTACAAGGTACTCAAACACGCAAAAGTTCCCAAAGCAAACATCACTCATGCGGAACGTCAAGCCCTCAAAAGCATTGCTACCAACCCAGACATCGTAATCTTACCAGCAGATAAAGGCAACGCTGCTGTCGTGATGGACACTGAGGATTATGGAGAAAAAATGACACACCTACTGCATGATACAGCGTATAAGAAAGTAGAGAAGAATCCAATAAACAAACTAGAACGAACCACAATTTCGGTAATAAAAAATTCTTCAATACCAACAGAACAACAAAAGCGTCTCCTCCCTCATGACTCTCGTACACCGACGTTCTATGGGCTGCCTAAAGTTCACAAACAAAACATCCCATTGAGACCAATCGTCAGTGCCATAGGCTCACCCACTCATGAACTCGCCAGATTTCTAGCCAAGGGTCTCCAACCACTAGTGGGCAAGACAGACTCTTTTGTCAGGGACTCCGGCCATTTTGTACAAATACTCCGGAATTTTACCTTTGAAGAGCACCACATCTTAGTCAGCTTTGACATAAAATCTCTGTTTACTCGCATCCCAGTTGAAGAAGCTCTTAGATCCGTACAACAAAGAATCAGCATTAACCATCTCCCAGAAGACTGGACCGACCTTGTTGCCCACTGTATAACCAATACGTATTTCTCATACCAAGAAGACATCTACCAACAACAAGAAGGTGCAGCCATGGGATCTCCTATCTCGCCGATTGTGGCTAATATCTTCCTTGAAGATTTTGAAAACACGGCCTTGGACACTTGCCGACTCAAACCGGATATGTGGTTAAGATATGTGGATGACACTTTCGTGGTATGGCCACATGGATTGAACAACATCCCAGAGTTCCTTGAACATCTAAACAGTCTTCATCAAAATATACAATTTACCATGGAACTAGAACATAACCAAAAATTACCATTTTTAGACGTTCTAGTAGAGCGAAATTCAGCAAGTAAAACAGTGCATTGTTCAGTTTACCGAAAGGCTACACATACAGACAGATACATAGATGCCACATCCCACCACCCCATTTCAGTAAAACGAAGCATGGTCAAAACTCTGTTCCAACGAGCTACGCGTATTTGTGACCCAAATCTTTTAACTGAAGAGAGACACCACTTACAGGAAGTGTTAAAAGCCAACGGATACTCAAAAACCGACATAAAATACTGGGGAAAGAATGCCAAAAAACCACAAAAAGAAAAAGAAAAACAAAAGACAAGATGGGCTCGCCTTCCTTTTGTTCAGGGCACCACTGAAAGGATTGGCAAAATTTTACTCAAACACGGGATTAATACTCGGTACAGCACGGTTCGGAAGTTACAATCCACCCTCAGACCAGTAAAAGACAAATCCAACCCACTACTTAAGCCAGGAATTTATAAAATAACCTGCGATTGCGGCAAAGCATATATAGGTCAGACCGGAAGATCGGCAATCACACGTCGAAAAGAGCACATCAGAAGCCTCAAACTTAATCAGCCTGAAAAGTCCGCTCTCTCCGAACATGCTATTGAAACTGGCCATCACATTGATTTTGATAACATGAAATTATTGGTACCATGTGAAGACTACAAACATCGCATTATACGCGAAAGCATAGAAATAATTAAAGAAGAACATAAAGTTAACAGAGACAATGGAAAAAGTTTGAACACCATCTGGAGACCTCTGCTAAGAAAAGCATCCCACCTTGCGGCCAGCGAGCCAATAGGAATACAGAAAGCAGCGACCCCAGCCATTGGCCAAACGATAACCAATGGCAACACAGGAGGGCGGTACTTGGCATGTCCCAACTACAGTATATAAGAAGGTACGCCAGCCGGACCAGACGCAGTTAGCCCTGAGGAAGCCTTATCACAAGATGGGCGAAACGTCGGCAGATTTTAGCCTTAAGACGCGGTCTACACCGGAAACTCTGGACCAAGATAATTTTAATATTGGCCGTGGAAGTTTACGAAAACATATAACACACCTCTACGGGGAGAGAATGTATAAGAAAACACAACTGTTCTGCCAACTGCGGAAGAAGAAACTACGACTTATTTCACAATTAACCTTCCTAAAACGATGCAGAGACCAACATGTAGTTCCGACGTTTGTACAGTTGAAACACCACATCAACACCAGATATGCACGCAACATATTACGGAAAGCCTCGCTCAGTCTACTAAGGGAGAGAATAGCCTTTACAAGACGAGAGTTACATTTTACAGAGACAGAATTGTATGGAATGCATCACCTGCTTGCTACCGATTTAGAAGAAAACGACTGGAATACTCTGGAGAAAATTTCATACACATTAGCATACCAGACAGCATATATTGCTGAAGATAGGCAACGAAAAAAATTTCAAACATTAAAAAAGAAACAATATCCATTGGAACACAAATTAGATATAGAAAGGTTAGTGGTCAATGTTTCAAAAATCACTCTAGACGAACCCACGACACAAGTCCTAGCAAAGGGACTAAAGTTTGCTATCACACCCCGGCATATACCGATGGAGGAGTTTATTACTGGAATAGAGGCTTCACTTACTGGCTTACCAGAGGAGACATCCAATGATATCAGAATGGACACTTACAAGGTACTCAAACACGCAAAAGTTCCCAAAGCAAACATCACTCATGCGGAACGTCAAGCCCTCAAAAGCATTGCTACCAACCCAGACATCGTAATCTTACCAGCAGATAAAGGCAACGCTGCTGTCGTGATGGACACTGAGGATTATGGAGAAAAAATGACACACCTACTGCATGATACAGCGTATAAGAAAGTAGAGAAGAATCCAATAAACAAACTAGAACGAACCACAATTTCGGTAATAAAAAATTCTTCAATACCAACAGAACAACAAAAGCGTCTCCTCCCTCATGACTCTCGTACACCGACGTTCTATGGGCTGCCTAAAGTTCACAAACAAAACATCCCATTGAGACCAATCGTCAGTGCCATAGGCTCACCCACTCATGAACTCGCCAGATTTCTAGCCAAGGGTCTCCAACCACTAGTGGGCAAGACAGACTCTTTTGTCAGGGACTCCGGCCATTTTGTACAAATACTCCGGAATTTTACCTTTGAAGAGCACCACATCTTAGTCAGCTTTGACATAAAATCTCTGTTTACTCGCATCCCAGTTGAAGAAGCTCTTAGATCCGTACAACAAAGAATCAGCATTAACCATCTCCCAGAAGACTGGACCGACCTTGTTGCCCACTGTATAACCAATACGTATTTCTCATACCAAGAAGACATCTACCAACAACAAGAAGGTGCAGCCATGGGATCTCCTATCTCGCCGATTGTGGCTAATATCTTCCTTGAAGATTTTGAAAACACGGCCTTGGACACTTGCCGACTCAAACCGGATATGTGGTTAAGATATGTGGATGACACTTTCGTGGTATGGCCACATGGATTGAACAACATCCCAGAGTTCCTTGAACATCTAAACAGTCTTCATCAAAATATACAATTTACCATGGAACTAGAACATAACCAAAAATTACCATTTTTAGACGTTCTAGTAGAGCGAAATTCAGCAAGTAAAACAGTGCATTGTTCAGTTTACCGAAAGGCTACACATACAGACAGATACATAGATGCCACATCCCACCACCCCATTTCAGTAAAACGAAGCATGGTCAAAACTCTGTTCCAACGAGCTACGCGTATTTGTGACCCAAATCTTTTAACTGAAGAGAGACACCACTTACAGGAAGTGTTAAAAGCCAACGGATACTCAAAAACCGACATAAAATACTGGGGAAAGAATGCCAAAAAACCACAAAAAGAAAAAGAAAAACAAAAGACAAGATGGGCTCGCCTTCCTTTTGTTCAGGGCACCACTGAAAGGATTGGCAAAATTTTACTCAAACACGGGATTAATACTCGGTACAGCACGGTTCGGAAGTTACAATCCACCCTCAGACCAGTAAAAGACAAATCCAACCCACTACTTAAGCCAGGAATTTATAAAATAACCTGCGATTGCGGCAAAGCATATATAGGTCAGACCGGAAGATCGGCAATCACACGTCGAAAAGAGCACATCAGAAGCCTCAAACTTAATCAGCCTGAAAAGTCCGCTCTCTCCGAACATGCTATTGAAACTGGCCATCACATTGATTTTGATAACATGAAATTATTGGTACCATGTGAAGACTACAAACATCGCATTATACGCGAAAGCATAGAAATAATTAAAGAAGAACATAAAGTTAACAGAGACAATGGAAAAAGTTTGAACACCATCTGGAGACCTCTGCTAAGAAAAGCATCCCACCTTGCGGCCAGCGAGCCAATAGGAATACAGAAAGCAGCGACCCCAGCCATTGGCCAAACGATAACCAATGGCAACACAGGAGGGCGGTACTTGGCATGTCCCAACTACAGTATATAAGAAGGTACGCCAGCCGGACCAGACGCAGTTAGCCCTGAGGAAGCCTTATCACAAGATGGGCGAAACGTCGGCAGATTTTAGCCTTAAGACGCGGTCTACACCGGAAACTCTGGACCAAGATAATTTAAAAAAAAGGTCAACTTTTCATAGAATTCCTTTGACAGCGGAATATTATCCTCTACTGAGGAGATAGTTCTCGAAAGAATATCAATGAGCGCAAAAACAGCGACTATAACTTCGAGCAGGTTTGTACTTGCATTCCTTTCCCTCTTACCCAGTAAGGCTTCGAGGAAAGCAATAAACCTTCTTGCGCCAATGAAAAAATGCGCAGGCTGGAGAGAGAACATTCTGGTTGGACGTTTTTGAGCAACGTGCAGAGAAAAATTTGGACACTTAGATTTCCAACGAATTGATGAAGCAATTGATTACTTCTAAGGGCAGGGCAGTAACAAACATGTTTTGCACATTTTTGATTGTGTTATTGATGCAGATATTCTTTATGAAGTGCATGATGCCTCGTATTATGCGACATAATTGATTTCCCACAATTGGATATGAATGATTATGACCAGACAGAACCATTATCAAAAGAAAATACTTTATAGAAAATAGTTTCTCATAAATTACCTTTACTCTATATATCTTTTACAATCTGATTTACAACCTTTATTCTATATATCTTTTACAGTCTGATTTACAACCTTCGAACCGTTTCTAGATGACACGGTTTAGGTGCTGGTCTTCTGTTCTCAATGTCGTAAGTTCAAACCAGCTCAGACCATGGTTTTTAAGTGTGCTTAAAAGCGCCAGCACCATGTAAGTAGATTTACCGGAATGAAAAAGAGCTCCTGCAGCATGAAATTCCCGCACACCGGTGGCGCAGATATGATCTTGGAAGTTGACAGCGGTGTTAAACAAATTATTTAGGATAACACAGTTCAGGAAGATTCCAAATACTGCTTTCCAACTTCTAGAAGATCATCTGTTCACTATAGAAATCTGGATTAATATGTGGAGAGTTAAAGTAAAAGAAATCAAAAATCGCCATATAATGTTTGTGCTCAGATAAAGCTTCTGTCTGCCTGACACTGTATAAAAGCAGGAAATTTTAGAAAAGTAAGACGTGAAATGTCTAGATGTGTAACTTGATCAAAGGCTTGCCTGGAAAAAACGCAAATAGATTAAACGAAAACATGAAATTTAAGATACGCAAAATAAATTGACTTCTTGGACCTAAATCACAACCTTTAGTGCAAACTAAACTAACTATCTACCTATATAAAGCTATCTTTAAATCAGTATGGAAATACAGTATTCAATTATGGGATCCAGCAAGCAATTCAAACATCAAAATGCTATGGGGTTTCAACCAGATCCCTGGTACTCAGTGATAAGTACATTTATCATCATTTACAGCTTATCAACATTCAGACAGTATTCTCTGCTACCAGAAACATCCCAGTGGTTATCATATACTAAACAACATCACCAACACAACCAACTGACTGCAGAGAAACGAAGTTTTGGAATTGCTTTATAGATTTTAACAAATAGCCAAATAAATGCCAATAGGACAGAGTAACAATAACTTCAATATTGTATTTACTACTTATTATTTAAATATTCAACAGACTGTAATTTTGTAGAGGTTAGTAAAAATAAAAATAAATTAGCTTTAACACGGTATCGTTTAAAACTTTATTTTACACTTTGAGCTTTAAAATGTACTTCAAAATTACAGTCAAATACAATTAGTACCCAAGTAATAAACATTTTAAATATAGTATGGACCAACATGCGACCACTTATATCAAAATAAGAGGTTGCAATTTTGAAGAAAGTTTTAATTCAGTGGAATAATAATTCATTTTGTGTTATTATTTAAATTCAGTTAGTTTAAGGACCGTCTTCCGCAATGCACTCTCTCGCTCTCTCTCTCTCCCTCTCTCTGTGTGAACAACATAAACCAAAAACTAAAATTGAGTCAAATACCAAATTTGATATTTTAAGTTCTAATATCTTCTAAGGATGTGACACGAATGTTTTCAAGAAAATCTTCCCAATCCAAAGTGTCCTTTCAAACATTTTTATTTTCTCAAAAACCTTTCTAATGATTTTGATTAAATTTTCATATGTTTAAGATGTACTCATCGCATATTCATTCTATTTATGGAAGTTTATAGGAATAACTTCTGATGTCATCTTCATTCTGGATAACTTTTGCATAACTGGTAAACCACAAGAAAAAGATAAAACCTTGTTACACAAGTAAGTAAGCAAGCCGCGTTAAAGCCTACAGCATATCTAATACATTTTTTGTGAAGTTAAGTCATTTCTGACATATTTCTTGCTTTTTGTATAACTTCCCACTACTTATACTTTTCTCATATAGAAAGAAGTTATCGTTTTTCTTTTGCTTTGCTCCTGACCATGTAAAAAATAGACACTTTGAAGGTCATCACAGAGCGACCAGTGTTAAAGATTTTACATCCCTTTAGCCTAATATATTTCCCTTATTCTCCTTGTACCTACAAGGAAATAAGTAATAAAACAATTTCTAGTTAAGCAGATCTGAATTACCATGAAGTAATTCTTTTTGTAAGAATAGTTCATTGCAGAACAGGAAGAGAAAGTCGTGTGAATATAACACATCAGAATTACTTTTTTAGGTATAAGTTTACTTTGACTACAGAACAGATTTCAGGATTTTTTTCTACAAAAACCCTAGTTATATTTATACTTGAAGAAATACTCTGCAAGTGTCCATTTATATATATCTGTGTTTAATAAATTAGATCTGAGGAAAACTCAATACACCGAAAATAACTCAACCGAAATCATGTTATCAAATCACGTTATCAAATCACATTATCAAATCACGTTATCAAATCACGTTATCAAATCACGTTATCAAATCACATTGTCAAATCATCTAATATCATTGGCCACAACATCGTCTCATACCGCTTGGCGGAGCAATTAAACAATGAGAGCACACCTTCCGAATCACTGGTAGCCATGGGTTTACCTAGTAAGACCCAAACATGTGCTATGAACTAGAAAACTAAGATGTATTCTTCCTCTAGTTCTTACATAAAGAACTTTCCGTACAAAAGATTATTCTTTTATCTACGACATGCTAATCAAAGTAAACATTAGCAGAAAGTGCCTTATTTCTTGCTTCCTTGTTAGTAGGTAGAAGGAAAATAGGGGAACGCACTAGGATAAATCATAGTCAAATCTTTTAAAAGCTGGTTCTATGAGAAACAACTGCAGTTGGACTCGCTTTGCATGGCCTGCAGTAACACAAGAGAGATGAAACGAAACGACACTTCCCGTTTGATAAAGGTTCAAATAGTTTAAAATTGAAACCAATAACAATGAATATCTCAGAAACTGGCGAATAACCGTAAATACACTGTTACTTAAACTGTAACAAAAGCTACAATAATTCCTGAGTGGCAAGTTTTTGTCTCTCTCTTGCGATTTAACCGATATACAAAATTCTGCAAAATTCATCCAGAATAAAGAGGTCTTCAGAGACTAGTTCCAGAAAATTCAAAATATTCAGTTTATTTATGATGTAAATATTTTTCACTTACGGTTTTTAATCAAAATCGTTAGAACCATTTTTGAAAATAATAACATTTTGAAAAATATATTCCATGTAAAAAGTAGTTTGGGGTGGGAGATATTTTTTAAAATCTCGTGTCGTATCCTTGATGATACTAAATTTAAATATCAAGTTTGGTTGTTAAGGTCTTTTCATTTTTGAATGGTGTTGTCCACAGTCACACACAAGGACCTTTTTCTAAAAGTGTTTTATTTTTATCAGGGAACCAACCACAAAACTATATTTCCGGTGAAATCTGGGTATTGAATTTTTCGGTGGAATACAATACTTCCTCTATACACTATGTAGGTACATAGTGTTGAGAAAGTAAAAAATCTGATTCACATGACTTTCTTTACATCGCTGTGACAAATAAATCTTAAACAGCTTATTCTTCTATCTACTTTATGATAATCGAGCTAAACATAAGCAGAAATTGTCTTAACTACTTGCTTCCTTTTAAGTAGAAGGAAAATAGGGGAACACACTAGACTATAACAATGGTCAAATATTTTAAAAACTGGTTGCCATATGTTGAAATCCGTTTCTATGCATGGCTAGAAGTTTACAATTTTCCATGTGAAAAAAAGGTTTAGGTATTTTGAATCTAAAACAAATAACAAGGAATATCTCAGAACTGGACAATTTTACGACAAATAGTTAATGACATAAATGTTATGTTTTAACGTGATCTATATTTTTGCGTAGTAAGTTTTTGTCTATCTCTTATGGTTTACCGGTTACGCAAAATTCAGCAAAATTCATCCAAGAGGCATTTAAAGGCCATTCCCAGAATATTTAATATATTCATTTTATTTACCATGTAAATATCTCTAATATACGGTATTTTAGTGAAAAAATTAGCCATTTTTGGGAAAATCAAAATTTTCGAAATATTTTCCTTGTAAAGGATAGTTTGGGATATCGCATCCCTGGAAGGTTGCTAAACCTAAATACCAAGTTTGGTATTTTTCCCGACTTTTCGTTTTCGAGTTATCGCGTTCATAGACATTCGGACACACGCACCCACTCGGACCTTTTAATAATTTTTTTTTGGATACTGAGAACATAAAACGTATATTTCCGGTGAAATCTCGGTATGGAATTTTTGGGTGGAATGAAATACCTTCACTTTAAACTATATACAAGGTACGCAGTGAAAACATTAATTGCTCAAAAACCAATCACTTCCGAAACATACTCCAAATACAATTAAGGCTCAAAATTAAGCGTAAGACATCCTACACTTGAAAAACTGAATAAATCCGTTCTAAAGTTAAACTAAACCTTCTTTTTTTTAATTTTGCAGGTTATAAAAACGGATCTAAGGCACATCAAGGCATTCAAATTACTTGCAACTGTAAGTAACGGGTACGTATTACGTTACATGCGAAATTAAACAAAAGTTTCAATTATAGCCGCTAATAAACGCTGTAAACTGCACCGACTTCAGCGTTTTCCTGTTTTCATCTTCCAGCACGTTTAGTTGATACAAAGTATCTCTTCGAAAGCGTTTTCAAGCTGTGAATACACAATACAAGGTCCATAACTTAATCCATTTAGAGCATTAATTTCCCATTGCAATGCAAATTTCTGCTAACGGTTACAGCGCCGAAGAAGAAAATTTGCATTTACAGAGATATGCCATTACCTAAGGAATTAATTTACATTTCCTTCAGCAAAAGGTAAACACTGTAGCAAATATTTGTTCTATCATCTGCGGTTATGTAAGCTTCTATTCTTACTTTTTTTCCGCCGAATTACTTACTATTTAAGGTGATACATCTGGAAGTTTAAAAAGACAACAGTGGGTAAGGTACTGAAATTTATCATTATTGTGCACAATAATAGCGATATTTCTGCTAATTCTCAAACTCCTAGCTTGTAGGATATTTTGTAAAATAATAAAATTTACTTTCTCTACATGTAACATAGGTAACAGAGAAGGTAATGCATTTTACCAAAGATTCGATACCGAGATTTCATTGGAAATACATAATTTCAGAAGCAATTAGTCCAAGAAAGCATATTTTGAAAAAGATGAGTGTGCGCGTATGTGTGTGTGTTTGTATGTGTTTGTATATGCGTATATGTGTGTATAGCTGTAACATGAAAAATCTGCTAAAAATCAAACTTTATATTTAAGTTTAATATGTCCCAAGGATACGGCAAGAAAATTACTCCACATCAAACTATTCCTTGCAAGGAAAAAGTTTAAAAAATCTTCGATCTTCTCAAAAATGGCTCTAACGATTTTGATTAAAATATCGTATATTAAAGATGTTTACATGATAAATGAAATGTATATCTTGAATTTTCTGGGAATAGCCTCTGAAGACTATTTTGGATGAGTTTTGCTGAATTTTGCATAACTGGTAAACCGTAAGATATAGAAAAAGCGTACTAAACAAAAGATGTTTAGTTCATGTTAAAGCATGTAAGTTGTTAGAGATTTGAAGCTTTTTCGCTGCTGGTTATTACAGTTGACTTCACGGGATAGCAACCGAGTTAAATTGGAACCGGTGAAATCCAAGATTTCGACTATCTTTGAGGTATTTTTTAAAAATGTAATATACCTACCTATTTTTAATATGCTTTAGAGAGGCAGTATAGCATTTTTTCAAACAAATTAGTGAAAAAATGTATCGTGTGGAACATTTTGAGTATTGGAAAAGCATTGTGAAAAAATATCGTTTAAAACTGGAATGCCTATTCATAAGCATGTGTCTACCCATCTATAGCTTCAGTTGATTGGTAGTTAACTTTTGAAAATGGGATAAACAGTATATCTTCTTAAATTATAGAATTCATGTCATTTTTCTTTTAAAAAAACAATGTTTCAATTTAAACAATTGTGGTCAACATTCGCAGACCTTAAGGGTGTACACAGCTTAAATTTGATCAAAATTTGAAATAATAATAAAAAATCTTATGTATTCCATTCATGACTTTTCTGTAAACTATTATTGCAACAGATTATTCATTGATCTACAGCTTAGTAATCGTGATGAACAATATCAGAAATGATTGTATTAGTTCCTTCTGAGTAGAAGGGAAATAAAGTAATACACTAGGCTAAAGCGATAGTCAATTTCTTTTAAAGACCGGCTGCTCTGTGAAACGTTTAAAACTCATTTGGTTTTCACGATCAGAATTAAAATAAAAGAGAGGAGAAAAGAAAAATGGCAACCCGTTTGAGAAAAATTTGAGTAGCTTAAAATTGAAACCAATAAGGAATATCTCGGAAACGGCTAATTCTAAAACATAATATAAACTGTGTGTTTTAGGAGATCTACATTTTGTAGTTTAGCGGTTATGCAAAATTCATTCAAAATGGGATCTTCAAAGGCTATTCCCAGAAAATTCAGGATATACCTACATTGCATTTGATATGAAAATAACTGTAATACAAGCCAATGTAAGCCCATTTTGAGAAAAACAAAATATTCAAATAATTCTCCATGAGGGTGGATTTGGGTGTTGTTGATTTCTTGGAAATCGCGTCGCATCCTAGGGAGATATTTTAGTATTTAAAACGTACTTTTTGTTTTTGAGCTGCGCTCCACAGATACATTCACACACCGTGAAATCTCGACAGCAAATTGAGTGGAATCAATATCCCTCTGTCTACTATACCCAGAGTACGCGTAGATAAAATTAAAGAATGAGTTTATCCAAAAAAGAGTATGACTCTTATGTTTCAGTTGCATCATATGATTTTTGCTATCAGAACGTTAAGTTTCATCACCTGACCAATTATGTTCATAATGTAATAACATCGCTATATTTATTTCAAAGACGATTACGGTCTTGTTTCAATATTATTGTACAGCTTTTCTTTTCGCTTGAACTTCCTTCCTGTTCCTTTGGCTATCTCTCCACACCGCAACTGCATGCTTAGAACTTAGTCAAAACTAAACTCTCTGGCCCAAATTGCCCCTTTTTATACCGTCAAATCACATGACAAGGAATTTCTAGAAGTCGATGTTATTGCTGCACGTGCAAACCCCACGCAGGAGTCACAAAAGTCCCACTCAGGTGTAACAATGACCTACTTTTTGGCGTGGTAGTGGAACTATGCAGGGAAGCTGACCACGCACGTGCAACAATCTACCACAAACGATGGAGCGGAAACCGTGCGTCCATCATGGGCTGACAAGTCATTCGGCACGTAGTTGCAATAAACTTTACATTTCATTTCAATGCCTTTACCTAGACTTGGATTTTTCTTACACTTATAACATTAGATACTTTCCATAAGATGCAGCTCTTAACCGATCTTATTTACATTTTCAGCAGACAATCAGAGAAACTGACGTGTGGTTTTGGCTAAACTATTAAAGTGTTCAAGCTATGAGAAATAATTTCATCACTGCGGATCAATTGCTACGCAAGTTATAGGTACGTAAGTGTTGCGAATTTTTACAAAATTATGAGCAGTAACCATCTAGACTTCCAAAGGTGGAATTTGTGGAGGATGCGTTGTCTGGACGGGTTTTCTCTCGGTTTTCCGATTTTCCCCGTCATTCATTCCACACATTTCCCATATTAATCTTTCCTGTAATTGATTTTACTGGTATTTCACATCATTCACTTCCTCACTTTCATACCAGGCATCGGGCTGATCACCCATCCTGGCTCTTCTCTGATCCAGAGACTCTGCTTCTCAACAGGCGTCTGACTCAGCCCTAAATAAGGGGTGTCTTCACATGAGAAAGGTAGACAAAGAAAGAAAGACTCCTACCAACCTTTGAAGCCGAAAGTAATTTTGAGAAACATCCTACATTTTAAGCTTTTGTATGCCATTTAAATTATTTTCGCGCTCAGTATAGTGTACCGAAGGGGATTCCGCACCTTAGGCAGTAATAGGCTTTTTGTATCAAAACCCGGGAGAAGAGGACGAGATGAGAGCAGTTACAGAGGGAAGCCGGAACCAGAGTGCGATAGGGAGCCATTGTGGAGAGTCCCTGTCAGATGCCAAGCAGTTCATCTCGACGCGGTGAGCACTAAGAGCCCACGTCTCGGTCTGAAGAAACGTCCCTGAGTGTACCGATGACCCCAGCTCCATCATGCTGCCGAGGGCTGAGTTTTCAAATCGCAATCATCTCCACGAGAAGACCCCATCATTGAAGTCCTTGCTGACACTTACAACTCAGTAGGAAAGAACAAACGGATGAAATGGGGATGAAATGAAGGGAAGGGAAATTCGCAGGAATTAAGAATGCTCCCAGAATTCACCTGGTGACCCGGGAAACCCTCGAAAAAAAAAGCCACAGAGGTTGGCCACGGCAAACGACCCCACGATCTCCAGAATGCCAGTCCCAGACGCAACGCCTGAACCACCTGGCCTGCTTTTTTCTGCTTAAATAATTATTTAATTATTATAATTATTTGATTAATCCTTATTATGAAATAAACTAAGCTAACGTATATTACAATTTGGATAGGTAGTCATTCAGAACAATTCAATGTCATAGCCAAGATCTGAATCACTGGTCTCTCGGTCTCTTGACGGTTGCTCTACCACTGAGCTACCATGGCAATATGCCGGCAGGACATTAAATTTCTCAACTGACCTGCATATTTCCCGGTAAACCACAAGGTGACCTCAAATTATTTTGAGATGACAATCCCAATTGCGACTTTCATTATTGTAAATAATAAGTCCCAGATCTTAACACGGCTTGTGTGAAAAAACAATTAAATCGATTGTAATTGAGATCACCTTGTGGTTTACGGGAAACATTCAAGTCAGTTGAAAAATGTAATGCCCTGCCTGCATGATGCCATGGTAGCTCAGTGTAAAGCAAGCGGCTAGAGACCGAGGTTTAAATCCCGGCTATGACATTAAATTTTTCAGTCTGTCTCTACATATCCAAATCCTGTCCTTTACATGGGTTGTGTGAAAAAATAATTAAATCCATATATTTCATGTCTTTAAAACTTTATTAAAAACATATTTTTTATCTGATATTTGTTTGTGATTAGTTTTGCAAAACCGTTCCCGGTTTTCACATCACAAAGTTCCTACGATCTTAAACAATGAAAATGTTCATGTTGTGTTTTACTTTTACAGTGTAGGAAAATAGCGCTGCATTTTCCGCGTACAAAGAGAATACGTTAAAATATAGCTGAAGCGAAGCTCTTTTTCGGATTATCAAGCTCTTTTAAATTTCGCAATAACAAATGAAGCACCTGCTCCATTTAAAAAGCAAATGCATTGTCGCTCATTTTGATTAAGATAGCTTCCATTATACAAAGAGAAGCTATAGTTATAAATTAGAAGAATGAGGAAAGACACAGAAAGATTGAGCGACAGAATAAATATCTCCTGCTGGAGGCACCGTTCTGTAAAGTAGATTTAATGACGTCAGAGAATTACTTGCCAAAGGCGTGGTACATCTCCTTGCTTGCCGGAATAAATGCAGTGGAAGAGGAATTCTCTTACATTTAATTACAAAATATAATTAACTAACGTAAGTAGTTATTCAGTTACTCCCTTAAGGATTCCTAAGCCCACAAAGGATTTGTAAATATAGCACAGTGCTAGTTTACCTAGTCTAAAAAGTGTTAAAAAGGTAAATTATTCTCCGGTTCCTTCTGTAAAATAACTGCTATGCGTAGGAAACTTACAAGAACAATGAACATACTAGTGGAAGAATAGTACTAGAAGCATTGATAAATGTTAATTTTGATAACTGCTATTTCGTTTATGTAGATATTAAGCTATTGTGGGCACATCTTTTATAACACAATGTCTTGTAACCAGACTAGGATAGACTTTCTGGAAGTTTATACAATTTCCAGCTGCCAATCAACCATAGGCTTGTTATCGCAGGGATAGGAAGGGGTAACAAAAACGTTCTGGAAAAATAATATATTTGCTCTTCTGGAGGTGATGTTCAAAACTCTGATGTGTTCCATTTACTTGCCTTTTTGTGCCTTTTCTGCGAATACACTGTTCTTATAAAATATTATGCTTCTATTTATTTCATATAATCGAGATAAATACTAGCAGAATAATAAATACTTATTACCTTTTTCCTTATAAGTAGAAAGGAAACGGTGATAAATGTGTATCAAATTTCTAAATCGAATGTATCCCTGACTATAACAATATACGAAGCAAAGGAAGTAAGCAAACATCTCGTTTCTTTTTCATTTATGTTCAGTGCTGCACAGAAACAATTTATAACCAAAGTATTTCTGTCGTGTTTTGTAATTTACAATATTTCGTTTATGTACTGAGCTACGAATTTAAGCTTAGTCATACGATAAAATAATCTGCTGTAGAGTTACGTTACCTTGTGTAGTAGGTTTACTCTCCTCGTATGTGATAATCTGCTGTAGAGTTACGTTACCTTGTGTAGTAGGTTTACTCTCCTCGTATGTGATAATCTGCTGTAGAGTTACGTTACCTTGTGTAGTAGGTTTACTCTCCTCGTATGTGAGACTGACACCTCTCCAGGACTTACCAGGTGGCTAAGAGTCATGAATGGAGAACCTGGAACGAGTGGTTGGCACATAGACTGCACGAGCATGAGAAAGGGGATGACATGAAATGAAAGCAAAATGGATGATAGGAAAGATGATGATGGAACAATTAGTGGAATGATTGTCGGGGTAAACTGGAGGGCCCGGAGAAAACCCGTCTCCACCACAAATTCCACATCCGGGGACTTGGGATGAACCCGAGCCGCTTAGGTGGGAGGCGAGAGAGAGGTTTACACTCTGCTACGGTTTTGGATCAAAATAACATACATTACAAATATAAGGCAATAATAACTAAATAATAGAATAGTATTGCTATTATTATTATTATTATTATTATTATTGGATAGACAGACTAAAAATTCAATTCTACAATCGGGATTAGAATCACGGATCTCCCATCTCTAGTCGGTAGCTCTAACCACTGAGCTAACAGGACAACATGTCGATAGGGTATTAAATTCCTGAGCTGGTTCAAATATTTTTCCAGTTCACCACAATTATATGTTGCCATGGTAGTTCAATGTCAATCGACTGAAACGGGAGATCCTTGGTTCAAATCCCGGCTATAGTTTTGAATTTTGAAGTCTGATTCTACATGCACAGTATGTGTTCTAACACGGCTTGTGTAGAAAATAAATTGTTGTTATTATTATTATTACTATTATTATGATTATGATTATTATTATTATTATTATTATTATTAATGGTATTAGTATAAGTAAAAACGTTTGATATATACCATTCACGTAACTTTATCTAGATATTCCAAATACAAACTTTTCTTACAAAAGATTATTCTTTTATCTCTTTCGTGATAATCGAGATAAACTTAGCAGAATTAGTCTTATTGCTTGCTTCCTTTTAAGTAGAAGGGGAATAAGAAATACGTTAGCCTAAAACAATACACATATATTTTAAAAGCTCGTCGCCATGTGAAACCACTGAGGTCCGCATCACTTTGTATGGTCCCGTTTGAGAAAAGTGTAAGTATTTTAAAGCTGAAACCAATAACAAGTAATATCTCGGAAACAGCTAATTCTACCAAAAACCGTATATGACATGGATTATGTGTTTTAACGAAATCTAAATTTTCGTGAGGTAAGTTTTTGTTTATCTCTTACGGTTTACCAGTCATGTAAAATTCATCCAGAATTGGAGGTTATTCCCAGAAAATTCAAGATATACATATTATTTGCAATGTAAATAATTTTAATATACGATATTTTAATCAAAATCGTTAGAGCCATTTTTCAGAAAATTGAACATTTCGAAAAGTTTTCCACGTGAAGGGTAGTTGGGTATAGGGGTATTTTCTTGACAATTTTCGTGTCGCATCCTTGGGAGGTACTAAGTTTAAACACCTAGTTTGGTATTTAAGGGACTTTTCGCCCACAGGCGCGCCCACACCTGAACCTTTTTTCTACAAAATATTTCTCTCGTACTCATGGGACCTCAAAACATATTTTCGATGAAATCTTGGCATCAAACTTTTGGGTGGAATACAATAAGTTCTCTTTCCATTATAAACATTGTACAAATGTGCTAGAGAAAGTAATAATTAGTCCAAAGGAAACTAGCTTTGGAAGTGTTGTTTGGCAAACCAAGAATATTTCTTTCATGTAGAACAGCTAAAATTGCCTTCTGCAACCAACTTATCTGCAAAATAAAATCTTTTTGGCTTCTCACACACGCAGTGCGTGCATTCGTCATGGGACAGAATCTTATGAACTTAGATTAAGATCAGCGAATGGAACGTCTAGAAACGTCGTTCCAGGAGAATAAACAAGTTGAAGAGGGCGTGACGGGGCAGTGTTGGCAGGTCCTTCAGTTGCGAGCGATGTGTGAAAAATCATGAGCCGTGCAGTCAGAACGACAACGATTCGACCCCATACGTTATTCCTTGTTATCGCTCGCCTTTTTCACCCTTATCCCGCTGCTTTTTCATGCCATTTCATCCTTCGAGATTTCACCGTCGACGATGATGCCATACCCGTTAGGGTAAGAAAACCAATAGTGAATTTTCCAGTTACCGCTTCATAGCTCAGCACCCTTCATTCTGATTTTCTTTGTCCTCGTATTTAAAATCAAGGGTAGGTCCTGATGATTTGTGTAAATACGAATTCAACAAATGTTTTGCTTAGAAGTTATTATGTAGGCGTGAGGACAAAGTAATGACTAAGTACAGTCACGTGCTCCCCACTTAATTACAAAAAAGTCACAATGTCTTTGTTCCCTTATAGTGTTTGTTTTATTTAATGTTGGTAGAATTCCCTTGTCATTGTGTTGAACACCTACTTCGCCTCATAATGGATTGAACAAAGTGAGCGGAGAAAGGGGTTAGTGACTGAAGACATTTGTTAGAGGTTTCCTCTTCTATTGGCTCTATTTCAGTATTGTAACAAATATCTTTATTGGCTTAAAACTCGGTTACAAGTACAGACTCTGATTTAAGGTTCCAAATAGTTCACTTAACGTTTCGACGCGTTGACAATTTACAGCCGTACTGCGCACCTCTAGTCACGACTAAGTACAAATCACAACCCAAGAACTCACTGCAATTCTTCCTTCTTTTTAGCGAGAAAAGAGGTTAGACTTTCTGGAAACTTGTAGAAGGTATTACATAACTAAAGCTTGTAAAATCATCTCGAATATTGGGAAAATCATGATGTGGTGAGAAGAATCTTGCATTTCGAAGGATCCTGTTGCGGCGCGCCGTTGTCGATGTCGTAGATTCCAGCTCCACTGCCGCATGTCAGAGTGAACATGAGAGCGATCACATACCGGACGGCATTGTCCAGTATTCTACCACTGAAACCGTAACCAATGAAAAGAAATCAATCTGGCTCAGGACGAAGGAAAGGGTGGTGAATAAAAGCAGTATTATATGCAGTAGTTGGATAGCATTTCTTTGTCTCCTTTATCATATAAGACATTTGAAAGGCACAAAATTCTTAGACAACAAACTGAAAATCATCTGGAGGAAGAAGTACCACGAAAAGTTTGGTATTACGAAAAAGTAAAATCCATTTGTAAGCAACTGAAATATACAGATATAAACCAGTAAACCGAATAACATTAAAATAACACGCAATTACGCATTATTTGAAAGGCGTTGGCAATCTTTTCTATATTTATTTTCCTGCAAAAATCTGGTAATAAAGGTTAACATAAGCTTAAGTTCAAAGTAATTATAGAAATACAGAACCAGAGAAAAATATTCAGAGCCATAGTTCAGTCGTGAGCCAGCTATTTTTTGCTTTCCCATGCTGTGCCATTTGAGCTATGCGATGGATGACTTAATAGAAATTACACTCGTGGCAAGTATAAGTAATGGCAGTCTCTTACTAGATGGTAGTTAAAGTTTTAGCTATATTCATCACGTGGTTTCATTGCCTTGGACGCACGAATCAACGTTCTCGTGCTTATTTAGAAAGATGGAAAAAATCGAGTTTCATGCGGTTATTAAACACTTCTATTTAAAAGGCTAAACTCCGAAAGAGACAAAAGCCGAGCTGGATGAAGTTCATGGCACATCTGCTTCTTCGTTTGTAACAATTTGCATTTGGATAAATGAATTTAAACGTGGCCGTACATCCACAAATAATGAACATCGTTCCGGTCGTCCAGTAGAAGTGAGTTCCTCTGAAATGGTTGACAAAATCCAAAATATTTTTTTGAATGATTGACAAATCAAAGTTCCGTGAAATAGTAGTGGCCACAGGCATTTAACAAGACATAGTGTTCTCAATTTTGCACCAAAAAATAGGTCTGAAAATGTCTCGGCAAAATGGGTACCGCGTTTACTTTAAATGGAAAATAAACGCAATCCTGTGATCGATTCGGAAGCTGGTTTGGCACTAATCAGTCGCAATTCTGACGAGTTTCTACATTGATAGATAACTGTGATAAAACGTGAATATACTATTGCACTCCAGAGACAAAAGCACATCCGAAATACTGGGTTTTTAAGGCGAACCGGCTCCGAAGAAGGCAAAGGTGGTGAAATCTGCAGACAAGGTGATGGCCTCGATTTTTTGGGATGCATGAGGAATCATCTACATGTATTACTTGCAGAAAGGAAGAGCATACATGAAGAGTATAATGCATCATTATTGCATTGGTTGAACGGAGAAATCAAGAAAAAAACGCCCTCATTTGGCAATGAAAAATATTCCCTTCCATCAAGACAATCTGCTCAGTTTCGATGGTGAAAATTGTAGAAATTAGGTTAGAATTACTATAGCATCCACCGTACTTACAATATTTAGTCTGCAGTGATTTTTTTTTTATTTCCAAACTTTAAAAAGTGGCTTCGGCGGAAAGCGATTCACGTCTAACGAAGAGATCATCTTCCAGACATATGCCTATTTTGAGGACCTTCTGAAATCCTACTTTTGGGAAGGTTTAAAACAGTTGGAGAACTCTGGGAAAAGTGTATCGAGTTAAAAGGAGATTATGTTAAAAAAATAAGTAACTATAGCCAAGAATGATAGGTTTTTCTGCCTTTTTTGAACCCCCCTTCGTACGAGCGTATAAAAATGTCGTTACGACTTGAGATTTTTATTAAAAAACAAGGGGTTCTAAGTTCCCTTGAGATAATATACCCAATATCAACTTACATACCTATATCTTCATTCCGATTATACCTTTCCTTCCTACGGAAAAACAACTAATAAACCTTAAATGATTACATTCTCTGAAGAAATCAAGAAAAGTCTTTGGCGCACATGCGCCATCATCAAAAGAAAAAAAAAAGGGGATATGACAATCAAATTGGTTAGCTAGAAACGAGCCGTGAATGTGGGTGTGTTCCATTTACATAACTTCTTCTACCTGTTCTGTAAACAAATTATTATTACAAAACATAATTATTTTATATAAATCATGCTAATGGAAATAAACATTAACAGAAATAGTCTTATTACTTGCTTCCTTGTAAGTGAATGGAAAGCAAGGGAATATCCTAGGTAAGCGATAGTAAATCTTTTAGAAGCTGTTTGCTATGTAACAATTGAAGTTTGATTCGCTTTGCATTGCCAGCAGTAACAAATGAATCGATAATTGGCCCCGTTTGAGAAACGTTAACGTAGTTTAAAATACAAATAACAATATCTCGGAAATGGTTAACTCTAAAAAAAAAAAAAAAAAAAGTGCTATTGGACAGAAATTGTGTGTTTTAATAGGACCTATATTTTTGTGTAGTAAGTTGTTGCTTATCTTTTAAGGTTTACGGATTATACAGAATGCATCTAGAATGAACAGATCTTCAGAGATATTCCCATAAAATTCAAGATGTACTTTTTGTTTTTCATGAAAATATGTTAAACATACAGCATTCTTATTAAAACTCCTTAGGTAATTTTTGAAAAAAATACAATTTTCGAAAAATGTTCCATGTAAACAGTAGTTGGGGATAGGGAAATTTTCTTGAAAATCTTCGTGTCCTTGGAAGATACAAAATTGATTTAAACGGAGTTTGCGTTTCTGAGCTGTATCAATCAGAGGCACATACACAGACACACACACATACGCGCGCGAGGACCTTTTTTATAAAGTATTTTTATACTCACAGGAGTTTTGGGTAGATTGCATTTACTTCTCTATTCACTGTACACAGTACATATAGAATAGTAAAAATCTGATGGGTACCATTTTCTCGTAAGTAGAAGCGAAATAAGGGACTACCATACGCTAAAGTGATAGTCAAAAGCTGGTTGCTATGTGACTGAAGTTCCTTTATTTCTATGGATTGGAGTTTACAAATTCCTGTTTGAGAAAAGTATAGGTTTTTCAAAGCAGAAACCAAAAACAAATGTCTCAAAAACGATCAACTCCACAAAAAAAAATGTATATAACATAAATTGTGTGTTTTAACGTGTTGTACATTTTTCGTGTAGTAAGTTTTTGCCCATCACTTACGGTTTAGAAGTTGTTCCAAATTCCGTAAAATTCATCCAGAATGAAGTACTCATCAGAGGCTATTCCCAGAAAATTCAAGATATACATTTTATTCTTCAGGTAAAAAGCTTTAATAACTGATATTTTAATCAAAATCGTTAGAGCTATTTAAGAAAAAAATCGACATTTTCGAAAAAAGTTCCATGTAAAGGGGTGGGGGGCTGTTTTTCAAAATCTTCATGTCGCATCCCTGGAAGATACTAAACTTAAATATCAAGTTTGGTATTTTACCAACTTTTGGTTTTTGAGTTATTGTGTTCACAGACACGCGAACACACACACATACACACGGACCTTTTTCTAAAAATGCAATACCTTCTCTGTGCACTATGTACATAGTGCGTATAGAGAAAGTAAAAATGAAGAAAAGCGTTCAACTGTTTAACTAGAACCGATTGGAGCTATGAATGTGGGAGGAGCCATTTCACTATTCGCACATATAAGTATATAAGAAACTCAATGTATATTACATTGAAAATACATTAAACGATGCTTTCTCACTAAGGGAGGAAAGAATCCTTTCCCAACTAGAGGCAGGCACCTTTTCCGCGTTTAAAAGAAAGCTAAAGATTACAACTAATTCTGTAATGGCCAAGATAGTTTATCGTCGCACCGGACGTGACATCAACAGAAGGAACAGGATTTAGCCGGGCAGAAAAGCGGCGTGCTCTATCTGTCAAACTATCAACACGCGTGGAAACTGTTTGTACCTTAAACTATTTTCACCAAAACTAAAAGGTAGGAGAAAACCTATGGAAGCTGTTGGTACAACTAGTAATAGGATTAATATCCTAATATTCTTGTGTAATAGAGTTTATAAGGATTTAATTGTAATTTTATAAAGATTTATAAAATAATTATAGTTCTATGATGTGTACCCATCGCCAGTCGCTCCCGTTATTAAAACAAAATAAGTCTAACAAAGTAGATGTATTGGAAGATATATCTAGGAACATTTCTTAATTCTTGTAAAACTACCCTCAATGAAATATTTTATTATTCAAAACATAAAACCAAGAACCGTAGTATAATATTGAGAAGGGGGATTGGAGAGCATTAAAGGAACAACCTAGAGGTGATTATAGTGACTATTACAATTTAAAATACAGGGTGTTAATGAACTATACTGAAATATTTTCACTGAATATGTAGATTACTTAAATAAGTAATTTGAGATTTATGGCATGTTTATTGAAATGTCGAAGTAACGGCTATAAGTTTTTGAAGTGCTAGTACGCAGAGGGTAATTTATCAAACATTCAAGAGCAAAACACAAAAAACGAAGGGACATATTATAGCGTACCTCTCTAGCGTAGTGGTTATGATACTTGCTTTCAAGTGAAAGATAGTTTCCGAGCTCGGGTCTCGTTCACCTATCGCGGCACTTCGCCTGGAATGAAAAAAATAATAAAAAACATTTACTCTATGAAAGGAATTGCACTCTTGGCCTTTGGGATAGCAGCTTCCCGCGTTTTGCATTAAACCACCAGAGCGGTTCAAAAAACGCCTCCAGAGTAGGCTACCTCAAGACCGTAGTTGATGAATGCTCAGGGTCGCACTAACAAATGATTTTAAAGATTTTTGTGACATTAAATCTTAAGAAAGCTAGTAACGAGCTGCTAAAAATCTATATTTGTATATCGAGCAGCAGTTTTAAAGACATTCTAAGCTATTTTTTCAACCTGCTTTGCTTTAACACGACTTATCAGCACCTGATACCCACATGTTTAACGCTATGTAGTTTTGTAATGTTTATCCAGGGACCATGTATTGCCATCATTAACCCTCTATATATATATATATATATATATATATATATATATATATATATATATATATATATATAGTTCCCCCTTCAAAATTTTAGGAGAATTTATTAAAAATATCCATGTGGCATCCATGGCTGATGATGATGAACTTAATTAATCAAGTTTGACTTTTAACCGACATTTCTTATGTGGGTTGTCGTGTACATTGATACCAGGACACATACACACACGGACTTTTTTCTGTAAACGCTTTTCTGAGATTCAGAGGGTCGCTAAACATACCTACTAACGTTGAAATCTCGGCATCGAAGTTTTGGTGAAATACAATACCGTCTCCACCTTCTAAAATTAACATAGGTATTGACAGAGAAAGTAGAAATATAAAACGTATATAAATATACAGGGTTACTACAAAAGAAATAGACAACTTCAACTGCCTGTAAAACAAAATCTATTAGAGATAGCAACCTAATTATTTTGGAGGTATGTTGAGAAACTCTCAAAGTTTTGTTTGCTACTATTGGTAATGCTATAGTTTTTGTTGTTGTTGTTGTTGCAGAATCTGAAATCGCGGAAAATCCTGTGGAAAAGGCATATTGCGTGTTGGAATTTGCTAGAACGCAATCAGCAACTGTTGTCCAACGACATTTTAGAACACGTTACCACAAAACGCCACCGACTAGACACTCAATCTACGACTGGTATAGAAAATTCGAGACAACGGGATGTTTGTGCAAAGGGAAGAGCTCGGGAAGACCAAGAGTTTCGGAAGAAAACTTTGAACGTGTTCGTTCTGCCTACATAAGAAGCCCACAGAAATCGACATCTAGGGCAAGCGTGCAATTACAAATTCCACAGCAAACTGTATGGAAAATCTTGCGGAAGCGACTGCACATGATGCCTTACAGATTACAGATGTTGCAGTTTCTGAGTGAAGAAGATAAGGTCATACGGCGTGACTTTTGCATCGACATGTTGCGACATGATGAAGACGATGCTGGTTTTTGTGAGCGCATCATTTCATTTTTGTTGTAACGTGTTCTAAAATTTCGTTGGACAACAGTTGCTGATTGCGTTCTAGCAAATTCCAACACGCAATATGCCTTTTCCACCGGATTTTCTGCCATTTCAGCTTCTGCAACAACAAACAAAACACTACAGCGTTACCAATAGTAACGAACAAAACTTTGAGAGTTGTTCAACATACCTGCAAAATAATTAGGTTGCTATCTCCAATAGTTTTTGTTTTACAGGCAGTTGAAGTTGTCTATTTCTTTTGTAGTAACCCTGTATAAGTTCCCGTGTGTATGTATATGTACCCATCTGTCTATGAACACGATAACTTAAAAACGAAATAACGGTTAAATACCAAACTTGATATTTACGTTTAACCTCTTTCTAGAATGTAACAGGAAGATTTCAAGAAATTGCTCCCACGCCAGATAACTCTTTACATCGAAAAGTTTTGAAAAAACGTTATTTTCTCAAAAGTGACTGCAAATCTTAATCAAAATAGCACATATTACAAATAATTACATGACAAATAAAATGTATATCTTAAAATTTCTGAGAATATACTCTGGAGCATTATGAATGACTTTTATATAACTGGTAAACTGTAAGAGATAAACAAAAAGTTACCACACACAAATATAGCACACGATTTTTATCATAAACCTATATATTTTTTTGTAGAGTCGGCGGACGGAAGTCTCTAACAGTTCCATGCTCTCACACTCTGTTACTGCTGGAGCTGCTTAGAAAGTGCAATCAACGATACGTCAACGAAGAAGCGCTCCAGTCTTCACAGAAGCGAGCATCAGCGTCTCTTTCCGGCAATGCATACGCCACGAAACTTGCATTAAACCTGAAAAATTACAAAGAATAAAACTAAAATGATAAAAGTAAACTCTGGTAGATGATGAACCATCCCAGCTCTCTCTATCGAACAAGAAAACTAACGCAAAACCTAAGGTTATAGTGGTGATAGACGGGAATCGAACCCTGGGCCTCTTGAATGTAAATCTGATACGCTACCGAGGAACCAACTTCTTCCATATTCTGAATCGTAGTACTGATTCCTAAGATTTCCGCTAAAAACGCTGCAACTGCTGTACTCCCTAATGTTTATTATAAACGTTTTTCCACTGAAAGTTTTATGACAACATACAATAAATAAGGGTGTTTTTTAACAACCATACATGACGCTGGATGAAGAAAGAACGTAAATCAAATTGTATACAAATAATAAGTATAAACGTTAACAATTTGTTGATATCAGCTGTTGCAACAAATGAAATGCTGGCCTGAAGGGAAGTGTAAATAAATTAACAAAATTAATTACATCCACTCAAATTAATTAGCCTGAAAATTTATAAAAACATGTTTGAATTTAATTGCAGAAACAAGCTCTTCCTCTTTCAGCTGTCAAATCTTTTATCAAAATGATGATTCTCACAAGAACACAGAATATTAATAGGATGTTTGCGTTTGGTCACGTTCACAAAGTATCGGTTTCACGCTTTTATGAGCACTTGGAAAATGGTGCTATCTCCGGTGTGTGCGTATGTGTGTATGTATGTGTATAAGTATATGTGTGTATGTATGAATGTATGTATGTATGTAGGTATGTATGTGTGTATGTGTGTATATGTGTACGTATGTGTGTATGTGTATGTATGTACATGTGTATGTGTGTATGTGTGTACATGTGTATGTGTGTATATGTGTATGTATGTGTGTATATGTGTGTATGTGTATGTGTATATATGTGTATGTATGTGTGTATATGTGTGTATGTGTATGTGTATGTGTGTATGTATGTGTGTATATGTGTGTATGTGTGTATATGTATGTGTGTATGTGTATGTGTGTATGTGTAGGTGTGTGTATGTGTGTATGTATCTGTATGTATGTGTATGTGTGTGTATGTGTGTATGTGTATGTGTGTATGTGTGTATGTGTATGTGTGTATGTGTATGTGTGCGTATGTATGTGTGTGTATTTATTTATTATCTTTACAGTGTTTAACGCCCCCTTTTACTGCCATGGCACCGCAGGCGATGACCCTAGTGTTACATGAAATGAAGATGGAGCACCGCTGGAATGCGATGGAGGGAGGGAAACCGGAGAATCCAGAGAAAAACCGCCCCTGTGCCGCTTTGTCCATCACAAATCTCATATGCGTCGCTTGGGATCGAATTCGGGCCGACTAGGTGAGAGGCGAGTGGTCTAATCACTCGGCCACTATTTGTACATATTTATGTGCGCTCATATAGAGATCAGCTTATACTAATGGGCGCCAAAATTGGCACATTCCCGTAAATTGCAATAGTTACATATCTTGCAGAAGCGATTAATAAAGCTATTTGATTGTTTCAGGAGGCACGTCTCTTTTCTTACACTACACGTTCTTTGTATACATAGTAGGTATTGTATTCCATTCAAAAACAGATACCGAGATTTCACCTTATATACATATTTTAAGACCCATTGAATCCTAATAAAATACACTTTTAGAAAAAGGATATTGTTTGTGTGTCTGTGGACAGCTAGCTCAGACAAGAAAAAGTCCGTTAAATACCAAATTTTGTATTTAAATTTAGCACCTCCCAATGATACAACACGAAGACTTTTAAGAAAATCTCCCCCTCCCTGAAATTATCCTTTATATGAAAACTTTTTCAAAATTTTCGATTTTCTTAAAAACTGCTATAAGAATTTTGATTGAAATATCGTATATTAAAGATATTTACTTGACAAGTAACATTTATAACTTAAATTTTCTGGGAATAGCCCTTGAGGACCTCTTTATCATGGACAAATTTTGCTGAATTTTTCATAACTGCTAAATCGTAAGAGAAAGATAAAAACGTGTTTCACAAAAACTGTATATATCGTTAAAGCACATAACTTATGTCATATACGTATTATGGTAGATATTCCATGTTATTGGTTTCAGCTTTAAAATACCTATACTTTTCTCATACGGGAATTTGTCAACAACTCCTGGTCATGCAAACAAAGACATTTCAATCACACAGCAACCGGCTTTTAAAGGATTTGTCTATCGCTTTACTTTACGGTACTCTGTATTTCTCTTCTACTTACAAGGAAGCAAGTAATACGATCATTTCTGCTAATTATATTTGAATTAGCATGAGGTAAATAGAAGAATAAGTGTTTTAGCAATAATTTGTTACGGAAATGTAGAGAAGGTCATGTGAATGGAACAAGTCAGATCATTTTACTTTACTCACTCCTCATAAACTGATGCAAATCGTTCTAGCACATTGCTCACAAACAAGTAGATCTTGTTAAACGCACTATTTACGTAAACTTTTCTGTGGCATTAGTCATTTATGAGGCATTCTTTGCTATTAGTTGGAAGATTCAAAAACTTAATACTCTTTTCTTCGGACAAGTGTGGTATTTTCACAGCCGTGCAAGGAGCTTGATAGTTCAAAGCTATCATGCCGCGATCCGCTTTTTAAAAATCTGAGTATCGCTCGACAACGAGCAGTTGGCGGGACGAGGGCAGCCCAACGGTGTATTAGACATGTGCCCATTCTTGCTAGAACTTAACCACCTCCTGACGGGAATGTGAGGCTTGCAGGATGGTTGTAAATGAGGTTGGGGAGTGAAAGGAGGTAGCAAACCTGCTCCTCGACGTGTTTAACTGATGCAAGTCTATTGCAAAATATTTAATTTTAGGGGGTTCATTTAAACTTTGACGTCCAAGTAACTTTTGGAAGGATGCTCTTTCTCATATCCACACAAGTCTAAGTACCGAGCGGGAAAGCTAAGATGGTACCGACTGTGTCCTGCATTCGGGAGCTCCTGGCTTCAAATCCCCTTTTGTTCGGTTTTTTTTTTTTTTTTTTTATAGTTTCCTCAGTCATTAAGACAAATACCAGATGGATATTTCACAAAACAACCCAAAGTTCAACATTGAATCTAAAACAATAGCATAGCTGAAAATATATATTAATTGCGATTGCACTGTCATCTGTCCATCGATAAAGCAGTAGATTAGACGGCTCTCTATCTACATTTGTTTCTCGTGGAGCTAAATGGTATGGTGGAGAGAGATGAAACTTTCTGACATCTAACTACGGATGGCAGAGCATGTAGATTATCTTACCGAACAGATCCGTCGCAATGTGACCAAGTTATTAAAGCGATTAAAATAAAATAGACTTTTAAAACATGTGTAAGTGTGTAATTAAGGTTTATCTAGTTTAACAAATTGAATTAGGTGGAATAAACTACTTTGTACATTATAAAGCATAATAGTTTCGTAAGAGGAATGTTGAACAATGGTAAAAAGTACCAACCTTAGAAAGCATAAGTTTGAAGACGATTTTACATTGTTTAACATTTGTTTGTCAGCCATCATTAGTGAATGCTTTCAGCGAATTTGTAAACATGGATAAAACTGATCATCGCGATGTGATACAATGCTTTCATTTGAAAGGTCTTAGTCCAACTAATATTAAACCTGACCTTGATTCTACTTTGGAGGAGTCTGCTCCTTTTTTTACGGCAGTGAAATATTGGGTGACTAGGTTAAGCGTGATCTTACGAGCTGCCAACATGAACATCGCAGTGGTCGACCAAATGAGATTACCGGTTCAGAAATTGTAAAGAAAGTCAAATGGTATTGGATGACCGTTGACTGAAAGTGCGCGAGCTAGCAGACATTGCAAACATTTCAAAATGTTCTGTACACCGCATTATGACTGAAAATTTGGATACAAGAAAGTTATGTGCAAGGTAAGTGCGGCGCTTGCTCACAATAAAAGCGTCGTGAGGATGCTTCTGTCGAGTATTTGGCAATATTTTGCTGCAATAAAGCTGAATTTTTGCGTCGATTCATAACAATGGATGAAACCTGGGTCCATCAGTTCACATCTGATACGAAGGAACATTCAAAACAGTGGATTGGAAGGGGAGAATCGGCTCCAAAGAAGGCGAAGACAGTTGCATCTGCAGCAAAGGTCATGGTTTCAATTTTCTGGGACGCAGTGGGGTCATTTTCATTATTTATCTCAGAAAACTTGTTTTAGCGTTTGAGTGATGAAATCGAGCAAAAACAGCCGCATTTAGCGAAAAAGAAGGTTTTGTATCATCAAGACAGTGCACCAGTTCACACATCCATCATCGCCATGGCCAAAATCAATGAGTTATAGCTCGAATTACTTCCTCATGCATCCTATTTGCCAGATTTAACCCTCTCTCATTATTTTCTGTTTTCAAACTTGAAGGAATGGCTTGGTAGTAGATTTGCCAACAATGAAGAGGTAGAACCGGCAGTTGATGGCTATTTTGCAGACCTCGATAGTTTTCACTATAAACAGGGTAACGAAGCTACTGAACATCGCTGGGAAAGGTGTATCGAGCTGAAAGGAAGCTTTGTGTTTTCTTTGTTAGGTCGGGTACTTTTGGAACAGCCCTCGTAACAGTGCAGCTTATAGGAACCCATTCATCCGCTTTAAACATGTCACCCAATTTAAAGGCAAAATAATCAGGTCCATTTCACCGACTGCTTCAGCGCTCATCAAAAGTCTTAGAAATTAATGTTGTCATTTTGTAAGGTCTGAAATAGTATCCTTTAGTTAAAGGCAGTAATACGTCTATAACGAACATGGTATAAATATCGAATAAATATACTTCTGAGTAAGTGGTGTATACTAAAGCTGGAAATGACTAGTTTAGTATAGAGAAAGAGGAAAAAATCTGATGTGTTCAGTTCATGTGACTTTCTCTAAATTTTCTGCAACAGATGCTGTTACGAAAGATTATTCTTCTACCTACTTTATGCTGATAGAGAGAAACATTAGCTAAAATAGTTTTGTTTATTTGTTCCTTATAAGTAGAAGATAAATAAGAGGATACATTAGGCCAAACTTATAGTCAACCATTTAAAGAGTTGTTACTATGACGATGGACATTCGGTTCTATTTGAATGACAAGGAGTAAAACAAAAGATACTAGAATGACAAATTCCTATATAAGAAAAGTTATAAATGCTCTCAAACTGAAACAAATAAAAGGATATCTGGAAATGTTTATTAGACGAATAAAGTATACATGCCATAAATTATGTATTTTAACGAGATACACACATTTTTCTGCAGCAAGATTGTGTCTTTCTCTTATGGTTTACCAGTTATGCTAAAGTCATCCATAATGGAGAGATCTTCAGAGACCATTCCAGATAATTCGAGATAAATATTTTATTTATCATGTAAATTTCTTTGATATACGGATTTTTTTTCAGAATTGTTACAGCCATTTTTGAGAAAATAAACAATGTGATATTTTTTCCATGTAAAAGATAATGTACGTTGAGAGATTTTTCTCAAAACCTTCCTGTCGCATTCCTAGAAGATGCTAAACCTATCAATTTCGGTATTTTAACGACTTTTGGTTTTTGAGTTGTCGTGTTCACAGACACACGGACACACCCACACACTAGCACACACGGTCATCTTCTAAAAATGATTTTACCTTCTCTACACGTACTATGTACCTAGTGTGTAGAGGAGGTATTGAAATGCATCCAAAATTTCGATACCGAGATTTCACCGGATTTCACCGGATGTTTTGTGTCCCCCCTAAATTAAAAAATCATCTGATGTGCTCCATTCACATGACCTTCTCTACATCACTGCAACAAATTATTGTTAAAAACATATTCTTCTATCTACTTTATAATGATATAAACATTAGTAGAGATTGTTTTACTTACTTGCTTCCTTGTAAGTAGAAGGAAAATAAGAAATATACAAGGCTAAAACGACATTCAAATCTTTTAAAAGTTGGTTGGTTGATATGTGGATGAAATTCATTTCTTTGCAGGGCCAAGAGTTCACAACTTTCCGTGTGAGAAAAGTTTAAATACTTTGCATCTGAAACAAATAACAAGGAATATCGCAGAAATGATAAATTCCACGAAAAAACGTATATGACATAAATTGTGTTTTAACGTGATCTACAATTTTTGTGAAGTAAGCTTTTGCCCATCCCTTACGGTTTGCCAATTATGCAAAATTCAAAAAAAAAATAATTCGGAATAAAGAGGTCTTTAAAGGCTATTCCCAGAAAGTTCAAAATATAAATTTTAATTGCTATATACATATTTTTAATGTATGGTATTTTAATCAAAAGCCATTTTAAGAAAATAACATTTTTCGAAATTTGTTCTATGTAAAGGGTAGTTGGGATGGGGGAGTATTCTCAAAATCTTGTTGTCGCATCCCAGGAAAATACTAAAGTTAAATACCAAGTTTGGCTATTTTTTGAGCTATCGTGTTCACAGGCACACGAACACACACACACGGACCGTTTTCTGAAAATACTTTTTTTGATTTTATCAAAATTGCATTAACGATTTTAATCAAAATAATTTATGTTTAAAATATTTTTATGAGAAAATATATATCTTGAATTTTCTGGGAACGGTCTCTGAAGATCACTTTATTTTGAATGAATTTTACGAAATTTTGCATAACTTGCAATCCGTAAAAGATAGAAACAAACTTAGTACACCTAAAATGTAGATCTCGATAAAACACAAGTTGTGTTATATACGATATATTAATTGTTATTGACATCCATCTGAAAATACTCAAACGTTTCTTATACGGCAATTTATCAATGCTTGGCCACACAAATATATTGATTTCAATCCGATAGCAACCACATTTTAAAACATTTGACTATCCGTTTAGCCTAGTGTATTCCCTTATTTCTTTTCTACTTAAAATCTTCAAAACAACGCCAATGCTCATTTGAAATCATTGGCGGTAACATTTTTGAAATGGGTATTGCAAAGCTTATGCACAGGTACGATAAATGTCTCAATCTTTTCGGTGATTATGTTGAAAAGTAACCATAAATGTACAAAACTTTTAGTAATAAAATAATTGTTTTCTATGAACTTGTCTTTTATTTATAGCCCGTATTGAAAAAATCTGATGTGTTTCATTCACATGACTTTCTTTACATCTCTATAACAAACTAATGTTAAAAATCTTATGTTTCTATTCACTTCATGCTAATAGAAAAAAAATAGCAGAAATGCTTCCTTGTAAGTAGAAGCGAAATAAGGGAGTACCATAGGTTAAAGTGGCAGTGAAAAGCTGGTTGCTATGTAACTTAAGTTCCTTTGTTTGTATGGCCACGAGTTGGCAAATTCCTGTATGAGAAAAGTCGTTTTTATAGCTGAAACCAAAAACATGCAATATCTTGAAAACGATCAACTACACGAAAAAAATATATATAACATAAATTGTGTACTTTAAAGTGATCTACATTTTCTGTTTTGGCCATCTCTTATGGTTTAGCAGTTATGCAAAACTCCGTAAAATTCGTCAAGAATAAAGTAATCTTCAGAGGCTATTCCCAGAAAATTCAAGACATACATGCTATTTTTCAGGTAAATATCTTTAATATATGAAATATTAATCAAAATCGTTATAGTCATTTTTGAGAAAATAAAAATTTTCGAAAAAAGTTACATGTAAAGGGTACTTTGGGGTGGTGGGATTTTTCTCAAAACGTTCGTGTTGCATCCCTGGAAGATACTAAACTTAAGTATCAAGTTTGGTATTTTACTAACTTTTCGTTTTTGAGTTATAGTGTTCACGGACACACACACACGGACCTTTTTCCGAAAATGCTTTTTTTAGATAAAGGGGACCCTAAAACATATATTTCCGGTGAAATCTCGGTATCAAATTTTTTGTGGAGTGCAATACCTTCTCTATGCACTATGTACATAGTACATATAGAGAAAGTAAAAAAAGATCTTCGTAGTACGAGTAGAGAAAGTAAAAATTTACTTTTGGTTTCACGGGACCCTAAACGTATGTACCATATATTAGTTACAGAAAGTAAGGAATGAATTGAAAGTGGTATTTTACCACATGTATGAGCATTTATGCAGTTCGGGATTGTTGTATTGTCTAAACAATTAATACCTACCTGTGCCATACACATGCTTTACAGAAGAATGAACTCTGGAAGGCAAAAATCAATTTGAAACAGTATGTGTTAATCATTTTGAAGAGTGTCAGAAGCATAATGGAAGTTTGGAACGCAAAGGAAAATAAACATGTGTCATGTGCAGAAGCTATTTCATTGCTGTGTGTGCCATATGAGGGTAGTTAGGATACGACAGCGGAATGCTATGAGCGTGAAACATGCACATTTCATAAGCTCAAAGTGAATCACCGAGAGGTGACACCAGAGTGCTATGAGTGATTATCTCAACACGTTTGTGATGCAAACCCGTGGTCTGCCGCACAAGTAACCGCTTTTGTAACCTGCTTCGAGAGATGCTCTCGTGTGGCAACCACTTTCGACTGTTAGCAACTTTTGTTGTTATTTCGTGGTGCTATCTCCAAAACATTATTCTGCTTGTGAGCAGCTTGCTCAACAAAACATGTGCTCGAAGGCTAATAATTATGTTGTAAACGCCTGATGTGTTCCATTCACATGACTTTCTCTGTCTATTCCTTCTTCTTACTAAATATTACTCTTTTATTTACATCATGCTTACCGAGATAAACCTGGACAAAAATTGTTTATTACAAGAGAATAAGCATACTGGGCTAAAGAGACAGTCAAATGTTTCAAAAGCTGTTGTTATGCAATTGAAATCGAAATTCCGTTTTCCTACCGAGGCCACAAGTAAAATAAGAGATATGAAACGGATGAGGATTTCTTATGTGAGAAAAGTTTAAGTATTTTAAAATTAAAACCAATAACAGATAATAACTTGGAAATCGTTAACTGTACAAAAAAATGTATATGGAATAAATTGTGCTTTAACAAGATCTACATTTTTTGTAGTAACTTTCTATCTCTTGTAGTTCACCAGTTATCCAAAAGTGATTCAGAATGGAGTACACTTCAGAGGTTACTCCCAGAAATTCAAGATGTAATTGATATTTTAATAAAAATCGTTTCTCACATTTGAGAAAGTCAAAATTTTCGATTTTTTTTCATTTAAAGGTAATTTGAGGGAGGGAGATTTCTTAAATCTTGGTGTATATCCTGGGAAGATGCTAAACCTGTAGCTCACTGAAGATGCTGACTTTTCGTTTTTAAGTTGCAGTGTTCACAGGCACACGTCTGCACACAAACACACGCATGAACATTTTTCTAAAAATACTTTTTTGAAATCAGAGGACCTGAATTGATATATTTTCGGTGATATTTCAACATAGAATTTTTGGTTGAAATACAGTAACTTCTCTACCTGCGTATACATAATGTATGATACGTGTAGAGAAGGTAAAAATGACATTCTCTCCCTTGACATGTTTTGTACTCCTAGGTAGCTGTTTAAGTGGTAAGTTCTACGGTATTAATAAAAATTACTGCAGTGTGAAAATGGAAGCCTTAAGTTATAATGTTTCTCTTGGATAATTTCGGTATATTTTAGGGAAGTGAACGTGCCTTTATAATTCAGTGCTTAATGCTCGAGGAAGTTGTGGAAAGTGGGTCAAGATTTGTTCAGTACCAACACAAACAGCTCGTTTACATTATGGGCCAGTTTTTAGATGTACCGGTGTACTTATTCCGATATCAAGTAACTCGAAATTTTATTTTGTACATAAAATAATCCCAAAAGCTTGTAGCTAAGGTGCTAGAAGATTACTTTGCGGTTCTTTTAATCGTAAGTTGTACTTAAATTAATTTTTCTAGCACGCGCGTACAATGTACATAGTAGGCAGAGAGGGTATTATATTCCAACAATAAATTCAATACCAAGATTTCACCCGAAATACATGTTTTGGGATTCGCTGCATCAAAAAAAAAAAAAAAAAACATTTTTAGAAAAATGTTTGTATGTGCCTGTCTGTGGTGGCATTACTTAAACACGAAAAGTCCGTTAAATCAGAACTTGGTATTTAAGTTAAGTATCTGCCAAGGACGCGATAAGAAAATTTTCAGGAAAATTCTCTCACCCGTTGCACAGAACATTTTTGGAAAATGTTGAATTCTCAAAAATTGTCTGCTACGGTTTTGATTAAAATACTATATGTTTAAGACATTTTCATTACAAACAAAATTTGTATCTCGAATTTTCTGGGAGTAGCCTTTAAAGACTTCTTCATTGTTGAAGAGTTTTGTTTAACTCGTAAGCTGTAAGAGCACAACAATATAGATTTCATTAAACATGCCTTTTGTTATATACTTGGTTTTTAATGTTAGCCCTTTCCGAGTTATACCTTGATATTGGCTTCAATTTTACACTACTTAAACTTCTCTCTACCTGGTATTCAACTTTTGTTTTACTCCTGGAAATGCAATAGAGAACCGAATTTCAATTGTTTCACATCGCGATGAGCTATTAAAATATTTAGTTGTCGCTTTTGCCTAGTTTGTTCCCTCATTTTTTTCTATTTACAAGGAAGCAAGTAATAAGACCAATTCTGGTAATGTTTATCTCGATTAGCATGGTCGAGAAATAAATAAAATGTTTTGAAAGGAATGTTTGTGGAACAGATAGAAAGTCCTGTGAATGGAACACATCAGATTTTGTTCAGTAATAGTCATTTATTGGGACTTTTACCCTAACAACCCTTCTTCTAACGTATCTGCATGACCCGCTTGAGAGTCTTCCATACGTGGGCAAAGTCACACACCAACATTTCGGATGACCGGAGATGGGGTAGACTGTGATTGATGACTTTGAAAGGAGAAGGGGTAGTTCTCGAGGAACTTCAGAAGTCTCTGCACGGGGACTGAGTATTTTTGGAAATGAGAGTGAAAGCGCCGATGTAGCGGAACGATAACAAAATTCGGTGTAATGCCAAAGGAAATAGTGCAAAGATTAAGCTATACTGGTACGGTTTTGCGCAAGTATTTGCCTTAAATAGTGTTGATAAAACTATCCTAGATACAGCTTTAGAACCAGATGATCTAAACAGTATACAGATATAAAACAACAGTATTTAAAAGACACTGGGATTGAAAGTTCAAATTTCTATATTGCTTTATAGATTTACCTGGAACTTTTGCTCTTATCGCACAGTATGAATACCAAATTGAAGATAAAATTATTTAATACATTTTATTATGTAAATATATTGTGTATTCAAAATGTTCCACGAGTCCAAATTTTGACATTTTCTGAATTTGGAGATCTGAACCACACACAGGAACTTTAAAAAGGTATCTTTCAATAACATTAGTTACTGAATTAGTATAATATTTTAAAGAAGATTCAAAATCTAATTCCTAAAATTAACCATTCAAATATATTTTTTAAAAAAATTACTGTTTGTGTTAGAATAATTTTGCCCTATGTTAAATTGCTACGGGTTCTGTATAAAGACCGATTTTGTTATACGGAAGTGAAATTTTGGAGTAGGAAGGAGCAGAACATGTAACCAAGTGCAACTAGCATTTTGGAGAAGAGTTCTTGGAGTTTCACACGACACATTAAATTCTAGAGTCTGTGAAATGTGGACTGTTATGAAGACACAGTGCACTGTAAACTGAGAATGGAAGATGATGCAAGGAGATAATTCTACACGACTTCGATAATTTATAAATAGCAGCAGGTTAATATTTCTCTCAAGCTTTGGGCAGCTAAACTCAAAAGAGGTTTGAGGAGAATAGGCATAGGGTCAGTAAGGCAAAGAGGCGAAACAAATGACGAAAACATTTGGAAAGTCGTCTACATAAGATTAGCAGAGATCAGCCGATAGGAAATTGAATCGAAATGTAAAATTAAATCTTCTCGAGCTCTAGAAAACAAAGTAACATTGAACTGCAGTAAAATACATACATACATCACTTAGGAAAAAATCTGACGTGTTCCATTCACGTGACTTTCTCTACATCGGTGTAAAAAATTATTGCTAAAAACCATATTCTTCTATCTACCTCATATAACTGAGTTAAACATTAGAAGGAATTTTCTTCATTACTTGTTTCCTTGTAAGTAGAAGGAAAATAGGGAATACACTAGACTACAGCAATAGTCAAATCTCTTAAAAGCTGGTTGCCATTTGGTTGAAATCCGTTTCTATGCCGGCGTTTACAGCTTTCCGTGTGAGAAAATTAAGCATTTTAAATCTGAAATAAATAACAAGGAATATCTCGGAAATGGTCAATTCCAAGAAAAAACGTACATAATATAATTGTATGTTTTATCGTGATCCACATTTTTTGTATAGCAAGTTTCTGTCTAACTCTTACCGTTTACCACTTACGCAAAATTCATCAAACTTCATTCAGAATAAAGAGGTGTTTATAGGCTATTCCCAGAAATTTCAAGATATTCATTTTATTTGCCATATAAATATCATTAATATATGGTATTTTAATCAAAATCGTTAGGCATTTTTGATAAAATAAAATTTTTGGAGTTTTTTTTCACGTAAAGGGTAGTTTGTAGTGGAGAGATTTTTCTGAAAATATTTGTATCTCATCCCTGGAAGATGCTAAACTTAAATACCAAGTTTGGTATTTTACCGAATTTTCGTTTTTGAGTTATCATGCTTACAGACACACACACACACACACACACACACAGAGACTTTTTCCAAAAATGATTTTTTTGGATACATGGGACCCTAAAATGTGTATTTCCGGTGAACATAGTACGTGTAGAGAAAGTAAAAAGGAAAGAATAGGAATAGCTGGTAGGTTGTGGGGTGGGGCAAAGTATAAGGAAAATCTACCCATTCTATGGTTTGGATGAAGACTGAAAGCATAATTTTGGCGGAATGTGTTGACTTCAAAAACCAACGTAAATTAAATTCAAAGAAGAATGTTTTAAGTTTTGATAGAAGGAAACTGCATGTTGGAATCTACTCTACGAACAGGGGAACTGGCTAAAGTACGCAAAGCCAGATACAAATTTATTAAACTAGAGTACATTATGCGTCTTTTTGCTTCTTATTTTTCTTTACTTTTCTTTCTTTCTTTCTTTCTCTTAAAGCCCGCTTTAACTACTTGTGGCACCGCAGGTGGTGACACTTATGATACATGAATGAAGATGGAGCACCGGTGGAATGCGATGGCGGCGGAAACCGGAGAAAACCCCTCTCCAGCCCCGCTTTGTTCACTACAAATCTCACATGCGGTTGCTTGGGATCGAAACCGGGCCGTCTAGGTGAGAGGCGAATGGTCTAATCACTACCAATAAAGATATCTGTCTTTCTACCAGCTTTCCTTGCCTCTGCCTAATGTCTCGGACTTCTTCAAGTCTTCTCACACAAATTACGGTGACGGAGTTAAGATACGCTAGGTAATTATTGTGCGTTTTCACCAATCTTTATCATAAGTTGCTGTTCACCGGGGACCCAGTGAATCATCTTGCTTTATGGGGTGAAGAAACAGACTCTTCGCGCATTGGCACTGTAGTGCAACGACCGGGAGATACCTTTCCTGTTACATTCATTCCGCCGAACTAATTTAGGCTCTAGACGTGTGCCTAAGAATTTAACTATTGAGAGAGTAAAGTTGGCAGTAGAATTAACAAAACCAAAAAGATATTGTCTTATCTTAAATATTAATGTATTAGAAACACAATAGTGTTTTAATTTTAAAGTTATACATTAAAATCTACGTGTGAAAATACCATTGCCATCACATAATGTATTTCACGATAAATCATCAGGAAATACAAACGTTTTTAGATAGTCAGTCTAAAGCTTTGGTGAGGTTATTAATGTATATAGTCTTTCAAAAGTCCCTTCAAACTTCAAACTACTATAGATATTATAATATTTTAGATATGAAAAAATAAAACGTGTCACCTCCTGGGCAATCAATGTAGTTTGGTTTTCTTTGACTTTTTCAGTTCCCCGTTACCATGGGTACAGTTGAATAACACACTAGTAATTTTATTCCTACTGCTATAAGAATTTTTAACTTACAAATCAACGCCTATGAAAATTGAGAACTCTTTAACAATTTAAGTAAAGATCTAACCAAGAGGCCATTGCGATCTCGATTCGACCGAACGTTGGTTTTGGGGTTAGCTTAAAGAAAGAGTTTTCCTGACGCATCCAACAACCTGACAGCAACTGAGAGATGCTATATTGCTAGACATCACTAATATTCCAAGACATAATTTGCAAACTGCAGAATAATATTAGCGTCGTCCTTATATTATTCGAATATAATTCGTTTTTGTCAATGATCATAATCATGAATCTGTGATTTTATTATCTTAGATTTCATCCAAAAGTTGAGGAAGGGTGTGGTATAAAAATATTTTGAATCAATGGTCAGTATGAGAGTAAAATTGAATTTATTTTACTTCTTGTTCTCTAAGCAACACTAATAGGAATATCAAAAGTAAATAATCGAAATAATGGTAGCATTAAATTAATAACCAACTCTAAATTCATAAATCCCATAACCTAAATTATCACATCAGAATTTATTTTTTAAAAAGCTAATTACTTTCTAAAGTAGGAACATTAAATATTTTAATAATCAAGTAAAAGAATTATACTTTGGATTTAGAATAAGTAATGTATAAAATACACATAAATAGAGTTTATCAGAGAAGTCTGAACTTTACATTTATATTACTGTTAAATACACACATCAGGGGTAAAAATCTTATGTGTTCCATTCACATTATTTTCTCTATCTTTTCTGCAAAGTGTCCCTAAAAATATTATTCTTATATCTAAATTATGCAAATCGAGGTAAAAATTAACAGAAATTGTCTTATTAGCTGGTCACTTAGAAGTACAAAGTAAATAGGGGTACACTCTAGGCTAAAGCGATAATCAAGTTTTTAAAAGCTTTCCCTATATGATTCAATTGAAATTCGTTCTATTTGAGTTTGCCCGGAGTAAAGCAAAATAGAAATGAAACGAAAGATGAATTCAACTTTGAGAACATTTTAAATAGCTTAAAACTGAAAACAATGACTAAGGATATCTTGAAAATGGTTAACTCCAAAATTGCATATGATATAAATTGCTTGCTTTAATGAGCTCTATGTTTTTGTGTGGTAACGTTTTACCCATCTCTTAAGGTTTACCAGCTAGCAAAAATAATTTAGAATGAAGAGGACTTTAATAGCTATTCCTAGAAAATTCGAGATATGTACTTTATTTGTCATATAAATATGTTTGATATATTGTATTTCACTCAAATTCGTTTACAGCATTTATGATCAAATTAAAGTTTTAGAATATTTTTGCGTATAAAGGGCAGTTTGGAGTGTTGAATTTTCGTAAAAAACTTGTTTCCGCAACCTTGGAGAATCTGAACGTAAATATCAATCTTGCATTTATGGACGTCCAGTCTTTATATTTCTTCGCTAAATTTTGGTGGAGCTTACCTGGACGCGTTTCAACAATTCATCCATTGTTATCTTCCATCTATCTTAGATGACAATGGATGAATTGTCGAAACGAGGACAGGTAATCTCCACCAAAATTTAGCAAAGAAGTTTAAAGAATGGACGTCCATAAAATATATAAAACATGTAATCTTCGCTCTTACTAGTGCTTTTTTGTATAATATCACAATTAAATGGCAATGTTTCTATTTAACCGACTTTTCGTGTTTCTATCATCGTGTCCTCAGACACATGGTTACACTCCCGCGGACCTTTTTCTAAAGTGTTTGATGGATTTAAGAGACTTCAAAACATATATTTCCGGTGAAATTTCTATATTGAATTTTGGGTGGCATACAATACTTTTCTCTATATGCCATGTAATTGTAATTGTAATTTTTACTATCCCTTAAATGGTATGGATAATGCATCGCCACACAATAGCATTAAAAGGATTTATAACTGGCCAATTATAGAATTTTTTTTTTAAAATAGGAAGTGGTTACCTGTGATATTTTAGAGGTATTTTATTACTTAACTTTAGGCTCACTATTAGATATCTGGACGCCATCTTATTTCATCTAAAATTAGGAATATCCAAATTGAAATTATCACAAACTTTTTAAAACTGTCTTTCCTCTGCCAGGTGTATATTGTTAAATCATAAGTGTATAAGTTATATTGCTGTTAGTAAAAATATTGTAATAAAAAGAGGCTTACAATGCTCACAATCAGATTTATTAAACAGAATTCTTATAGCCCTTTTTTTGGAAAATTAAGATATGTATTTTGTGACTAGATTTATCCTAAGATATCAGAGTAATGAAGTACCGACTGAACAAAGGCTAGACACATGTACATATTACGAGTAGAGAAAGTAGGCATATGTTTATTCTTGCTGAATTTAGTAATTATGATGGTAGTGGTGGTATCTTTAAGAAACGAGAACACGAAAGTAGGTTAGGACGCTGTCCAAAGCAAACATTGTTAACATTCATGACATACTTAAATGTAAATAATTGTTCGGGAATTAGATCTCGTAACTAATGCATCATAGTCAAGGGACGCAGGCACTAAGACTCTGGAAACATGGCGGGCGACAAGTTTAATGGTCGCTAGAACATGTTCTTTCCCCGTCGGGTAGATATGTGACGTCACACTGTGAGCCCTTGCTAATTGAACTCGCCTACAGTAAAGCCCTTCGTGCAGTTTGCCGAGCTCAGCATCTGACAGACAACCCAAGTCTAATAATAGCAAGGAGGGTTAACACTCTGCTCCAGCCGCCTCCCTCGTCTCAATCAGCGTCCCGACGATGTCCACCTTGATTTAACTGGTCATCCTGGACCTTCTTTCAACCTTCTGACGTCACTCCACGCCACATTGATTTCAAATGCTACGTGAGAAGACTCCGTTTCAACACTTACTTGAACACATCTTACCTTATCTCATCTGCGGTTCAAAGTTTTGTGAGGTGAAGATGGGCAACTGAAGTACCAAATACTCATTTTACTTTCTCTACTTCGTGCATAATACATACATAGGGAGGAAAGGTATGGCATTCCACTGAAAATTCAATACCAAGGTTTCACCGGAGGTACGTAACCGCTGAAACCAGAAAAAATATGTTTATAAAAATGTGCGTTAGTGTATAAGGGTAGTATAGCTCAAAAACAAAGATCCCGTTAAGTTACAAACTTGCTACCTAAGATCAGTGTCTTCCAAGAATGTGACACTAAGATTAGGCAAATCCCTACTCCAAATACCCTTTACAACTTTTTTCGAAAGTTTTGATTTTTATTAATGTATTTTCTGATGAAGGAAATGTATAGCTTAAATTTCTTTTAGAATATCCCATTTAGACCTCTTCATTCTGGATGACTTTTGCGTAACTGGTAAACCAAAAGAGATAGACAAAAACTTAATACACAGAAATGTGGATCTCGTTAAAACACACAATTTATGTCATATACATTTTTGTAGAATTAACCGTTTCCGAGATATTCCTTGTTATTGGTTTCAATTTTAAACTATATAATTTTTTCTCAAATTGGAAGTCAGCTTTGTTTCATCTCTCATTTTACTCCCGGGAGTGCAAAGGAGAACAGAATTTCAGTTGTTTCACATATCGAATGATCTTTTAAAGGTTTTAGCCTAGTATATTCCTTTATAATAAGATCAATTCTGCTAATCTTTATCTCGATTAGAATAGCATATATAAAAAAATAGTCTTTTGTAAGGAAAGTTTGTGGAACAGTTAGAGAAAGTAGGGTGAATGGAGCACATAAGATTTTTTAAACAAATAACTTTAAAATTAAAAAAAATATAATGTGTTCTATTCACATAACTTTCTCTGTATTAAATTATTGTTAAAAAACTTATTTTTCTATTTCCTTAATGCCAATCGAAATAAATATTATCAGAAATAGCTTTATTACGTGCTTTCTTGTAAGCAGAAGGGAAATAAGGGAATACACTAAGCTAAAACGATAGTAAATCTTTTAAAAGCTTGTTGCCAGGCAGTTGAAATACGTTTCTTTGCATTGTCAGGAGTTGACAAATATCCGTATGGGAAAAGTAAGTATTTTAAAACTGAAACCAATAACAACGAATCCCACAAAATGGTCAACTGCACGAAGAAATGTATATGACATAAATTGTGTGCTTTAACGAGATCTACATTTTTAATAAGTCTATTTCTATCTCTTGGTAAGTTAAGTAACAGTTAAATTTAAGATATGCATTTTTCCATAAAATATTTTGAATATACGGTATTTTAATCAAAATTATTACAACCATTTTTAAGAAAATCAATATTTTCAATTTTTTTCTATACAAAGCGAATATTGGGGTGAAGGGAGTTTCCTCAAAATCTTCGTGTCGCATCCTTGGATGATGCTAAACTTAAATACAAAATTTGGTATTTTAACGACTTTTGGTTTTTTGAGGAATCGTGTTCATGGACACACACCGTCCTTTGTATAAAATTATATTTTTAGATACAGCTACGCTAAAACGTGTATTTCCAGTGAAATCTCGGTATTGCATTTTTTGTTAGAGTGCAATAAATGTTCTACCTACTTACCGTGTACTATATAGGGAAAATAAACACGTTATAAACAAGTTATAAAAATTTATGAAATTATGCACAAAATTAGACAGGCATTGCCTAGTCTTAAATTAAGAGTTAGGCTGTAATGAGTCCTTAATTACATCATAACATCTTGTGGTAGTTATAACCGATGGATACATAACCATGACCAAATTCAGGATTAGCATTTACCCCTTCTCTTAAAGAGTATTAAAGAGCATTGAGGCATATTGGAGGGCGTTGTGCATGCCACAGAAATTCACACGTAAATTAGAGAGAAAGAGGGGAAGCGCATGAGTGTGTGTAAATGGGAACCTTCAGCTTCAAGGATCACACTATTCCTTGATGACATCCCTTTCTCCCAATGTTTACACATGTTAATTAACTTACGCACAGCATATGAAAATTCCTTGTAGAAGGAATTCAGTTACATGGTTCCCCATGTAGTTAAATAAAACGTTAAGCAGAATCATATCCAAATACAACAGCCGTTTGTTTCTTTAATGTATAGTACTTTGACGATAGTGTTTTGTAATCCACTTCCCGTTCATGATGGTAGAGTATCTGTATTCAATGCTGGTAACTAACTACGTGTTTTGCTTATTATACTGCATGCACTAACTTTTGATATGGTTACAATTAGTATTGCAAACATCAATTCTGATAACTGCGTGTTCTGCTTATTATTTCTCATGCACTAACTTTTGATATGTTTACAATTACTATTGAAAACATCAATGCTAATAACTGCGTGTTTTGCTTATTATACGGCATGTACTAGCTTTTGTTATGGTTACAATTAGTATTGCAAACATCAATGCTAATAACTGCGTATTTTGCTAATTATACTGCATGCACTAACCTTTGATATGCTTACAATTAGTATTGCAAACATCAATGCTAATAACTGCGTGTTTTGCTAATTATACTGCTTGCACTAACTTTTGATATGGTTACAATTAGTATTGCAAACATCAATGCTAATAACTGCGTATTTTGCTAATTATACTGCATGCACTAACCTTTGATATGCTTACAATTAGTATTGCAAACATCAATGCTAATAACTGCGTGTTTTGCTAATTATACTGCTTGCACTAACTTTTGATATGGTTACAATTAGTATTGCAAACATCAATGCTAATAACTGCGTATTTTGCTTATTATAAGGCATGCATTAACTTTGGATATATTTACAATTAGTATTGCAAACATCAATGCTAATAACTGCGTGTTTTGCTAATTATACTGCATGCACTAACCTTTGATATGCTTACAATTAGTATTGCAAACATCTATGCTAATAACTGCGTGTTTTGTTAATTATATTGCATGCACTAACCTTTGATATGCTTACAATTAGTATTGCAAACATCAATGCTAATAACTGCGTATTTTGCTAATTATACTGCATGCAGTAACCTTTGATATGCTTACAATTAGTATTGCAAACATCAATGCTGATAGCTGCGTGTTCTGCTTATTATACTGCATGCACTATTTCAAGTCCTCTAACTTTTGATATGCTTACAATTAAAACTGCAAACATAGAACATAATTATATTTTATTGCAGAATTTTACCAGGTAAATACAGGGTGAGAGGTGAATGAGTGAAAATAATTTTATATTTTGTAGAGAGCAATGTGTATAATACATAAGTGTAACTCATTTTGTCCGCTTACTAATAGCATTGGCATAAATGAAGTACAGATTTCGGTGCCTAATGAACTTTGAACATCCTAGATCATGTTTCTGCTGTGTTGATGTACATTACACCATCTATAGTCAAGCAGGGTAGAAGGCAGAGGAGGATCAACCGTTTGATCTGTTTTTTAAACAAGCGAACGTCTGCGATAGGGATTATTGGCCATACTAAAAATATCATGAATTTTTCCTCATGAACATAACTTTAGAGAATAGCGAAAAAACTGCAAGTACTGAATAATTGCATCGTCCAGTAACGCTAAAATAAATATTTGCACTTATTCACTTCCTATCTCGTATATTTAAGTATTTACTGCCTGTTTACTTGCTCTATCACATAAATAGTACAGAATATGCAATGCGTTCCACTTAAGAATTTGATTCTAGATTTCATTGGAAGTACATGTTTAGAGGACTTCAGAAACCAAAGAAAGCATTTCTGCTTTATCTCTGCGTACAAAATGGGTAGAAGCCCGAAAATTCGACAACGGCTTTTACCGGAAATATATGTTTCGAGTGATGATGGAGCAATTGATGGACTGAGTAGCGGGGAAAACCATAGGACTCGAAGTAAGCCAACACAGAGGCCATTTCGTCCACCACAAATTCCACAAGCGGGCTATCGAAATGGGTGTCGAGGAGTCGAACCACTGCCACGGCGCCGCCTTGTTTTACTGTTAAACGTTCCAAATAATTATATCTCCCTGATAATGTGAAAGCAAAGAAAATACTGTTTTAACTGAGCGTTCAAGGTACAATAATCTGATGTGTTACACTCACATAACTTTCTCTACCTACTCTACAAAAACTTCTTACAAAAACTAATTCATCTTTCAACACCATGCTAATCGAGATAAATATTAGCAAAATGTTATTACTTAGTTCCTTATAAGAATGGAACTAAAAGTATATACTAGGCTAAAGTGATAGTCATATATTTTAAAAACTATCGCTATGCGATTGTCATTGCATGGCCAGGAGTAGAACAGTATAACAGTAGAAAAGTATAAGTACTCCACAATTGAAACTAAAAACAAGGAATACCTTGAAAACGGTAAGCTCCACAAAAAAAAAACAAAAAAAAAAACATGTATATTATATATATACATATATATACATATATATCTATATATAATATATAACCTGTGTATTTTAACAAGAGCTACTTTTTTTTTGTTGAGTAAGTTTTTGTCTATCTCTTGTGGTTTACTAGTTATGCCAAATTAAGCAAAATCCATCCAGAATAAACAGGCCTTTAGAAGCTATTACTAGAAAATTCAAGATATACATTTTATATATATTTAATGTATTTTAATCAAAATCGTTAGAGCCGCTGTTAAAAAACAAATTGTTCGAACATTTTTCCAAGGGGTAGTTAGGGGTGGGGGATATTTTTGAAAACCTTCGTGTCGCATCCTTGGAAGATGCCAAACTTAAATACCAAGTTTGGTATTTAACCTTGGTATTTAGCCGTTTTTTCGTTTTTGAGCTATGCTGTCCACACACACACACACACACATGCACACACAGACATACAGACACATACACGGACCTGTTTCTGAAAATGTTTTTTTTTTAGTTAGGGGACCTAAAAATGTATTTCCAGTGAAATCTCGACATCGATCTTTTGGGTGGAATACAATACTTCTCTATCCCTATGTACATTGTACATACGGGGCTAGAGAAAGTAAAAAGGTAATAACATTACAGAACTTGGAAAATATTTCAATTTTCAATCAGATGAAATAGACCAGTGGAAAAATCTCTCTCGCCTAACCTAAGACAACAAAGGAACTACAATAGCATTTTGGGCCGAAGTATTGCAGTTCTGAGATTCTGCAGATTTATATCTATACAAGGACCTGTGGAATCTGTCTATGACTATGTTGTCTCCACTTACAGTGGAAAAGGTGTTCAGTGCTATGAGCATAATGAAAAACAAATTTCGAAATCGAATGTGGATTGACGCTTTAAATGCAGTGTTGCCTTTACAGATAGAAGAGAATGAACAATACGTGGAAGATTTCGTGAAAATATTTGATTATAATGGTGCATATACGGTGCCATCAGATTAAATGACCACGCTCTTATTGGACTTTGAGTCTCGGGCGCACGCCACTCGCCTGCTGAAATTACTTACCACTCTGCGTCATATGATAGTGGTCGCCCTAAAAGAGGGCAGTGCATGCAATTTAAATGAAATCGAAAACGCCACGTTTTAACAGAACAAAACGTTGATAGCGGTGCGCAGTTAGTACGTTCGCCATGAACGTCTCTCTCGAAAATGGCGATTTTATTACCTAGTTTTAAAGACAAAGTGTATAAGTCTAATCTCCGAACATTACAAGAACTACAAAATAATATACGGGAAGCAATAACCAGGAAGAACCACAACATGTTTTTAATAATCTGAAGATGCTGCAAAGATCTTCGAGCACAGGGAGAACATTTCTAACATCTTCTTTGAAAAGGCAATCAATGTAAGGGACAATAAACATTGTAATTTCTGAAATACTAGTTGCCTCGTGCGGTCATCTTATTCGTTTTGATGCATAAGACGGTAAGGGGAAAAATTGTCGGGAGAGAAGCGGTGTGCGACCATAGTGTCGTTAAAAGCGTGGTCGCTTAATCTGATGTTTCTGTCCCTTCAATAGTAACCAGTCAAATATTGCAAGATTTTCTAATTAATTAGGAGGGTTTGTGATAGTAGATGAGCATTAATTAATAAGCATTATTATTGTAAAATATTCTAGCGCCTTCTGGTGCAAAGTTAGTGCCTTTATGGTGACCTTTGGGTACACTTTTAGCGCTAAGTTGCAAAGGTGATAAGGACTTGGTTTATAAGGAGCAAAGATTGACCGCTAAGCGATACCGGAAAAATTTATATGGAACAGACCTTAGGGTAATGAAACCGCTCTATCGGGACACTCCTTTGCGTGCTTTCGGGATAGGGTCCTTTTGGGAAACCTTGAAATGTTAGGCGCTCATGGTTTTGGGCCCCGAAGGCGTAGGAGCCGTTCAAACGGAACCGTTAGAGACCTTGTACTTGCTTTCACTTGTAGGGTTAGGGTTTCACTCCTCATCCTTCCCTGCGATCACGTAAATCACAAAGGGTCCTATGGACCTACATGCAGAACTCTGCTCCAGTAATTCGGGACCCCAAAGGTGAGGCATTCTAATCTTAATACACCAAATATACCGCTCGCTAAAGTATGTATATACCAAAGTTTAATCTAAACATTGTTCCATGCTTGTCCGCTCAGGTCCTTAGCTATAGCTTTTATTCGCATGTGTTTCAAGTTACTATAAATTGGAAGTTTAAAACATCGATATGTTCCATTCACATGACTTTCTCTACATCTCTGTAAAAATTACTCTTAAAAGCTTATTGTAATATCTATCTGACGTGAATCAAGGTAACCTAGCAGAGGTGGTCTTATTACTTAGTTCCTTAAAAGTATAAGGCTAAAGCGATAGTCAACCCTTTTAAAAGTTATCTACTACGTGATTGAAATGCGTATGACAAAAGTAAGTTTTTTAACATTGAAACCATAATAAGGAATATTTCGAAAATTATTACCTCAAAAAAGAAAATATATGTGATATAAATGTATGCTTTAACGAAATATAAAATTTTGGTGTAGTAACTTTTGTCTATTTCTTATGGATTACCAGTTCTGCAAAAGTCATTCAGAATGAAAAGGACTCCAAAGGCTATTCCCAGAAAATTCAATATATACTCTTTATCATATAAATATCTTTAGTATACAGTATTTTAATGAAAATCACAGAGCCATATCTTAGAAAATCAAATTCCTCCAATTTTTTTCATTTAAAGGGGAGTTTAAGATGGAGGATTTGTCAATCTTTGGAAGGTGTTGACTTTTGGTTTTTGAGTTATGTTGACGTACACATGGACACACATGGACCTTTTTATATTTTTTTATCACAGGGGGCCCTATAAGTGTATTTTCCGTGAAATTTAGGGTGGAATGCAAGATTTTCTCTACCTATTTATTATGCACTAGGTAGAGAAAGTAAAAACGTTGAACTATTTCTTGTAGTTTTGCTGACATGCAACAAGGAATTAGAATTATATAGCTCAGGGAAGCATGATAACTCATAGCAGGCCATGATTTGAGACAAAATCTTCTAAGTAAGGGCTTGTTGTCAAAACTTAGAACATCCAAGTCAGCTAATGTGCTTAGCTCTCGACCTGCATTAATCATTCAGTCTTTGTCAGTTCCTCACTCTGCAAACGTTGACTCAACCTGAGTTTTGCAAATCTAATATTCAAATCGTTTAAGTAAAGTTTCCTAGTCTTTACAAGGTCTTTACCGATTAGCAGACATAACACTACGAAAACTTTCTTTGAACTTGCTTTAAGACTGTGAAGAAAATCCCAAACCTAATTCACAGGATTATTAAAGCTAATAACGATTTCTTCTTAATAAAGACCAATCTAATGTGTTTCATTTACATGACTTAATTCTGTAAAAAAAATTATTCTCACTAAATCTAATCCTTTTATCTACTTCATACGAATGGAGAAATATATTAGCAGAAATTGTGTTATTACATATTTTATTAAAGAATGATTGGGAATAAGAAAATATATCAGATGATAGTTAGTTCATTTAAGAGCTGATTGCTATGTGATTTACTTTGAAATTCCGTTCAATTTGAATAACCAGTACGGAAAAAAAAGAAAAAAAAAAAAGAAAAGACCACGAATGGCGAATTCTCTTTTGAGAAAGCATAAATATTAAACACGATAGCTCACAAGGAACCTTGGCCTACCGCCCGGCCGCTGCGTCCCCCATCTCGGTCCATGACAGAAGACATAGATGGGGTGCAGTATTGGAGGGTGAGACATGGTCAGCGCCTCGAATCCCTCCTGGCCGGTTAATGCGGTCCTCATGACCTGGAGCCGCTACTCCTCCATCAAGTAACTCCTCAGTTGGCCCCTCAGGGACCTCACGAGGCTGAGTGCACCCCGGTCCAGGTCTCCCAACGGGGGAAATATCCCTACGTCGGTACTGGGAATCGAACCCAGGTCTCCCGCTTGGCAAGCAGCTGCGCTACCACCGCGCTAAGGAGACGACCCAAAGCATAAACATTAGAACATTTAAATTAAAACCAAGGAATATTCCAAGATATTCCTCAGGAATGGTTAACTCTACAAAAACATGTCCTTACATAAATTGTGTGTTTTAACAAGATCTACATTTTTGTGTACTAATATTTTTTTTTCATTTATATTTATATTCATATGACGTGGTCGATTAATTCTGCAACAAACTGTCCTTTAAAATTGCATTCTTTTAGCTACCTAACAGCAACTGAGATAAACATCAACAGAAATGGTCTTATTAGTATTTCCTTGTGGGTAAATGGACAACAAGGGAATGCAATAGTCTAATATTTAAGAGCTGTTTTCTATATGAATGTCTTGAAATTAGGTGCTCTTTGCAGAAAAAAAAAGAATGATTTAAGGAAAACAACCAGGAATATTGGTAATGTTTAACTATACGAAAAAATTATTTGACATAAATTTTGTGCTTTAAGAAAATCTTTATTTTTGTGTAACATATTGTCTTTTACCGTTTAGCAGTTATGCAAAAGACCGCTGGAATGAAGAAGACTCCAGAAGCTATTCCCAGAATATTCAATATATAGCTTTCATTTGTTGTGAAAATATGTTAAATATATGGTGGTTTAATCAAATAGGTTAGAACTATTTTTGAGAAAACAAACGCTCGAAAAATGTTTGAAGTAAACATGCGACTTTTGTTGAATATCTGTGTCGCGTTCTTGAAGATTGTAAACTAACAAGCCCGTTGGTCCATCTGCCCCATATTTGATGTCTGCAGACATTCCTTCAGGGGTTTAATGCGTTGTACGAGTAGAGCTCGACAGGGTTATTTCACGCTAAAATCCGCCAATAGAGAATAGGCGAAGTGAAATGATGGCGGAGTTTTATTTATGGACACTCTTTAACTATGTTACTCACGTCCCAGTCTTTACTGGGCCTGAAATACCGCTTAATTTTGCTCAGAGGCCTCTCTATCAGGTTTGAGATTCTTTTACGTGCCGTAAATCTACGACACGGGACCAACGGTTTTACTTCCCTTCCGAAGGAATCCATGCTAAGGATTTTTACGCTCGAAAAAATCCATCACCGGGTTTGAATCTACAACTTTGGGTGTATGAAGTTAGATGGTAACCATTGCACCACGGAGAGCGACTGAAAACAGGAGAAAGCGGCCTTCATTTTGTCCCTCACAATTAGCACCACCCGTTTATCCTCTCTGTTGACAAGTAAGACGCATAAAGTTAAATTCACTCACCAGTTCTCCACTGGTGGATTTTAAATTGAAATAGCTTCATTGAATTCTGCAACTCCTTTAGCGCATGAAGGGATATCTGTACATGTCAAATACGGGGCAGTTGGGCCTTCTGTATAAATGCTGATATATTTAATCGATTCTCCATTTTGAGCTGTGCTATTCAAAACTTAAAAGCACACACTTCAAATACATACAATCATGACGTTTCTTTCACATGTATTAGAGCCTGAAAACAGATAATTTTGTTGAAATATCTGTATTAATTTTTGGATGGATTGCAAAACTTCTTTTACTGCCAGTATGTACCAGTAGGGATAGTAAAAATTATGTGAAGTATTTTTGTATGGATGAAGTAAAATGAACTAAATAAGTTTAATATGAGAACAATTCAACAAGGTTTAGTAACAATGGGTTCACGCTAATGGATTTGGAGTGGAAGGTTTTTTGGAATAAATAAAACCGCGAGCGTAAAACAAATGTTTTCTCAAGGGCAGAGAAGGGGCTAAGTGAAGTGACAATTATTAAAACAAATGAGATTCTGGGGCGGATGAAAAGGTCCACTAATCGAGTACTTAACTTGTCGTGCGGTGCATAAATAATGCTTTAGGGAAGGAAAGTTGGATGGAACTTGATTTTCAGCTATAAACGACAGCTTGATTGTGAGTTAAAGAGAAGGTAGACAGCGCTGCAGAGGGTCTTGAGGAGGTGATGGTGAAGGGGGACCCAAAATAACGATCTCATTAAAGACGGTCCTCGAGAGGCCGGCTTTTACCTTGCCAGAGGGAGTTTGGTGCTCGAATTTAGACCAATTAATGAACTAAATAAACATGTCCACTGGACACGTAGTGTCCGGAGTTTCCATCGCTTCAGGATTTGTCAATAGCAGATGACGTGCCTGGACTAAGGAATCGCCAAGCCCCTTTGAATCACACTACTTGCTTAGTTAACCTAAATTAACGTGAATGTTTAAGGCTTCCAGGAACTGCATCGTCTCCCTCAAAACCACATAAGTATTTTAGAGCACGTTCTACCACAAGAGAAAACAAATTAAAACTAAACAAGTTGACGTTTTTCTGTTGACTACTAGCACCTCTAGTGCTGTGCTGTGAGATCTTTCTCTCAGGACATGATAGAATGGACGACACTAATTCATATTTACGAGAATATTTAAGAAGGCTAGTAACTCACCTGTTTGCAATGATGTTTATTAAACTGTTCCTTGATCTAATCATGAGGAATTATAACTACCTCGTATTAAAAATTCTACTTTGAGAATATAAGGAATTATTTTTATAGGCAAAATAAGTCTTTGTTTAAGCTTAAGTTCTGGTCTTTAAGCTCTCATGACTAGCCAAAGTGCTACAAGGCGAATCCCTTACCAATCACCTCTAAACGAGAGAAGAACCTAGCGCTGCGCTACGGTAGTAATAAGCTTTCATAATGTTTAAAAATTTTATCAACGGTAACTAAGGCGCAAGAGTGTGAGGCTAAATTTTAGCGATGCATATGTATTTATTGCCCTAAGTCCTACCTACTTCTGAATACCTCACCATATATTCTAGTTCTCGTTTGTCAAATCCTTTTCCTTCATATCAGAATCTGAGACTTAGTTTTCGTTCTGTTTGACAGCTCAATCCTAACTATCCTTCTATTTGCTAATTTTCAGCAATGGGCGTGCTTTTGGTGAGATTCCTCTCAACTTCTAAAGGTACAATTCTCCTAAAGCGCATATGGAGCTTAATGGAGTTCTTGCTTGCAAAGTGTCTCCTACTCTTTTTCCATATTGTTTCACTCCAACACTTTACTTTGTTAATGACTTATTAGTACAAATTTACATACCTTGTTTTAACAGCTTGTTAGGGTTATAAATGCAGATTCGTTTATTGGTAATTAAGAACACGTACAAACAGCATTGCATTTACATTTTCTGCATTTAAGGACTTATAATTTTAGTTATTAAGAGTAGTATGTTTTCAGACTGGTTCGTACCTCCAAGTAGGGGTGGTACACAAAATATGCAGATGTTTATCTTCTCTGAGATTGTGAGTCGGAAGTATCCTTGAGTGAACGGGCTTCGCTATAACATATGGTTTATCAGTACTGAGTGTAAATGCTTCCTGCCAGTCCAATAACCCCACACTACTTAGGCCAGAAGGTCACCTATTGAGGTGTGAGAACGTGGAAGCAAAACGGATAATCTTTACTGAAAAGCGTTGTTCATTTCGCCGTGCAGTCAAGACGATGCAAAAGCAATCAGCAGGTATATTATGTGATTGATTTATTGAAACACTGCTAGAGAAAGAGAAAAAATAAACTAACACACCGAAGTTAATCACATTAAGCTACTATTTATCAAAATATCTGTATCTACCTGTATAAGAATTGTTTTGGAAATGTTTCTGTATTTCCCATCTTTTTTGCTCTACACGTACTATGTACATAGCGTACAGAGAAGGTATTGTTTGCACCAAGAATTCGATACTGGGATTCCACCGGAAATAAATGTTTTGAGACCCCCTGGATCCAAAAAAAAACATTTTTAGAAAAATATATTTGTGTGTGTATGTGTGTGTACTGTGGGCAGCATAGCTCAAAAACTCCAAGGATGCGATACGAACATTTTCAAGAAAATCTCCCCACCCGCAGCTACCCTTTGCATGGTAAAAATTTTAAGGATTTTGATTTTCTCAGAAATGACTAACGCTTTGATTAAAATCTCTTATATTTAAGATATTTACACGACAAATAAAATGTATATCTTCAGCTTTTGTTGAATTTTGTATAACTAATAAACAAAAATAACTAATAGACGAAATTGTGGATCTCGTTAAAATACTCAATTTATGTCATATACATTTTTTTCGTGAAGTTTACGTTTTCGAGACATTCCTTGTTATTAGTTTCAATGGCGTGTGCGTTTTTCTTTTGTTCTATTCCTGGTCAAGCAAAGAAGCGATTTGCAATGACAATCGCATAACCACTTTAGCATAACTCATTCGTTTAGTGCCCTTCTACTTGTAAGGAACTAAGTAATAATAGCATTCAGCTAATGTATATCTCGAATAGCATTGCTTAGAAAGAAGAATAATCTTTTATAAGAAGTTTGTTTGTAGAGCAGCTAGAGAAAGTCCTCTGAGTTTAACATCCAATTTTGTATATATACTTGTCTAGTTAGGCACAATTTTTGCTCTTGAAGTAATAAGCTAATAAATTCATAAAATATTCGATCTTGCTCACAGTCCTTAGAAGTAATTTTCTGAATTTATATCAAGCATGAACACTTAGTTTCGCCGAGGTTATCTAAAAGTATCTTATATTATATGTACATTATATATAATTTATTTTGCAGATAAATTCAAACTGCAGTAGCATCGTATGTTTACTTGCTCTACTGTTTATCCATAGTAAGTAGAGGAGGTGTTGAGCTCCACCCAAAATTCGATATAAAATTTTAACTCATTTTGAGACTACATGAATGAAATATGAAAAAATATGATAGTTCCATTCACATGAGTTTCTCTACCTTTCTAAGAAATTATTGTTAATCTTATTCTTCTATCTACTTCATAATAATCAAGATACTTAGTTTCCTATAAGTAGATTAGTTAGTGTATTCCCTTATTTCCCTTCCCCTTATAAAAAAATAAGCTAAACTGACAGCCAAATGTTTTAAAATGTGGTTGTTCTGGGATTGAAATCCATTGACGAAGTTGACAAGTTCTTGTATGAGAAAACTCTAATTGAAACCAATAAGAATGAATATCTCGAAAATGGTCAACTCCACGAAAAAAAAAATGTATGTTACATAAATTGTGTTTTAACTTTTTTACTTTCTCTACACGTACTATGAACATAGTGTAAAGAGAAGGTATTGTATTGCACCCCAAAAATTCGATACCGAGATTTCACCCGAAATATATGTTTTGGGTCCCCCTGAATCCAAAAAAAGCATTTTTGGAAAAAGGTCAGAGTGTGTGTGTGTGTGTGGATAGTATAGCTCAAAAACGAAAACACCGATGAACACCAAACTTAGTATTTAAGTTTGATATCTTCCAAGGATGCGACACGAAGATTTTCAAGAAAATCCCCCCACCCCCAACTACCCTCTAAATGGAACTTTTTTCGAAAATTTTTATTTTCTTAAAAATGGCTCTAAGGATTTTGATTAAAACATCGTATATTAAATATATTTACCTGGCAAATAAAATGTATATCTTGAATTTTTTGGGATTAGTCTCTGAAGACTACTTTACTCTGGATGAATTATACGGAATTGCATAACTACTAAACCGTAAGAGATGGACAACGTAGAGCACATTAAAACACACAATTCATGTTATATATATATTTTTCTTCATGGAGTTGATCGTTTTTTTAGATATTTCTTGTTTTGATTTCAGTTTTGAAAAACTTGTATTTTTCTCATATAGGAATTTGTCAATTCCTGTGCATACAAACAAAAGAAATTCAGTCACATAGCAAACAGCTTTTGATTACCAGTTTAACCTATGGTACTCCCTCATTTCAATTCTTCATACAAGGATGCAAGTAATAAGACTATTTCTGCTATTTTTTTCTCGATTAGCATGAAGTACATAGAAGCATAAGCTTTTTAACAATAATTGTCACAGAGATGTAGAGAAAGTCATATGAATGGAACACATCAGATTTTTTGTGTAGTATCCTTTTGTCTATTTTTTATGGTTTACCAATTAAGCAAAATTCTGAAAAATCATCCAGAATAAAGAGATAAATAGCGGCTATTCCCAGAAAATTCAAGATAAACGTTTTATTTGCCATGTAAATATTTTAAATATAAGAGATTTTAATCAAAATCATTAGCCATTTTTGAAAAAATCAAAGTTTTCGAATTTTTTCCGTGTAAAGGATGGTTGGCTTTTCGTTTTTCAGCTATGCTGCCCACATACACACACATATTTTTCTGAAACTATTTTTTTTTGTATTCAGGGGGTTCCAAAATGATTGTTTCTGGTGAAAGCTCGGTATAAAATTTTTGGGTGCAATACAATACTTTCTCTATTTACTATGTACACCAGTCGCACCCCCCACCCAAAAGAGTGATGTCTGGAAGCCCAAATTCGTCCCTCAAGGCACAGCGCCTTGTGTACACCAACCACGATACAGTTGTGTAGCGGCAGTAACAAGCTGTCACAAGCCCAAAATCATATTGCTATATTTTAATTTTATCTCCTATATTAATTTTATAATATTAATCCGGCAACCGTAACGTTATTCCGCGATCTGTTTTCAGGACTTAGAAGTTAACCACTGCGCTGTCAGTTGCAGACCACTCTACAGTTCTTTCTGTGCATTGTGAACACAGCGTTTAAAGATACACGAAGCTCTTCAATCGACACATGGGATCTAGAGATGACTCATTTTTTGTATCCACAGGAGTACGTGTAGGGAAAGTAAAAACAAAAACAGAGAACTGTCATTACTTGTGTCTGTCTGATTCTCTCTCTCTCTCTGCTAACAGCGTAGCTAAAACGAAAAGTTTTTTATATAAACCTTGTATTTGAAAGAAAATCTAGTGCCCCCAACTACATGTTACAAGGAAAGTTACTAACATTACGGTTAAAATACCACATATTTAAGATATTTTGTGAAAAATTAAACATCTATTTTACATTTTTAGTAAAATTCCCTTCATTTTAGCTGAATCTTGCATGACTGTTAAAGCACAACACATAGACAAAGTCTTACTTCAAATGAAATGAACTCATTAACACAACAATTTATATGAAATAACTTTTATATATATATATATATATATATATATATATTCTATCTTTCTTTGTTTTTCGTGGAGTTAAAAACTTTCGAGAAATTCCTTGTTATTGTTTTGAATTCTCAAATACTTTTCTCATCTGGGTGGTGGCTATTTTGTTCTGGTCATGCAAAGAAAGGAATTTCAAAGCAGCAAATAGCCACCAATTCTTTAAAAGATTTTTTTTCAAACGGGAATTTCTCATTCCTTTATCTTTTGTTTTATTCCTGGCCAAGCAGAGAACCGAATTTAAGCCCATAGTAACCATCTGTTAAAGGACTTGACTATCGTTTTAGTCTAATGTATTCCCTCTTCTTATAAAGAACTAAATAATAAGATGATTCTCTTAACGTTAATCATCTAGATTAGTATGGAGTAGATAGAAGCATAAGCTTGGCAAAGAATATTTTATTTGTAGAACCAGTAGAGAAAGTCATATCAATGGAATACATACGATTTTTATTTACTTTATAATTTCCCTATAGGGTTGTTATAAAATTTCGGCAATATTGACACAGCTTATGTGTCATTAAAAAATGTATGATACACTTGGCGTTAAATTTTTGTACAAATTGATATACCTAGTGCAGTGTCATTTCATCTTATGTATGTAGGTATAAACAAGATCATAAATCAAGTAAATATTTTTATAAAGTGCAGGGTTTTTTATTACCTTTTCTCATGTTGCTTCCTAAGACACAGGAAACTGCTTTTTTGTGGAGAGACATTGATTAGCTGTTTATAGTGAGAATATCATAAGCTTAGCTTTTGATTGATTTATTTTAATTTATTAAAATACCGTATATGAAATCCCTTTATATTGCAAATAAAATGTATATATTTAATTTACTGGGAATAGCTACTAAAAATCCCTTTATTCTGAATGAATTTTGCTGAACTGGTAAATCGTAAAGGATACAAAAAAACTTACTACACAAAAAAATGTGGGTAACGTTAAACCATGCAATTTATGCTATATGCGTTTTTAGTGGAATTGGCTATGTCTGAGATATTCCTTATTGTTTGTTTCAGATTTAAAATACTTAACTTTTCTCACACAAAAAGTTGTAAGCTCCTGTTCCTGCTAGAAACGGATTTCAGCCTCATGGCAACCAGCTTTTAAAAGATTTGACTATCACTTTATGGCAGTGCATTTCCTTATTTTCCTTTTATTTACAAGGAACCAAGTAATTAAGACTGCTTCTGCATATGTTTGTCTCGATTAACATAAAGTACATGAAGCATATGCTTTTTAACAGTAATTTATTACAGCAATGTAGAGAAAGTTATGTGAATGGAGCATATCAGATTTTTTTTACTTTCTCTAGCACGTATATACATAGTACATAGTAATCGAAAAGATATATTCCATCCAAAAATCCGATGTCAAGATTTCACCGGAAATATATGTTTAGAAGTCCACGGTGTCCAAAAAAGGCATTTTTAGAAAATGGTTCGTGTGCGTATGTGTGTGTGTGTTGTATCTGTGTACAGCTCAAAAACCAAAAGGACGTAAAATACCAAACTTGGATTTATGTTTAGTATTTTCCTAGGATGCGACACGAACATTTTCAAGATAATCTTCCCCACCATGGAAAACTTAATATATATTTCTCAAAAATGGCTCCAATGATTTTGATTAAAATACTGCACATTAAACTACTTACATCACAAATAAAATGTATTTTGACTTTTCTGGGTAGAGCCTTTGAAGACCCCTTTATTCTGGATGAGTTTTGCAGAATTTTGCATAACGGTTAAGATAGACAAAAACTTACAAAAAATGTAGATCTGATGTAAACACAATTGGTAGCATATATGTTTTTCTTACAGAGTTGATATATTCTTTATTTGTTTCAAATTTAAACTACCTAACTTTTCTCAAAAGGGACCATGCAAGTAACCAAACCTCAATTGTTTCTCAAGATCAGCTTTTAAAAGACTTGAGTATCACTTTAGTCTAATATATTGCCTTATTTCTTGTCTACTTACAAGGAAGCAAGTTATAAGACCAATTCTGCTAATGTTATTGCAATTGGTATGATGTAAACTAAATTTAAGCTACTGGGCTCATACCCCATCTGTAGAGTTAGTCCCTATTTTTTATGCCCATAATTCATCAAAAATCATCTGTTTAAGAACTTTTATTTAGAGACGCATTAATTTCATTATGCGCTCATTCAAGAATAGGAACATGAATAGGTTTAGAAATTATCTTCTGTAACAAGAGCTTGTATATCAAATAACTAGAGAAAGTCATGTGAATGAAACAATCGGATTTCTATTTATTAATTTCCTTAGTTGAGAACTCTTATATAGACAAGGTATACCTAGCAATAGATTAACAAATTGTACTTTCTATAGCATGTATGCACATAAAGTAGAGAAGGTATTGCATTCCGCCCAAAAATTCAACAAGGTTTTAACGGAAACCTATGTTTTGAGACCTCGTTTTAAAATGTTAAAAGCACGTCGCGCTTGAGTGAGAGTGTGTGCGTGTGTGTGCGCATGTATAGGCAGCACAGCTCAAAAAGGAAAACTCGGTTAACTACAAACTTGGTATTTAACTTCAGTATATTGCTAGGATGCAACACGAAAATTTTCAACAAAATTCCCTCACCCCCAACTACCCTTTACGTAGAAAGTTTTTCCAAATTTTGGATTTTCTCAGAATTTTCTCTAACGATTTTCATTTAAGTGCCATATATTAAGATATTTTCATGACAAACAAAATGTATATCTTGAATTTTCAGGGACAGTCTCTGAAGACTTATTTAGAGAGTTAAGATTTGACCGTTTCCGAGGTATTTCTTGTTGTTGGTTTCAATTTTAGACTGCTTAAATTTTTGTCAAGCAGGAAGTTTAACTTTCGTTTCATCTCGTTTTACTTCCGGGAATACAAAAGAGAGCCGAATTTCAATTGCTTCACGTAAGAAGAGCTTTTAAAGTATTTAACTGTCGCTTTAGCCTTAGTGTATTCCCTTATTTTTCTTCTACTTAGAAGGAAGCAACTAATAAGATCATTTCTGCTAATGCTTGTCTCGATTAGCAAGCCGTAATAAAATAATTATATTTTTTGAGGAAAGTTTGTTTGTGGAACAGATAGAAAAGATCATGTGAATGGAACATATACTATGTTTAAAAAATAACAATGACTATTTCATTCCTGGCACGTGATCGTAGGAAGTGGCCAATCCAGTACATTGGCGCGTAAAATGCAACTAAGCGTATCTCATTATATCTGCATTTTAATCGTTTTTTATCACTCCCACGTGAATTTGTTTTCTCTCTAAACTAACGTTCGTCTCACAATAATAGTATCAGTGTGCAGTGATTTCAGTACATATACAGGGTTACTACAAAAGAAAGACAACTTCAACTGCCTGTAAAACAAAAACTATTAGAGATAGCAACCTAATTATTTTGGAGGTATGTTGAGAAACTCTCAAAGTTTTGTTTGTTACTATTGGTAACGCTGTAGTGTTTTGTTTGTTGTTGCAGAAGCTGAAATGGCGGAAAATCCTGTGGAAAAGGTATATTGCGTGTTGGAATTTGCTAGAACACAATCAGCAACTGTTGTCCAACAACATTTTAGAACACGTTACCACAAAACGCCACCGACTAGACAGCCAATCTACGACTGGTATAGAAAATTCGAGACAACGGGATGTTTGTGCAAAGGGAAGAGCTCGGGAAGACCAAGAGTTTCGGAAGAAAACGTTGAACGTGTTCACATGATGCCTTACAGATTAGATGTTGCCGTTTCTGAGTGAAGAAGATAAGGTGACTTTTGCATCGACATGCTGCGACATGATGAAGACGATGCTGGTTTTTGTGAGCGCATCATTTCATTTTTGTGGTAACGTGTTCTAAAATGTCGTTGGACAACAGTTGCTGATTGCGTTCTAGCAAATTCCAACACGCAATATGCCTTTTCCACCGGATTTTCCGCCATTTCAGCTTCTGCAACAACAAACAAAACAATACAGCGTTACCAATAGAAATAAACGAAACTTTGAGAGTTTCTCAATATACCTCCAAAATAATTAGGTTGCTATCTCTAATAGTTTTTGTTTTACAGGCAGTTGAAGTTGTCTATTTCTTTTGTAGTAACCCTGTATACTCAAGGCAAATGGGATTTTAGGAATATTATTGCTCGTGCCTATATAGGCTAATAATTGTTATTTTATTCACGAAATAGTCTTATTAAACGCCTTTCGCAACAATTTCTCGCGAATTTATTGATAAAAATCGGTAAAAATTGGTAGCAACAAATCCAAGTTATATAAAACATTTTATTTAATTTATTTATACATTTTATTTATAGCTAGGTTCTTGGATATCATCAACGGTGAGTAAAATGCTGACTTTCAGGCCAGGTAAATCTAACAGCAGGAAGGACCTAGAAAGGCATGTAGATATTGCAATGCTTTTAGTTTGTGTTGAAGAAAGCGGCGCAGGGGCGGTTTTCCTCGGGCTTTCCGGTTTCCCCCGCCATCGCATTCCATGTATCACCTTCGTCATCGCCTGCGGTGCCACAAGTAGTAAAATCGGGCGTTAAACATTACCGAAAGGGAGAAACAATGCTTCCAGAAGTCATTGGTTTGCTTAAGGTGCATTTCCAACTGATAATCCTGAGAAGAGCACAATTTATCCTTTGCCTAAGGACATGTTATTGTCAGAGTTCTCTCTATTCAGCTCAGAACCTGGGAATGTCGCAATGACGTGACAGTATCATAGCAACATGCCCTAACAGATCATATACAGGACAGCCTGTTCTGTAATCTAATACAACACAAAACAAATTTGATGTGTTCCATTCCATGACTTTCTCTACATCTCTGCAGCAAATTATTGTTAAAAAGCTAATTCTATTTACTCCATGCTAATCGAGAAAGAATTAGTAGAAATAGTCTTATTACTTGCTTCCTTGTAAGTAGAAGAGAAATAAGGGAGTACCATAGGTTAAAGTGATAGCCAAAAGCTGGTTGCTATGTGACTGAAGTTCCTTTGTTTGTATGAACACGAGTTGACAAATTCCTGTATGAGACATGTATACGTTTTTATAAAGCTGAAACCAATAACGGGAGTATCTCAAAAACGATACACTCCACGAAAAAAAGGTATATAACATAAATGTGTGTTTTAACGAGTTCTACATTTTCTGTGTGGTAAGGTTTGGTCCATCTCTTACGGTTTAACAGTTATGCAAAATTCCGTAAAATTCATCCAGAATAAAGCAGTCTTCAGAGGCTATTCCCAGAAAATTCAAAATATGCATATTATTTGTTAGGTAGATATCTTTAATATACGATATTTTAATCAAAATTGTTGGAGCCAGTTTTGAGAAAATCAAAATTTTCTGAAAAAGTTCCTATGTAAAGGTTAGTGAGGGGATTTTCCTGAAAATCTTTGTGTCGCATCTCTGGAAGATACCTAACTTAAATATCAAGTTTATTATTTAACGGTCTTTTTGTTTTTGAGCTATGCTATCCACAAACACACGCACACGCACAGGGACCTTTTTGCAAAAAACTTTTTTTTGGGGGGGGTTCAGAGGGACCCGAAATGTGTATTTCCAGTGAAATCTCGGTAACGAATTTTTGGGTGGAATACAATACCTTCTCTATACACTATGTACACAGTACGTGTAGAGAAAGTAATAACATAGTTGACAGCCACTATATTATACATTTCTCATAACAAAGAGTAATGGTCTCTAAGAATGCGCTTCAACGTTAACATTTGCCTTTGGATGTTGTAGTAGGAGAAAGAAGCGATGTATACTAGATGTGGCTTGTAGCACATTCGGTACACGTAAGGCAGTTGTGGTATGCCATAGAGACCACACCGCCATGAGGGAGGACATGTCACCGCAAATCCAACAAGCAATCAGTGGTTATGTGCTGCAAGCAAGTGACTGGAGAGTTGTTTACCACTCCAGCTACTATTTCCATATGGAGAACGTAGCAACACAGAGATCTAATACGCGACATAACTCTGGCCAGCAGATCGTTTCAAGCTCTGGTCAGAGCTCATCTCGTCATTGTAAGTGTTACAGTATTGGCATAATCCTGGGCACCTCTTTTGTTAATTTTCCTTAAAATATTTAATGAAAGTTATTTTAAGTACTTTATTAAAAAGTATCTTATTATTAATTGCTTCAATAAATTTAATTAGCAATTTCTTTCAAGTATAGGTCTTTCAAAAGTCACTTCAAAATTTATACCATTATAAATATCATATTTGAGATAGGAAAAAAAAAAAAACAAAAGAACTCGCATACTAGGCAAACAATGCTGTTTTACAAGACAAACGAGGCCACCGTTCTCTTATGCAACGCATACCATGCACAGCATTAAGAACATTAATAGTTTCTAGAGGGATAGGGGCGTCCTGCAGGTGCTGTCGATTGTTGGATGTGTCAGGAAAACTCTTTTTCAAGGTAACCTCACAACCAAAAGACGGACGCATTGAGATCTGCAGATCTGCAGTTTGTTGGAAGCTGATTACTGATGACCGTAAATTATGGCATTGGTCAGCTGTAGTCTATCATTTAGTGATAGTCATGATGTGAAACTTTTAAGTTCCTATAGTGATGTGAGTAAAATTACTAATGCTTTATTCAATAAAACTGTGAATTAAGAAAACAAAAGAAAACCAAAATGCAATTATTGCCCATGTTTGTGACTCATGTTTGTCTATATCTGTCTCAAATGTTATAATATTTATAGAGGATTAAAGTTTGAAGCTACTTTTCAAAGAAAAAATTGAGTGTTCCAGGAAGCATGAGCTTTAAATTTTCATTTCCTTTGTGGTTGTCAACAAGTGTCACAGAAACATTACTTAGTTACATACCTACGGAGAAATATAATAAATCAGAAAATAAATATCGACTTTATAAAACTATAATATTGTGCAGAAATAAAAAAAAAAATATTTGCACCTGAGCAACATGTAATCACATTTCAAATATTGATGCTCCTTGCATTACTCGTGAACTAGGGTTGGGCATTCCAAATTATTTCCGCAGTATTTTGCTGCGAATTTCTTGGCAAAACTCAGTACGATAGAAAACATTTAACAATTGGAAACAGCAGCACGTCTAAATCGAACGAGCCGGTTAGACCCAATTGCAGGTGACGTCAAAACAGTATCAACCCACCCATGCCTGCAGATCTCTGAAATAAATGTACGAGTAGAAGGCTATCAACGTTTATCAATACCAAAAATATAATTAAAATATCAAATAACAAAACTATGACTTTCTTAGACTCAAAACATCTAAAAAATTATATATAAATAACATTCGGAAACGCTTAGCAATTAGTTATTTAGACTGCATAATTTTATACGTGAGTCGACCTATAGAGTAAACTCAATTGATTCCAGTAAAAAAGTGCAAACATACGTTGCCCTTTCAAAAGAAAAGCACAATAAACCTTACGGTTAGCACTCTATGGTGTTCTAGAGATACGTATCTCTCTCTCTGTCTCTCTCTCTCTCACTTAAGACCTTACGAATTCAAATCTCGGTTAAGATGAGGAATTTGTCAAGGGATTTTCCGCGGGTTTCCCTTTATCCTGTAAATACCAATGGACGCATTTGAGTGTCATTTAATTCCATTTCGTTTAGTCACCGACCCATATACTTATTCTCCATATTTGCTAAATACTAGCGACAGTTAATTTCTAGAACCATTGCTAAACAGTAACATATATGAATGAAATCTGCATAGTGCCGTAGAATACGATGGAAAAGAGACGCTATATTTCATTCATGTTTTAAGAAAGAAATTAATGCCTCAACATGATTGGACCACTAATGGCCACCTGGTCCCTAACTTTCCTCAATGACGGTAATAAATCACTAGGGGAGAAGAAAAAGATAACTTTTTCTTTTCCCTTTCTCGAAAGGATACGATTCGTTGGGCAGTAGAGTAGGAAGGGAAGTAAGGATTTCCGTCCTCATCAGCAGGAAAGGAAAGCGAAGGTTACTGAGCTGTAACGTGTCCAACCGAGGATGTTCTGTTTGAGATAAAAACTTCATCTGTCGTCGTGGTGTTCGTCCTCTTTTGATAGACCAGTAAAGTTTAATTACGATACAATACTCTTTGAAACGCATATTGCACAGTCTATAAACTAGCACTAAGGCATGAAGGTTAAATACTTAACATATGACACACCCTTCGTCAGCAGGCATTCAATAGCGAGATTAATGTGATGTCACAGAAATTAATTGTCCTCTCTCTAATTGGGCTAGCTACATTATTTCCATGCCATTTCATTAACCCGTGCGGAATAATTGTCAAACGTACTGAAGTGTCAGCGACTGTAAGACAAATTCCAAGCGTCGAATCCTAATCCAGGCATATCCAACGGCACTGATGTCACAACGTTCATTTCCTTCAGCTCAAGTCAAGCGGCTGAAGTGCGGTGAGTCAAACACTTTCAAACACGTACAGTGATGTGTGTGGTTGTGTCTGTGAACAGCCAATATGACTATATATTCTTGTGTTTCCCTGGACGGTAGGCGAATGTGAAGTGATTTCTCTGCTACCACGAATATTTTGTTCACAATACTTTGTCCTCGCCATTTCCTTCTATATGCCTCAAACTACAAACAAAGAAGAAAATTACTTTTCATATTATCTTATATTGAACTCGCCGAAATCCCTCTGTGGCGTATAATAACCATATCTAAATGACGTATTTATAAACAGCTGTCTTACCCGACGGTTGCAGGAATAGATTTTATAAATTGCAATAAATTAATTTACTTCCCCCGTTCTTTACGCCTTTATTGCACAATGTTTCAGAGGTCTTTCATAGTGAATGCCCAGATCATAAAAACCTTCTAACTTTAATTTCTTACAGTCCCGAATGTTCCAAATAAGGTATGAAAATCCTCAGATGTTCAAAAGATGTGAAACATTGGCGGAATTTCTGGCTTCTTGATCTCCTCCCGGTACTCCTCTAAGCTACGAAGATGCTGTATAACGTAGAAATAAATACCGTTTGGTGGTGGCAGAATCCTTGGTGGAAGAATTCATCGGGCCCCCCCTTAATAGAAAAGCATGTTAACACAAATGTCTGTGTGTCTGTGAGCAGTATAACTCAAGAACACAATTCAGTATCTTCCAAGCATGTGAAAAGAGGATTTTCAGGAGAAAACACGCATTCCAAACTCCGCTTTACATGGAAGATTTTTCGAAATTTTAAACGTTTTTTAAAGCGGTTCCAATGAGTTGGATTAAAGTTCTAAATACGAGTATTAAAAATCTGATGTGTTCCATTCACATGACTTTCTCTACAACTCTGCAATAAATTATTGTTAAAAAGCTTATGCTTCTATTTACTTCCTGATAATCGAGAAAAAATTAGCAGAAATAGTCTTATTATTGGCTTCCTTGTAAGTGGAAGCAAAATAAGGGACTATCATAGCTTAAAGTGATGGTCAAAAGCTGTTTGCTATGTGACTGAAGTTCCTTTGTTTGTATGGACACGAGTTCACAAAGTCCTGTATGAGAAAAGTATGTTTTTTATAACTGAAACCAAAAACAAGGAATATCTCAAAAACAATCAACTCCACGAAAAAAATGTATTTAACATAAATTGTGTGTTTTAAAGTGCTCTACATTTGTTGTGTGGTAAGCTTTTGTCCATCTCTTACGGTTTAGCAGGTATGCAAAATGCCGTAAAACTAGCCCAGATTAAAGTAGTCTTCAGAGGCTATTCCCAGAAAATTCAAAATATACATTTTATTTGTCAGGTAAGTATCATTAATATACGATATTTTAATCAAAAATGTTAGAGCCATCTTTTAGAAAATCAAAATATTCTAAAAAAGTTCCTATGTAAAGGGTAGTTTCGGGTGGGGGGATTTTTCTCAAAATCTTCGTGTCGCATCTCTGGAAGATACTAAACTTAAATACCAAGCTTAGTATTTTACCGACTTTTCGTTTTTGAGTTACAGTGTTCAGACACACGGACACACGGACACACAGACACACACACATACATACGGACCTTTTTCTGAAAATACTTTTTTTGGATACAGGGGACCCTAAAACATATATTTCCGGTGAAATCTCGGTATCGAATTTTTTGGTGGAGTGCAATACCTTCTCTATACACTATGTACATAGTGCGTACAGAGAAAGTAAAAATGTACACATGACAAATATATGGCTTCTGAAGCGCTTTTGCTTCTAGACACTCTTTACATGATTGCTAAACTGTAATATATAGACAAAATATTATTGCATAAAAATGTAGTTTTGTTAAAACACACAATTTATGTCAAATACATTTTTGTGGAACTAACTACTTCCAGATATTTGTGGTCCTGGGTTTAAAGAGTATGCCGAATATTCTCGTGCTGAGTTCAAAGTACAGAACATAAATGGCAAAGAAATAAATATAACACAGAATCAATTGTCGCTTAATGAACTTCTTCCTTCTGTTTGCTAAAACGCTACATCATAGTTATCTATTTATAGTTTTGTGCAGCAACTATTTATATATTTTATGGTAGAAACAACTTTATACTCCTATTCTTAACAAAAGTCAAGGCATTTGCATGCAACTTTCTTTGTAACTCTGTGCTCGTATTCAAGTACAAAGCTTTGTAAAGCTTTTTGAGCACCGAATTTAATAGTTTGTAAAATTACATTGGACAGCCCCCATGACTAAGTAATTAAAACGCTCACCTTCAATCCCAAGGGCCGCTTGAAGTATTCCTAGTTGAAAAAAACAGTTATTAATTAATTGTTGATAGAGAATATATGTTACATTCTAATAATTAAGAATTACAAATCTAATACAGGGAAGAAATGTATTTAAATATAGATTAAATGATTATTTAATGATTATGGAATGAAGTTTTCCAGAATCTATTCATTTCATTCTCACCATTCATTCCATCACTTGCTCCATTATTACATTTCGTCTGATCCTTTTCACTGTCATTTCTTATCTTCTTTCTTACTCTCATACTACGCATCGCACTGTTCATGGATTGGCTATTCTCTTTGGTATATACCCACATTTTGGTTATGTATCTATGGATATTTAAATAATAATAATATTGCCTTAGGGTCTAAATTCAATGTTTTAGCAAAAATGACTCATGTGATGGAGTTTTAAAAGTATTCGAATAAAAATATGCAATGTTACCGAAAATAAGTTTACAAATATATTTGTAATATTATGTTTTTACAAAATCCCTAATTATTGTACAAAAATTACTAGTTTTCGTACTCTATGAAACTCGTTTTCAAATTTTAATAATTTACTCATAAAAATTGGAGCATCTTCCGAAAAACTATGTGATAGTTTTCTTTGCTATGCTTTTGAGAGGAGAATAACATTTTTTATTGACTGCCTCGGTGGTCGAGTGGTCGAGCTGACTTCTTACCTGAAGGTCCCGGGTTCGAATACCGGCGGGGGCGTAGCATTTTTCTTTAAACAGAATTATTTCCTATCCCCTATAGAGTCTGGAAGTGTGAATGTGCGTGTGTTTATTGATATAGAAATAATTAACTTAATGTTCTAAACCTACAGTAAAACAAGTTGTTTCACAAGTCAAAGCCCCCGATATGGCCAGCGAAATCAAAGAAAAGATGCTATGCAAATTAAGCATAATAAAAAAGCAATATTTTTCGAACAAATTAGCGAAGGTTACATCCTGTGGAACATTTTAAGTGCAGAAAAATGTGCGATAAAACAAGATTGAAATTGAGGAGTGCCTATTAATAAGCATTCGCCTGTTCATCTATATCTTCCAAGGATGTGACACGAAGATTTTCAAGATAATCCTCCCATCCCAAACTACCCTTTACATGGAAAAATTTGATTTTCTCAAAAATGGCTCTAACGATTTTGTTTAACATATTCTATATCTAAGATATTTACATGCCAAATAAAATGTACCTATATCTTGAATTTTGTGGGAACAGCCTCTAAAGACCTCTTTATTCTGGATGATTTTTATAGAATTTTGCGTAACTGGTAAACTGTAAGAGATAGACAAAAACTTACTACACAAAAATGTAGAGCACGATAAAACACACAATTTATGTCAGATACATTTTTTCGTCAATTTGACCATTTTCTAGATTATCCTTGTTATTGATTCCAGTTTTAAAATACTCCTACGGGATCTTTTCAATGCTTGGCCACACAAAGAAACGGATTTTAACTCCATAGCAACCACATTTTAAAACATTTCACTGTCGATTTAGCTGTGTATTTCCTTATTTCAATTTAACTTATAAAGAAACTAAGTAATAACACCGTTTCTGCTTATGTTTCAGCATTAAATAGATAGAAGAATACGCTTATTAACAATAATTATATAGAGAAAGTCATGTGAATGGAGTACATCAGATTTTTTATTGTATTCGTTTATCACGACAATATTGTTTGTGTGTGTAAAAGAAAAAGTTTAAAAATCTACAGAAAGTCCCTTAATATGAATCAACATACAATGCCAAGGGAAAGCAATCGGTTAGTAGCCGCCAGATGGCAGTGGCAACATGGTTATTTATTGCTAAATAGCAGTAACAGTGAGTGCTCTATTTTTCCTCCCCATTCAATTATAAGGTAACGCTCCAGTTTATCGAGACAATGACGCAACGCAAAAGTGATATTCAAATAGATGTTTATGTAATAACTCTATTTTCCTTACTACTATCGTTTAAAATAAACAAGCAAAGAAGCTTTCCTGGCGACTAACACCTAGAGTACGTATTTATTTGCTGCTAGATGACCATAGTACTGCTCTATTTTTCTTTCCCGTTCAATGCCAAGGGAATGCACCCTTATTGAGCAAATGACGCAAGATAACAGTGAAAATCAAATATATTTCTTATGTATTAACTATCGTTCCCTTGGTCACATCGTATAAATAAAGAAATAAAAACGTACTTGTTTCACCTATAAACTATATTTTTGCTGTCGTAATTCTTTAAAATGAACACGTTATAAACTATGCACATAACCAATAATCCTTGGGATCTGAAATTGGCGGAGAAATGACCGGACCCGAATACTAAACTGTTTTAGATTACCGTACGTATTGCAGATGGTTATTTGAGGTTATGTGGGAGCTAAAGGTGATTTCATCAGAACATGAACATGTCCCGTCACCGTCACATTGCAATTGCTCTTAATACATTTGATCAAGTAATATTTTGAGGTAAATGGAGAAATTTATTACACAAAGCTGTCACCAAATAAATACTTATCACTTGCCCAACCAGATCTAGTTGCTCTTTTGTTATGTCATGTTAGCCTTAAAAATGGTTATTTTGACATAGAAGAAAATAAAGAAAGAGGTGGAAAACAGTAGGAGTAAAGGAAAGAAAGAGATTCGGAAGTAACATGAATGTTACTTTGTGACTTTCTCCTTAATGTAATTCATTACCTATTTCAGCGTTCACCCGCCACACTATGGAATCATGTTTTGTCATTAGGCACACCACCCGTGCGAAGCCAGAGCGGGCAGATAGCATTACATAAGTCTTTCATTTGTGTCTGGTGACGATAATGATATTTATGAAGAATATGTTTTGCTACTGTTTTGCTTACTTATTTTGACAAAGTGTCTGATGTAGGCCAAATAGGCCCGGGCGGTAGAATTAATTTCTAGTAAACACTAATGTAATAAATCTAATGTTCAAAGATGTTTTGCGTTAGTAATTAAAATATATGTTCCAAGTTATTGTTATTCTCTATTCGAAGTGAGGAATATTAAAGTTTTTTTTTGTTTTCTTTCATAAGTACATTAAATAAATTAAAATACTATGGACTCTGAATCAAAAAATAAGTTGAAGTAATGATTTAACCCTAACTTTAATAAAACAAATCACAAATTGTCAAATAATATTTCTTTTTGGGAAGTGTACAAGCTTCTATTTTTCTCAGTTTTAATAAAATGAGGGCTAGATCGCTTTAAGGTACATGTCTCCAATTTAACAATGTAATGAGTTATTGACGTTTATTTACATTTGCAGAATGGAAGGTGGATAAATGCAAATAATTTGATATTTGGTAAAGAACAATGCCTATAGCACAAGAGCAACTCATTTTATCCACTTATTAATTGCATTGTCATAGTGAAGCCAAATTTCAAGGCTATCAGTTTTTAAAGATCTTGAGCTGTGCCTCTGCTGTGCTTATATACATCACACCGCCTATAGTCGAGCAGGGAAAAGGACAGAAGGCAGAGGTAGATCAAACGTGTGGCAGGAAACAATAACCATCCTAAAAGCCTCGTGACATTTTTCCGAATGGATATAGCTTTAGAAAATAGCGAAAAAACCGGAAATACTGGATTATGATATCGCTCTCAAACGATGATACAAATATTTGCAGTTATTTACCTCCCATCCTGTAATCGTCTAAGTCTTTGTGGTGTGAAAATTATTTAAAATGTATGTTTATAGCTTTCAATACAATTAAATATTCAGTAATAAACTGGTGCTCCAACATGTTATTGCAGGAGTTTATAACTGGAATTCAAACTGGAGTATATCGTAATCGTATATTTTTCCTGTTTGCAGGTGAGTTAGCATGCTCTGATCTAAACATCAGCTATTCTTCATGTGTGAGGGTGAGTAGTTACTTTGGATGTATCATATATTAAATAGATAAAGAAGCATCTGATTTTTCATATTTATGCAGTTTAATTTATATTTATCTTGTAATTATTAATTAAATGTTTTAAGAGTGGTAAATGATTGGCAGTCCGGTGTAAATGTGATAATATCCTAATCCCTTAGTACACTTTTCTCAGTAATAACTACACAGGTCTTTTGTGTTCAGAACTTCAGACAGATAAACATGGGTTTGTATGATTGGTGGTATACCTGAAAGACCGAACTGGATAGTATATGTTCTTTGTTCTAAGTATGACTTGTCAAAACATAAGAAAGTTAATGTACCATTTTTACTTATTTCATCTAACAACCCATTTTATTGACTATAATGAACAATGTAGGAGGTTATTCGTTTAATGATTCTTGTATTTCTTCTACAGTAAAACTCTCTTACAAAGTTTGTAATACAGTGATGATGCATCATATCACAAAAGGGTATTTGACATCATGCAGAAGAGGAGGGGGCGGTAAAATTCTCTTCAGAATTACTTGCTTTCTACATTTGTAATTATCACAGAAGACACCTTACATTTTTATATTTTGCTTTCAAAAATATTATTTACTGTATAATGATATTATGCACAAGTCATATGTTTATGTATGGATTGTTTTTAAAATTTTCTTAATCTTGTTTTGAACGCGCATATGAAGAGGTCATTCTGGATACGGCTTCACCACAGTTCGAGTCTATCGCTTATTTTGTTTGGTGACGCTGCACTGGTGGCGCCTCCAAGGTACGAGGGAATATTAGAAGGTAGGGTTTCAAAGCCTGCAGGGAGACGAGTATATTTTATTCCGTTAAAACCATCTGATAGTAATGCATTAGGCTATTTTTTCACATAATCTCTCTATATCGCTTGAAGGCCTTGCCGCATCGAGGGGTGAGTTTAAAGATTCCCTTCTGGTAAAAATCCTGACTTTGTGGGTTCATCACGTTCTCGTGAAGTTTTTCACCTCATCCGAAGTCATCATCAGCATCCTAGATGTTCATTCAAGTAAGGAAACAGGTGAGTGTCGCTTGAAGTAAGATCCGAGCTGTAGGGATGATATTGCAGGAAAACTGCTTCAACAGCATGGTGGTCTTCTGGGCTGTATGGGGTCGGCGTTGTCGTGAAGTAAGATGATGAGTCCTACCATTTCCTTCTGATTTCTTCGCGCAATCTGTCATGGTTTACAGTATCGATCAACGGTCATTGTTTGCCCTGTTTTCAAAAACCCTAAAAGTGTGAAACTCGCGCTGTCCCAAAACACTGTGGCCATCATCTTCCCGGCAGATGGCACAACCTTTAACTTTTTTTCTGTGGAGAAGAGGGCTGTTACCACTCCAATGACAACCGCTTATTGCTGGGAGTATAGCGGTAGGTACATATTTCGTCAACCGTGGCAATGCGGTGAACAAAACTGTTTGCTTCCGTGGACAGTCGGAAGGTTGCAGTAACTTAAAAAATTTAGAGACTTGCCTCTATGCTCTTCTCTTTGTGTTGGTTGGACAGATTTCGTGGAACTTATCGGGAACAAACTTTCCGGTACTGCAGAATATTCGAACAATGTGATAAATGCTTCCAAAAGACATTCCCAGTTCTACCGCCATATGTCGTAACGCGACCCTCATCTTGTCCTGAATCAGCTCCTCCCTATCTGTGGATGCCGTGTCACTACAACCCATATCAATTGACGTTTTGTCTGCCGGCCAATCACTTTCGACACAATTCTGCGACCTGCTGGTGAGACATTACAGTCTCCCCATAAACCTCACTAGCTGTCAGTGAATCTCGGCTGTGGTTACATATTTCGCTCACAGAAATCGAATAACTGAGCGGATTTCTTCACGAGAACAGTTTTCCAAACGAGCCGCCATTTGTATTTACCTTGCAGTGGAGCTGTAGATGGCACTATGGCTGAAACTCTACACAGTTTTCAACCGCATATATTGGAAATTACCGCATACTAAGTTCTCTGTAAAAGACGAAACAGAAATAATGTGGGCGTTGTAACCTTAGTTTCTTATCATCGCTCGTGGTTTTTGAGGAAGAAATTTGAGCGTGTATTTCATATGAGTTAGCTTCCAAATACAGCTGTTTTACCAAATGCATTAATTATTAAAGAGTTGGTTCTGAACACAGCATTTTCTGTGTTCGTCTCGGTAACCCATTACGCTTGTTTAAGGATAAGTAGAGAATTAAAACGTAAAAGTTTTAATATAATTTTATATTTCCCGTTATTATTAACTCTTTCTGGTAGCTATTATTCATGTAAAGTAAACTATTGGTCTATTAGGTGTTCTGATATTCTACATATTAGTTCTAAATATTAGGGCTGTTTATCTAAAACTAGGTGTAATTAAATGATTGTTAAAATCAGTTATCCTGTTGTCCAACTAACTGGAGTCCATAAATTCAATATTACATATGCAAAACGTTCTAATACATTAGAAAATAAATTCATTTAAATTTGAGATATATAGGGGAAAAATATACTGGCTTATAACTAACATAAATAAATGAAATATTAGCATTTAATTAAACACTGATGTTACACTCACATGATTTTCACTAACTGATCTACAAACAAACTTCTTACAAAAAAGTATTCTTCTTTCTACACCATGCTAATAGAGATAAACATTAGTAGAATGTTCTTATTACTGAGTTCCTTTAAGCAGAAGGGAAGTAAAGGTATGCACTATACTATAGCTTTAGTCGAAAGTTGTCCATATGTAATTAACATTGAAATTCGCATCTTTGCTTGGTCATAAGTGAAACAAAACAAACCTGGGCGACTTCCTATCTGAGGAAAGGATAAGTATTTCAAAAGTGAAAACAATAACAAGGAATGATTTGGAAACGGTTACTGTCACAAACAAAGATATAAATGACATAAATTGGTTGTTTTGACGAGTTCTACATTTTTGCGTAAATAATTTTTTTCTGTCTCTTACAGTTTGCCAGCTATGCATATATCAGTAAAATTCATCCAGAATGCAAACGTCTCCACAGGCTATCCCCTGAAAATTTAAAACATGAATTTTATTTGTTATGTAAATATCTTTAATATATGTACATAATTCAAAATCATAAGAGGCGTTTTTGAGAAAATTAAAATTTTCGATAATTTTTCCATGTAAAGGGTAGTTTGTTTGGGTAATTTCTTTAAAATCTTCGTATCGTATCCTTAGGAGAGACTGAACTTAAGCACTAAGTTTGGTATATAACGGACCTTTCGTTTTTGCTTGTGCTGTCTAGGCTCTCTCTCTCCGCCCCTCTCTCTCTCTCTCTCTCTCTCTCTCTCTCTCTCTCTCGCACACACACAGACACACACATACACTAACCTTTTTATAAACGTTTCTTTTCAGGGAACTGAAAACATACATTTCCGATGAAATCGCAGTATCGAATTTTTGGGGGATTGCAATATCTTCTCCATATATGATGTACGTTGTATATATGCGCAAGGGAAAATAAAAATTAAATAATTTAAAAGAACTCTATACACGTTTAATAAATATAGGAGCCTAACATAAAAAGACTATTCTAACTAAACAGGATATTTTTACTGTTATTGCTCTGTGAAAGTGTTTGTTAAGCTCACAGAAAAAATGAGAGGGAGAAAAAAAAAAGAAAAAACATTAATTTCCTAATCTTAAAATTAATGCAAAGTTACAAATTAAATTTCTTATTATTCTGAAAATCGATTTGCATAAAATAACACCTTAAAATTAATATTATTTAATTAATGTTGGAAGTTTTATTATAAATAAAACACTAGAGCTAGAATATAATACAGTTAATATTTCAAAGAAAAATAATAACAAAATTGGAAGTTTAAAAATTGAATCGGAATATTATATACCAATACTGGCCTCCGACTCGGTTCATTTGGAAACTAAATTCTTATGTTTCAGTACTGAATTAGCAGATACTACCTTTTGATGTGTTTTTATTACAGTTTTCTAAGCTTGTGTACATTCAACGTAAGAGTGCATTTTCTCCTAAGTTGATTCAGTATCTTGAAATGTATTTTTCCGGAAGTCAGACCGTTTAACTTTCAACGTACGTTTGTACTTCATAAGAAAGAACCGAAGCTGTGTCGATACTCTCGACGTCTGTCATCTCGAGGTGCTAAGAACCTGTCTATGTCGATTTGTCGATTCTCAACTATTGAAATGTCGCAAATGTCACTCCTTGCACGGCTTCCCTCTGACGCAACCCGCTACATACCGTACAGAATCGAAACTCTTCCTCTTTTTATTCTTTGTATGCCCCTTTCTTTTCATTTCTCTCTTTCTCTTACCTCCAGCGATTTCTATTTTTCACTCGCCGTGCTTCATGCATCAGTTTCTTACTTACCTTTCCACATTCATAGAAAAACAACAAAAATGTCCATATGGCGAAAAAGGAATGGTTGAGTCTTCAGTGTTATGCAGTGATGTCGGAAACAAAACTGTAAAATTATCTATTTAACACTTTCTACAACTTCCTGTTGTGGATTACTTCTTGCCTTTAGTGCCTTCTTGCAATACTTTTTACAGAAACGTTTTATACTCCACACTCACAAGAATTTCTCGAATAAATTTATGCAAAGGCCTTCACGGCCAGAGTCATTATTAGGCTACCCAGGGTGTTGCACTCTGAAGATGGGAAATAAAAGGTTGACCGAAACGTTGGGTTTTAACAATTGCACCAAGGTTTTTTCTAGATTATTTTACGATGTTACCAATTTTTTTCCTTTGACATTTACTGCATCATAGTCTTCATAAAAATGTTAATGTGATACATTCATATGACTTTCTCTAGGTATTGTTCATCACACTACTTTTCGAAAGTTTATTATTCTAAATCTTCATGCTCATCAAAGAAGGTTTTTTCACAAATTTTCTTGTAGGTACAAGGGAAATAAGGCAGTATACTGAGCTAACTTGATAGTGAAAGCTTTTAAGAACAAATTATAGCTTTTCTTTTGAGAAACGTATAAATATTGGGAAATGCAAAACAAAATAAAATATATATCGGAAATGGTTAGCTTCATAAAACTGTATTTGGCACAAATTGTATGTTTAACACCATCTATATTTTAGTAAGATTTTGTGTATTTCTTATGATTTACAAATCATGCAATAAATGAAGAGGGCTTCCAGGCTGTTTCCAAAAAATAACAACATAAACATAGTATTTGAGATTTATATACCATTTTTAGATGATATTTTAATCACAATCGTTAGTATATTTCTGAAAATGTTCTTGTCTCACGCTGTTTCGAAAAAATAATGAAGATAGGCATTTTATTTGGGATCTAAACGCCGTTATTATATGGTATTTTAAATAAAAACATCAGTATTTTTTTAATGTTCTTGTCATTCGCTGTTTCCAAAACAATCAAGATAGACATTTTATTTTGGATCTAAATGCCATTATTATGTGGTATTTTAAACAAAATCCTCTGTATTTTTCTGAAAATGTTCTTGTGGTACACTGTTACAAAAAAATAATCAATATAGATATTTTATTTGGGATCCATAACCATTATTATACATATTTAAATCAAAATCGTTAATATTTTTCTGAAAATGGTTTTATCGTACTCTTAGAAGATGCTGAACTTAAACAGCAAGTTTGTGAATTAATTGTTTCATCCACACAAGCCGCGTCTAGGATAGGAATTGGGAAGGTGGAGTCAAACTAAACAGTTCAATTTCAGAGCCGAGATTTGAACCATGCACCTTCTACTCGCCATCCAGTTGCTCTAACCACCGAACAATCATAGAGACAAGTCGACACGCCACTAAAGTCTTCAACTTGCTCTCATTTTTTCCAGTAAACCTCACGTAAATCTCAAATTATTTTGTATTTTACCGACTTTTCGTTTCTGAGTTATGCTACTCTCAGTTACATACCACATACAAACCTTTTTACTTTCTCTATCACGTACAATGTACATAGTAGCTGGACAAGGTATTGCACTCCACTAGTATTTATAACTTCACAGAAAATACATGGTTTAAGGTTTCCTGAGTAATAAAAAAATAATTTTTATTTTCTCTACGTAGTACTAGATAGAGAAGTTAGTGCACTACACCCAAAATTCGATATCGAGATTTCACCGTAAATACTCGTTTTAGGGTCCCTGTATAAAAAAAATGTATAAAAATATCCATGTGTCTATAAAAACGTAACCCAAAAACGAAATGTCGGTAAAATATCAAACTTGTATTCAAGTTTAGTACTTTCAAGGATGCGACATGAACCTCAAACTACTCTGATATGGCTCTAACGATTTGATTAAAATAACAATCCATTAAGGACATGTACATACAAATAAAACGTATATCTTGAATTTTCTGGGAATAGACTCTGAATACCTATTCATTCTTGATAACTTTTACACAACTGGTAAACCGTAAGAGTCAATTTATGTCGTATACATTTTTGTGGAGTTTACAATTTCCAAGATATTTCTTCTTCTTCTTCTTCTTCTTCTTCTTATTATTATTATTAGTATTATTATTATTATTATAGTTTCATTTTTAAAATGCTTAAACTTTTCGTATATGGGAATTTGTCAACTCTTGATCATGCAAAAAAAAAAAAAAAAAAAATTTCAATCCCAGAGCAATATATTTTAAAATATTTGACTATCGCTTTTTCCCTTCTACTTATAAGGAAGTAAGTAGAGAACATTTCTGTTGTTTATAACGATTAGCATGAAGTAGACGGAAGAATAATTTTTAAGAATAATTTATTATAGATATAAAGAAATAAATGTGAATTGAACGTGAGATTTTTCATATTGACCCTGCCTGATCTCGAAGTCGGCATAGTCCAAGGAGAATGAAGCAGAGCTGGCTCCTAAGATCAACATAAAGTCTGAGTTGAGAAGAGTTAGATTAGCTGTCAATCGTAAGCTGCCTCCCATCACGTCTACCAAGTTCATTAGGCCGTAGCACGCCGGAACGGAACATCGCAGCCTACTGATCGCTTTACCGCTGAAGCCATATGAAGCATGAATAGCGAAACAAAGCTATTGCCTATATTGTTTCTGATGAAAAACACTGCTGTCACATACACACGAAGTGAATAGCTATCCAACTCTGCAGGGAAATGGGGAGCAAATACCTTTGAACGTATATAGCATGCTCACGAAGCACTGTGATAGGAAATGGATTTTTCTCTCCCTCTCTACCTATATCTCTCACCCTCCTCGTCAATAGGGAATCGCAAAGCCTTCTCTTCACTGGCCGAGAAACAAACACACTGCCAGATTTAGTTCACCATATCCTCTCTTTTCGTTTGCTGCTGCAGTGTTCATTAAATTTTATTTAGTAGTCTGACTCATAAATGAGTTTGCCTAGTAACACAGAATAAAATATACATTTAGGGGTTTTAACAAAACATTTTATAGGTGCGTATTACGAAAAGTATTTTACAATACGTTATAATAGTTATATAAAAATATGATGTGTTCCATTCACATGCCTTTCTCTGCATCTCTGCAATAAATGACACTGGTGAACAAAATTTTAAAAGTTTTTTGATTCCGAAACAAAGTTAATGAAATCTTATGTAATTGGACCTCCTAAATTCGAAAATGACAGTAAAGAAATTTCTTAGTTCTTTTCTAGAAGATTCATGCAATACAAGTTTCAAAATTGCTCATGCAAGAAAGTATAAATATCATGTAATCACATATCTTATAAGTCAAGACTTGTCTGCTGTATTTTAACTCGGAAGCATCTCCTATTACAGACCAGCAATAGCTCCATTTTCCCTGATAACTACGTTCAAGAGTAGCAATATCCTGATGAACACGTTCGCCATGATCATCACTCACTGCGCCAAGATTTTCAGGAAAGAAGTCTAGGCGTGAGTGAAGGAACTGCATTTTGCACCCAATTCTGTTATAAGCCATCAACATATCGTCCACTAATTTTTTATAATTAGGCGCTCTTTTGTTACCAAGGAAGCTAAGCCCAACTGAGGAAAATGCTACTTCAGAAGTCCATGAAAATGTCCATCTGCCATTAACTTTTTTATTTGCAGACCTATGAACATCCCCGCTTTGATTTGGACTCACTTAAACGTGGAAATTTATGAAAAAGGTACTTAAAGGCTTCTCCATTTCGATTTTACAAAGTTTTACAATGTTTTTATTAGTCCCAGTTTAATGTGAAATGCAGGTAATATTATTTTTCTCTTGTGAACCAGTGGTCTGCAAACAATGTTTTTGGTATGGTTCTAAGTTTTGTCTGAGAGCCCATTTCTTTGTTGCATAGTGTTCATCCTTTGCACGACTATCCCACTCACATAAAAAGCAGCACCATATGGTATAACTCTGCTGGAGACCTAATATGATTGCCACCACTTTCAAATCTGCAGATATGCACCACTTGTACTTATCAAAATTTATTCAGTTGTTTAGTAGTTTCATATTATCAGGTCTCTTTCATATGAACTGCATGACCAATACGAATACTTGGTAATTAATTGCCATTGTGGAGTAAAATAACTTTACTGCTGAGTTTAGAGGAATCTATAAACAGGCGCCATTCTTCTGGATTATGTTACATGTTCATGGCGACCATCAGTCCATCCACATCAATATAAAATAAACATTTTATTGCTTAGAAAAAAAAATGTTGTAGAGAATACTGACGAACTCAAAAACTTGTTATTTTCACATTTTCTTCAAGAACGTTCCATTCCCTAAGACGTGATGCCAACAACTCGGCCTTATGCTTAGGGAGATCTAAGTCTCTCACAAGATCATTTAGTTGAGTTTAAGTCTCTTTATGAGTTTCAGAACGTAGTGTATCAGGCACAAAGTCTGTATCTTGAGATGTTGACAGTACTACTTCTTCAGAGGAGGGTGATGGCGTGTTGTCAGAATCCAGGGTGTATGAGGCTGGAGGAACAGGTATCGGTAAGTCATGGCTATGTGGCACAGAGCAGATATTTGGGTGAGGTAAAGAGTGTTTCTTCTTACCATTTATACCAATAACGGAAGGAACCATACAGAATAGCAGCCATTTATATGATTGCTTTGCTCCCTCCAGATCATTGGTATAGCGAAGTTCATAGATCGCCCTTTTCCATTTAGCCATTCACGTAGATTTGTGGAACAGTTGCGACAGCAAATATGGGGTGCAAACAGTTTGTCCTGATCACCTACTTTGCAGCCAAAATATTGTATGCCTTTTTCACCCTGGGAGTTAACGGTACTTTTTGGGATTTAAAAGTAACATCCCCGCACATATAGCAAAAGTTGTTTGGGTTTTAACACACTTAAGCGGCATTTTGTAAGTTTCTCGAAATGTCTGTTACTTTGAAGGCACTGAAACACCGTTTCACGCACTCACAAACTAAACAATGAACAGTTGCTAAAGGAATGACAAGTTGAGGTTGGACTCTACCTGCTAGTCAGGAATCAACCCTCACACTTCCGTTACAACTTGTTACAAAAATATGTACTCGAACTAATTTCTGCTAGTAAATCGAAGCCTAACGCAACAGCCTGACTGATTATTGTAGAAATGAGAACAAATCTACAAAAATGAAGAGCATCTTCGTGTTTAGCAACCCAAATTTAGTAAGTTATGACTAATTTTATATCGAATACTTTTTGGCTGTTGACCAGTGTTATTGTTCAAAAGCTTATCTTCTACTTACTTAATGCTAATTGAGAAAAACTTGGCAGAAAGAGCCTTACTACTTACTTCCTTGCAAGTATAAAGGAAATAAGGGAGTACCAAGGCTAAATCGATAGTCAAACCTTTTAAAAGCTGGTGGCTATGTGGTTGAAGTACTTTTGTTTTTATGGACAGGAGTTGACTATTTTCAGTATGAGAAAAGTATAAGTATTTTAAAGCTGAAACTAATAACGAGGAATATCTCAAAAACGGTCAACTCCATGAAAGAATGTGTATAACATAAAGTGTATGTTTTAACGAGCTCTACATTTTTTGTGTTTTAAGTTTTCGTCTTCTTACAGTTTACCAGTTATGCAAAATTCCGCAAAGTTCATCCAGAATTAACATGCCTTTAGAGGCTATTCCCAGAAAATTGAAGATATACGTTTTTATTTGTCATATAGGTAAATAGCTTAAATATAAGAGATTTTAATAAAAATCATTACAGCCATTTTTAAAAAAAATCCATGTAAAGGGTATCTTGGGGTGGGGGATTTTCACGAACATTTTCGAGTCGTATCCTTGGAAGATATCAAACTTAAATACCACGTTTGGTATTTAACGGTCTTTTTGCTTTTTAAGCTACGCGTCCACAGACACACATACACACACACATATATATGGACCTTTTCGGAAAATGTTTTTTTTTTGGGGGGGGGGATTCAGGGGGTCTAAAGTATGTATTTCCGGTGAAATCTCGGAATCGAATTTGTGAGAGCAAAACCATACCTGCTCTGTACACTATGTACATATTACGTTTAGAGAAAGTAAAAATTAAGTTATGATAGATTCTAACAAAGACCATAAAAGACGTGCAACAACAATAAAAGTTAGATATATCTGCAGGCTTCCACAGCGGTAGTCCATTGAGGTTATGGTTTCCGATGTAGGCCGCGTTATTTCTTACACTGCTCTCTGTCGACGTTTCGCTGCAACTTAATGTTGAGCATCTTCCATGGCTCCTGCGTCAGAAAAAAAAAAATTGTTGGAAAAAGATCCGTATATATATTTGCCTGTGAATAATAGACCCGAAAAACGAAAAATCCGTTAAATACCATAGTTGGCATTTAAGTTAAGTATCTCCCAAGGATGCTACACACTGATTTTCAAGAAAATCCCACACCCTCATTGAAAATATGTTAAAATTTTGTTTTTCTCAAAAATAGCTCTAACGATTTTGGTTAATGTACCTATATTAAAGATATTTACATGACAAATAAAATGTATATTTTGAATTTTCTGGAAATAGCCTCCGAAGACCTCTTTATTGTAGATGAACTTTGCTTAACTGGTAAACCACAAGAGATAGACAAAACTTACTAAACACAAAATACATCGTTAAAACACATAATTTATATCATATGCCTACGTTTTTTTTTTGGTAGAGCTGACCGTTTCTGAGATATTCCTTGTTATTGGTTTCAGTCAAATCCTGGTCATAAAAACAAAGGCACTTCAAACAGATAGCAGCCATCTTTTTAAAGATTTGACTATCGCTTTAGCAATAGAATAGAACATAGTTTTTAATAATACATTGTTACAGAGAAGTGGAGAAAGTCATGAGAATGGAACACATTAGATTTTCTTCTCACCTGTCTATTGTTATTTTGCTATAACTAAATGAATATCTTTACTGTTTTACAATAATCTTACCGTGAATGTCCAAGAAAAGGAAAAGCACGGCCATAAGGTTCATGCGATTGTTGTATATTTCCAAGAATATACTTAAAATGGCAATAAAAGTTTTCTGATACTACTACTACTACTACTGCTGCTGCTGCTGCTGCTGCTGCTGCTGCGACCGACGACCGACGACTTCCAGTTCGACAAAGTAATTATGGTTGTTAAGGCTTGAACTCGTGACCAATGGATTTGGGGTTCAAATCCCTTCAGGACTATCTTCCTTGGCTGAACATTCTTCCAAATGCTTTTCAGTCCTCATATCTGACAAATGCCAGCGAGGTACTTTAAAATTAAGCCTGGAACATTTACTTTCCAAATTTATTTTACCAACTATGATTTCCTTTAATAAATCAACAGAGTTACCGTTTATGGTGCTATATGCAGTAAGAAGGGGTCTTAAATACCACTCAAAAATATGTTTTAACTTTATCGGACAAGTGCTTAAAACAATGTGATTATGAGTGCGAGTTTTATATTGCTTGGCGTCAAGTATTGGTACTAACAGCGCTTCCATCGCTGAAAGAACGAAGACTCCTGGTATAGTCACTGCAGTCGTAAACGCCGTAATTTCAGGATGTCACCAGTTGCAATGGCACTATTCGACAGATAATAAAATTGCAGTTAAACAGAACGTCATAAAAGCCTGCTGCAAAGTAATGTTATGAACCCAATAACTGCAGAAAGTTACTTGGCTCCCTCCCCTGACCAAGCGCCTAAATAATGGTCATTAACTAGTAATGACGTCACAATATTCAAATTTTGTGGCGGAAAAGTTTCGAAAATGAGTACACAATATAAAAAGTCAAACAGTTTGCAAAAAAGTAATAAACACACAAACTCTATATGATATAGTTTATTGACTTTGACATTATATATGCATATAAGATAGATCAATATACAACTTAAAAAATCTTATGTGTTACACTCACATGACTTTCTCTAGCTACTCTACAAACAAACTTCTTATGCTTCTTTCAACACCACGCTAATCGAGATAAACACTAGCAGAATTTGATTATTTAGTTCCTTTTAAGTAGACTGGAACTAAGGGAATGCACTAGACTAAAGTGATAGTCAAATTTTTTAAACGCTGTCGTTATGTGATTGTCATTGCAAATCGCTTCTTTGCTTGGCCAGTTGTAGAACAAAAGAGAAACGAACACTCCCGTCTGAGAAATGTATAAATATTTCACAACTGAATCTAATAACAAGGAATGCCTCGAAAACGGTAAGTTCTACGAAAAAAAAAGGGTATGACATAACTTGTGCATTTTAACAAGATCCACATTTATTGTATAGTAAGTTTTTGTCTATCTCTTACGGTTTACTACTCATGCCAGATTAAGCAAAATTCACCCAGAATAAACAGGTCTTTAGAAGCTATTCAAAGAAAATTCAAAATTTCGTTTTATTTGTGATAAAATGGATTTAATATGTGGAATTTTAATCAAAATCGTTAGTCATTTTTAAGAAAAACAACATTTTCGAAATCTTTTCCATGTAAAGAGTAGTTGAAGGTGGGGGGGATTTTCTTGAAAATTTTCATGTCGCATCATTGGAAGATACCAAAATTAAATACCAACTTGGGTGTTTAACCGTCTCTTCGTTTTTGAGTTATGTGTCCACACACACACACACACACACACACACACACACACACACACACACACACACACGGATCTGTTTCTGAAAATATTTTTTTTTTGGACTCAGGGGATCCTAAAACTTGTATTTCCGGTGAAATCTCGACATCAAATTTTTGGGTGCAATACAATACTTCTTTATCCCTATGTACATTGTACATACGGGGCTAGAGAAAGTAAACATCAATTCGTTTGCTGTATACATGCTGCACTAGGTTTGGACATTGAGTTTACTATGCTATCTAAATTTTAATCTAGAAGGGATTTTCCAGATAGGTCACAAGGAAGGGTCAATAAAACCGTAACTGCTCCCACACAACTACGTAACTAATAATATCTTTTGCTGCAATATTGATTAAATGTCCTTCAACGTATCAAAATATTCGATCTATGAGCAATACGCATTAACACATAATAGTGAAGAAAAACTGGTTCTGAAATCATTTATCAAAGGGTTAAATTACCCTTAATCAGAAGTTTAAAGAAATTGAGAAGCTTTCTCAGGGATCTGCCCCCCAAAAAATAATAAATTAAAAAAGGAATCTGCTTCTCCAGTTTGTCCCATAAAAAATTAAAACTATTTTGATAGACGAAGGAAGTGAAACAGTCAGAATAACTGAAAATCTGATGTGCTCTATTCGTATGTCTTTCTCTACATCTGCGTGACAAATTATTGTTAAAAAGCTTCTTCATTCGAGTTCATGCTAATCGAGATATACTTTACCAGGAATTGTCTTATTACTTGCTTTCTTGAAAGTAGAAGATTACATTAGGCTAAAACGATTGTCTAAGCTTTTAAAAGCTGGTTGTCATGTGGATGAAATCCGTTTCTTTGCATTGCCAGGAATTGACAAATTCCCGTATGTGAAAAGTTCAAATATTTGAAAACTGAAACCAATAACAAGGAATATCTCAAAAGTGGTCAAACCTATGAAAAAATGTATAGGATATAAATTGTGTGTTTCAACAAGATGTATACATTTTGTATAGTGAGTTTTTATCTATCTCTTACGCTTACTAGTTTTGCAAAATCCAGCAAAATTCATCCAGAAGAAAGAGGCTTTCGGAGGCTATTCTCAGAAAATTCAACATGCATATTATATTTGTCGTGAAAATATCTCTAATAAACATTATTTTAATCAAAATTGTTAGAGCCATTTTTAAGAAAATAAAATTTTCGAAAATGTTTCCATACAAAGGGTATTACAGTGTATGGGTTTATATGAGTTTGCGTAATAAAAAAAAATATATATATAGATACCAACCTTCGTAATATAAGGCCTTTTCAGAACATGAAGATTACCAAACAAGCGTTCACTTATGAAATATTTAAATGTGTTGTATTTTAATAGCAATTCTTCAAATATTTACATAAAATAAAACGTGTATCTTAAATTTATGTAAAGGACCTGTGAAATACCTATTCTCGTTTATAACAGAAAAATGCTTAGAACCATATAAAATATGCTATTTATTACATAAAGCTTTTATAGTACTAACTGTTTACGAAATATATTTTCTGTTTGCATAAATGCTCCCATATTTTAAGCCGTATGTTTTTTGATATGTCCTAGGCAATCACTGTTAAATAAACTAACTATACGTCGGAGTTATATAGCACGACCACGAAATGTACAGAACAGTTCGTAACAGTTCCCGAGGCCCAAATTTTGTAAAAGAAAAAGAAAGCTTTTGATATTGTGAGTTTGAGCTTTTAACTGCCACTTCATTATTTTATTCTAGCTCAGCTTTCATTGTGACTTAATTTAGTTCTTCTGTCACTTCACTAATATGAACTAGTTCAATTTTCCGTATTATTACACTTTCTTCGCGATTACACACGCACAACTTAGCTTCTTCACTCGCCGGACAGTCGAATACAAGGCGTGTTTAATGTCTTGTGAAAGTAAGTCACACCTACCAGCATATCACTAGCTCGAACACACGATAACCAGTGGAATTTTTGTCAGAGTTCCAAGAAAGTTCGGGAACCGAGCAGAATGATAACTTACAGAAGAGTCTGTTTATTTCTTGCTAATGTTGTAGTGTTTATGATGACTAATTAATAGCTTGCCATGTAGTTGCATCACAATCTGGCATATAGCTTCCCTTTCTCAGCAGCCCATGCAAGGATAATGCAATTGTTATGATTTGGTCATTCCGCTTTCTTTATAACTAGACCGCCAGTTGAGAGAAAACAAGATGTAAGCAAACACATAGAAATTCCTTTAAAATTTATTCTCATTTAAGGAGATTCATATTCGATTTTATGAACTATAAATTCTGATATGCCCCCCCCCCAAAAAACGAAAAATTTTTCGACCAATTTTAACAGCTTCAACACCGGCAGGAATTGTTTAATCGGAAAGTCAATACGAAATAATTTTTCATCAAATCACTTTGTGAACTACATCATAGAACAATGTTTGTGTATATACGTATACAGTAATGGAAGTCCAAAAAGTCTGAAGTATCTAAATGACAGTTTTTAGGAACATTTGATTTATGGGTAAAACCTCGCCTAGCATCCCTAAAACTACAGTATTGAAATATATACTTTATAATAACTCCATGGCAAGACAGCTCACGGGGAACCTTGGCCTACCGCCCGGCCGCTGCGTGCCCCATCTCGGTGCACTACAGACGTCATGGATGGGGTGCAGTATTGGAGGGTGAGACGTGGTCAGCGCCTCGAGTCCCCCCGGCCGGTTAATGCGGTCCTCTTCTCCATCAAGTAGCTCCTCAATTGGCCCCCCAGGGACCTTACGAGGCTGAGTGCACCCCGGGCCAGGTCTCCCAGCGGGGGAAAAATCCCCACGCTGGTACTGGGGATCGAACCCAGGTCTCCCGCTTGGTAAATAGCAACGCTACCACCGCGCTAAGGAGACGACCATAAATGTATACTTTGACACCTATAAATAAAGTCTTCTCTTACAAATAAACTAGTGAAGATATTTAATCTACCCCAACAATTCTATTCTGACGTTTTCAGTAAGGCTTTCCTTGTTTTTAATTTTGTCAAAGATGGCAGGGGTTTTTATTTTAATAATCCATAATTAAGATATTTACATTACTAATAAATATAAAGGATACAACGTCGACGCTAAAAATAAGAACTTTAAATAATTTAACCATCTCTTTCCCCTTTAAATGCAAATTGCTAGTCACCCTTTCAATATCGTAGATAATTTGATAATCTCGATACTCGTAGTATTGAAGTTTAGCTTTATGCTAAATAAGTAATGAAAGGAGTAGAAACTTCACGTTATTGACTCCCATGTTTCCTTAAGGAGTTGATAGTCTGTTGTTTTTGTTAGACTCGATTGCGTTTCTTCTTAGAGAATGAATGCAGCATTCCTAGACATTCTGTCTAAATAAAAACTTGTAAAATAATGGGGATGAAGTATATGCAGCGTCGATGACTTGTGAATAAAGCTGCCTTAGCTGACGTAATCATTATGACTCGCTCTTAGCCATTGCACTTACCTATTCGGTGACAGAAATCTGACAATGCAACGGAAACATCTCGAAAATTTAAGTTGTGAAATAGCCGTCAACTGTTATTTGTATTTACGCAAGTAGAACTTAGGTTACGAACATAGGTTACAAGTATACCGTGCAACTAATTTCCATAATTATACAGTGATATTGAATAAAACATGAGTGAAGTATGAAACTATTTTGAAGTAGACAATACTGTAGTAATAAGAGAAGGGTGCAATATATGCAAAATGGAATATACACGCGGTGTAAGTCACACAATACAACAAATTTAAAAAGCATGTTACATTCACACACGGAGTGCAGTATACAAAGCTTCTATTGAAAAAAGCAATCTACGAATTTCCCGTCGCTGTCACAGCGTGATGCCGCGACATCTGAAAATGATGAGCAGTTATGTAGCTTCAACTATCTACAGAGGGGTTCAAAACTATGTAATCACTCTTTGGTGATCAATATCTTTGGGGCAAAATAATATAGACTTATATTATTGCGGAGGAATATATTGTAATTCTTTCTTAGTAGGTATTAGTCTTTTTCTGTGTTCAAAATGAATACCATCAGCAGCTCTACAGCGCCCATGTGACTCAACTGCTGAGTGAATTACGGACATTAGTGATGGCGGCACAGAATGCTCCGATGGTATTTTGTAACGCATTCATTGTTACTAGCTTTTCCCATAAAATTAATTCCAATATCCTCCATAGGTAAAGCTCCAGATGTGTTAAGTCTGGAGATCGTGGTGGGTTATCATTTGGACCTTTTCTATCTACCCAGCATCCAGTTTAAAATGTAACGTTAAGACCAGCCATTATCATGCATTTCTTAAGGGACAATGGAACTGAAATGTTTACTATATTTGGTCAAAAATAATCTTTTTCTTTAACAAAATGTTACTGGAACATTTTGCCTTTCATACATTTTCTTGCTTTGGTTTCTAGAACCATTTATATATAATACAATTCATCTGTTTTCTAGTATACGTTTTATAAAACATCGTTTTTCTCAAAACTAAATTTTCATACCATCTGAATGTCCCACGCGTCTCAACTTTTGTTTAAAAATAACTAAAATGTTTAATAAGGTGCAGAATTATATTACAATTAACATTACAGAAGACAAAATACCAATAGAAAGTTTTCAAATCAGTATTTTTATTTAAAAATCATTCATATTAGAAATAAACATTTCCAAATTCTGTAAAACGTTATAATAATAATAATAATAATAATAATAATAATGATAATTATTGAAATATCACCTCTAAAACCTTCTGTGAATGGTTTAAAGCTCCAATTAAAAATGCTAACAAATATTTTGATTATGGAATATGTTTATATAATAAAATTGAATAAATAATTTGTCTTGCAAAGCATTTATCCAGTGTTAATTAAATTTAATATTCATATTAATACAACAGTAATATAATAACAATAAAGTTACAGAAATAAAATGTATATAAGTTTAAAATTTTGAAATTTCACTCCATCTCCCTTATACATAATAATGACCACCCCTCCTCTCTTTGTATTATAATGGAATGCTTAATATACCTGTCTATATATGTTAAGATTTGTTTCAATTAAAGTAAATAAGGTATAACAAATCTTATGTGTAACATTCACATGACTTTCTCTACATCTCTGCAACAAATTATTCTTAAAAAGCTTTTACTTCTATTAACTTCATGCTAATCAGTAAAAAATTAGCAGAAATAGCCATATTACTTGCTTCCTTGTAAATAGAAGCGAAATAAGGAGGTACCATAGGTTAAAGTGATAATCAAAACCTGGTTGCTGTGTCACTGAAGTTCCTTTGTTTGTATGGACAGCAGTTTACAAATTCCTGTATGAGAAAAGTATAAGATTTTCATAGCAAAAACAAAAATAAGGAATGTCTCAAAAACGACTAACAACATACGATCTTTTAATCAAAATTTTTACAGCAATTTTTGAGAAAATCAAACTTTTCGAAAAAAGTTCCATGTAAAGGGTAGTTGGGGGTGGGTTTTTTTTTTCTCAAAATCTTCGTGTCGCATCCCTGGAAGATACTAAATTTAAATACCAAATTTGATATTTTACCTACTTTTCGTTTTTGAGTTATCGTGTTCACAGACACACGGACACACACACACGGACCTTTTTCCGAAAATGCTTTTTTTTAGATAAAGGGGACCATAAAACATATATTTCCGGTGAAATCTCGGTATCGAATTTTTGGGTGGAGTGCAATACTTCTCCATACTATGTACATAGTGCGTATAGAGAAAGTAATAAATGTTCATTAGAATAGATAAGATAGTCAGGCTGAAACATTCAATAACATAGACAAGTTTCCGTCCGTTATATTAACTGAAACACCATGGTAACATACTAAACATGGTAAACATACCACTAAATTTCTATACCGAGGACCCTTAAATCCATTTTTGAAATAAGATTGCGACTTAAAAACCTTAAAGTCACTAGCTTCATAGTTTAAATGAATGAATGGATAAGTGTATTTATTGACATAGCAATATCATACATAAAATTTCAAAAATCGCACGGGTCCACAGACCGTACATGCTTTTGTAATACACATTACAAGCAATATTAAAACAACAACAACAAAGAATTAAAAGAGTAAACACGAAAATAAAAAGACAAAGGTAATACACAGTCAAAAGCAATATTAAACAACAATAAAGAATTAAGAGCGAACCCGAAAATAAAAATACAAAGATATTCAAATATAGCAATTTAAATTTACAGCACAGAGCACACCTTCATAAATGCACCCTCCTATAATAGATAATTACACTTAAAAGAAATACATACACATAATATATACACAATATATAAAAACATAGCACAACCGTGACCTAAGTATGACATAATATATATATATATATATATATATATATATATGTATGTAGAGCATTGTAGTCGGTTTTGTTTAGTGGAACTTTTTCCTCCTCCCCCTTCTCTATTGGCAGCCTCCTCAGATCTCAGCTGTCTTGCCTTAAGTATAAATTTACTTAGCCCGTCCATGTTTTCCGTGCCTGTCAGTAGCGTCTAACATGCTTCTAGCCCTACATTCGCAGCGGTAAAAAATCGCGGCAAATATTTTTCCCGCCATTCCTCCGTACCCTGCATCTTGCCAAGATGTGAGTCCACGACTCTTCCTTCCTCCTCGCAAATGGGACAGATTCTCATACCATTCTCGTCAGAAATTTTCGTGCTCCTCCATGCTTCTAGTCTAATCCACGCGAGCCCCTCTCTAATGAGCATGGTACCTGTTTTGATGTATTGCTCCATACCCCACTCCGATTTCAGCCCAGACTGTACTTCTAATGACACCTTCTCTGTGCATTGCGCAATTATTTGCTGTCTGTCAATATCACAGAGACGGTTCTTAATTTTTCTCCAAATACTCCGCCTGTTTTCCTGCCCCGCCATCGAAATGTATCCCATCCCAATGGTTTCCAACCCTTTCTTTAATTTTGAAGCCCACGTTGAATTACCTTCCATTTGTAACTGTTCACGGTAGCAGACTGCCCTAATTAGAGATTGGTTTCCGTGAACGATTCTCATCCAATATTTAACTCTCTGATTTTGTACTCTATCGTTTCACTATGTGCCCCGAATTCCCTCATTATTCCGCAGTGTGCCGTACCCCTTCCTACACCCAGAATTCCTTTAAAAAATTGGGTCCTCACTTGGTCCAGATTCCCTGTTTGTTCCCACCCCTACATTTCTCCTCCGTATGTCATCGTGGATCTAATTGTCGCTCCGTATACAGTTTCCATTAAGGTTATGGATATATTCGGTATTCTGCAGCGTATTCGGAGAGCTTCCGCCGCTTTCACCCCTGCCTTGTGTTTCGTAATGTCAATGTGTTTTGTCCATTTTCCGTTCTTTGTAAATGTGAGTCCTAAGTACACAAAAGATTTAACATTGTCCAGTATCTGTCCTACATATGTCCAAGTCTCCTCCCTGCTATAAACACAACCCTTTTTGAAAGTCATTGCCTTAGTCTTATTCACATTAACTGTAAGTAGCCATTCATCGCAATAATTCTTAAGTTTGTCCAGTTATAGTTTAAATAAACCATTAGGTCAACCTATGATGATGATTCCTTCTCCTGCTCAAGACTTTTGTAGGAAAGGATTTGAGAAGATAAAATCAAGCTGAAAAATTTAATTCCAAAACTGGGATTTGAACAAATTGGAATAAGCCTGATGTGTTCCATTCACAAGACTTTCTCTACCAATTCTGCAACAAACTATTGTTACAAAATATTATTCTTCTCTCTCCTTCGTGCTAAGTCGTATATACTTTAGCAGAAATGATTGAATTGCTAAGCTCCTTCTAGTAGAAGGAAAGTAAGAGAAAACCCTACGTTAAAGCAATAATTTTCTTTGCATGACTGAGATGATAAAAGTAAATAACTTTCTATTTGAGAAAAATCTAAGCATTGGAAGTGTTAAAACCAGTAATAAGGAAGATCTCAGAAATAGTTAGTTCTAAAAATGTATTTGACATAAATTATGTGTTTCAAGAATGTTTAAATCTATTTCTATCAACTTCTAGATAGACTTTTATTTTTCATGTAAATATCTTTAGTAATATACGCTGTATAAATCCAAATCGTTAGAGATATTCTTTAATCGCAGCCTGGAAGAAACTAAACTATACTAATTTTGGTATTTAAGGGATGTAAATTGTTAATGTATTGCATCTTAATCAACATCGTTTGAGCATTTTTTTAGAAAATCGAAAATTTAAAAACATGTTCCTTTAGAGGATAATTTGGGATGGATTTTCCTGAAAATGGTCGTATAGCACTTGGAAGATTGTTAACTTAAATTCCAAGTTTGATGTTTATCGGAGTTTTGCGTTTTTCACTGATACTATCCACAGAACACACACCGGACTTTTTCTAAAAATCTAATGTGTTTCTCTACATCTCTGCAACAAATTATTGTTAAAAAGATTATGCTTCTATTTACTTCCTGCTAATCGAGAAAAAATTAGCATAAATAGTCTTATTATTTGCATCCTTGTAAGTAGAAGCGAAATAAGGAAGTACCCTATATTAAAGTGATAGTCAAAAGGTGTTTGCTATGTGACTGAACTTCCTATGTTTGTATGGACACGAGTTGACAAATTCCTGTATGAGAAAAGTATAAGCTTTTCAAAGCTGAAACCAAAAACAAGGAATATTTAAAAAACTATTAACTCCACGAAAAAAGTGTATATAACATAAATTGTATGTTTTAAAGTGCTCTACATTTTTTTGTGGTAAGTTTTTGTTCATCTCTTACGGTTTAGCAGTTATACAAAATGCCGTAAAATTCCTCCAGAATAAAGTAGTCTTCAGAGGCTATTAAAAAATTCAAGGTATACATATTATTTCTCAAGTAAATATCTTTAATATGCGATATTTTAATCAAAATCGTTAGATCCATTTTTAAGAAAATCAAAAATTTCGAAAAAAGTTCCATGTAAAGAGTAGTTGGGGGTGGGGAAATTTTCTTGAAAATCTACGTGTCGCATCCTTGGAAGATATCAAACCTAAATACAAAGTTTGGTATTTAACGGTCTTTTCGATTTTGAGCTATGCTGTCCACCGACACACAGACACACACACGCACACACGCACTCACATAGACCTTCTTTCTGAAAATGCTTTTTTTATTCAGGGGGACCCAAAACATGTATTTCCGGTGAAATCTCAGTATCCAATTTTTGGTTGGAATGCAATACCTTCTCTATACACTATGTATATAGTACGTGTAGAGAAAGTAAAAATACTATTTTGAGAGGAGTGGATTGAGCTTCTCAAAACACATCTTTACGGTGAAATCTAGGTATCGAATGTTTGGCCGGATCACAATACTGTGAGAGGTACTGGGATCGTTTCCCAGATAAAGCGACCTACATGTTGACTGGGGTAGAACATCGGTACCAGGGACGCTGAAGACATACGTTGGTTGCAAAAATGCTTTTCTTGTTATTAAATATTTACTGTAAACACATTACCATGTAATTTTACCTGTTCACATTGTGATAGAACAGTGTATGTACGGTGCAAAACTCCTTCTTGGCGATAAGACTGTCACCTGTTACGACGTCGTCATTTTCACAGACTTTATGTATCCAAGAACTTTCTTATCGTCTTGTTTGGCCGACCTCCAAAGTTTTCTCTCTGGCTACTTAATACCGATAACCGATAACCTAGCGACCATCACTAAGGAAAACCCCTTACAAATTCAATGTAAAATGCTACCGTCGCTACAAAGCTTTATCTACAATGTAAATTGTAATACGTGCTAGAGAAATCAAAAAATTGTTGTGTGTTTTATTCAGAGGTCCATAAAACATATATTTCCGGTGAATTCTTTCTATTATGTTACTTTGATTAGCTTTAAATTTATTGATTTTGAAGAGAGATTATGTATTAATTTGATTTTAAATTTACTTAAGTAGTTTAATAAAAATGTCGAACTTTTATGTGGAATACAATCATTTCTCTATACTGGATAGTACTGGGTAGGGAAATAAAAATAATTATCTATCATAAGAATTGTTTGTATATCCAGTAATGAAGGATAAAGGGTAGACAAAGCAAGACAAAAGTACTACATAACATTTTTGAGAGTTTTTGTGGCTTAATCCCCCCTTAAATAAAGACATATATTATTCACTTAAAGGTTTATCCCAGCTAAAAATTGCAGCTCTCAAACTCGTATGTACGTATTTAATCCTCTGAAAGTGGGTAATACCAGGTGGCGAAGTTGTGCATGTACAAAATTATGTCACAAGAGTAATGCAATGAACAATAAATAAGTATAAGAACAAAGCGGTCCAAATACTAATCTAATTTTATTAAGTCTTTAATTAATTAATAAAAGAATATATGAACTAATAGTTTCGAAATAAATTAATATAGCTACCAGTATGACTATTTACAGCTACGAGGGACTTTTTTTTTTTTGAACCTCCGATAGGCTATAAATAAAAGAAAAGTTCATAGAAAACAATTATTTTATTACTAAAAGTTTTATATACTTATAGTTAATTTTCAACACAATCACCGAAAAAATTGAGGCATTTATCGTACCTGCGCACAAGCTTTGCAATACCCCCTTCAAAAAATGTTGCCGCCAATGATTTAAAATGAGCATTGACGTTGTTTTGAAGATCTTCGTTGGTTTAAAAGTACTGCCCTCCTAGCCACGTCTTCAGTTCAGGGAAAAGGTGAAAGTCGCTGGAAGTCAGGTCAGGACTCTACGGCGGATGATAGAAAAAGTTCCATTGAAATGGTTCAAGGAGCCGATGGGTTGGGCCAGCAGTGTGTGGATGAGCGCTGTCATGGACCAACACAATTCCTGAAGTCAGCATTCCTCTTCGTTTGTTTTGAATGGCTCTCCGCAAACGTCATAAAGTAAAATTACAAGTCATTCCAGGCAATAGTTGACTGAGTGCGGTTGTTTGAAGCAGTGGAAGTGTGCATTACTTTGAAAATGGAGAAATTAGAGTATCGTGCTGTGATAAAATGATTCGTTAAAGAAGGTTATACACCTACAGAAATTCATTTGCGGATTGTAAATGTGTATGGTGACTCTTCTCCTTCAGGTTCCACTGTGATGAAATGTGCGGCCGATTTTAAAGGTGGCCGTGAAAGCGTTCAAGACAATCCACGCAAAAAACGTCCAAAAACTGCAATCACACCAGAAATAATCGAAAAAGTGCTTGACATGATTTTGGAAGATCGGCGTACAAAGGTGTGTGAAATTGCTAATGCTCTTGTAATTTCAAAGGAACGTATTGATCACATCTTGCATCAGGAACAAAACATGCAAAATCTTTACACAAGATGGGTGACGCGTATCCTTACTGTGGATAACAAACACATTCGCACGACACTTTCTAAAAAGTGCTTGGAGCATTTTCTGAAGAACAGAAGTGACTTTTTGCGCCGATTCGTTACAATGGATGAAATATGGATTCAACCCTATACATCCGAATCCAAGCAGCAGTCGAAGCAGTAGACAGAAGCTGGTTCTTCAGCTCCAAGGAACACGAGGACATTGCCTTGGGCCAGAAAAATCATAGCGTCAGTGATTTGGCACACCAAAGGAATTTTGTCGATGGACTGTCTCGAAAAAGGTAAAACCATTTCTGGAGAATACTACTCTCAACTTCTAACCAAATTGAATGCAAGCATTCATGAAAAGGGACCCGGGTTAAACAAGGAAACACTTGTTTTCCATCAGGATAATGCACCTGTCCACAAGTGTTTTGGCAATGGGGAAATTGAGAGATCTGCACTATGAAGTGCTGGAACATTTGGCTGCCACGGATTTTCATCTGTTTCCAATACTGAAGAAATTCCTCGCTGGTTGGCGTTTTTCGTCCAATGAAGAAGCAATTGCGGCTGTAAATGGGTACTTTGCAGCACTTCCAGTGGAACACTACAGAGAGAGGATAATGACATTGGAACACAGCTGTATTGATATTAGAGGAGGTTATTTTGAAAAATAATACTACTTTGAAAGCAGGAATAGTCGTTTTTCACTATCAGGCCGAGAACTTTTTAGACCACCCTCGTATTATTAGTTTCTCTACACATACTATCTACATAGTGTATAGAGAAGGTATAATGCACCCAAAAATTCGATGCCTAGATTTTACATGTCCTCCGGAATTCAAAAAAAGCATTTCCAGAAAAAGGTCCGTGTGTGCGTTTGTGTATATGTGTATGTGTGTCTGTATGTCTGTCTGTGTGTGAGTGTGTGTGTCTGTGCACAGCATAGCTAAAAAACGAAAGACCGTTAAATACCAAACTTGGTATTTAAGTTCCCCTTTTCTTCCTCATCTAATTCTCCTTTATATGGAAATTTTTTATTTTCTCAAAAATGACTCTTAACGATTGTGATTAAAATATCGTATATTAAAGATATTTACCTGACATATGAAATGTATATCTTCAATTTTCTGAAAATAGCCTCTGAAGAATTTTAAGAAATTTTGTATAACTGGCAAATCCTAAGAGATATACAAAAACGTACATAATAGTAAATTTAGAGCTGGATAAAGCACACAACTTGTGTTATATACATTTTTTTCGTGAGGTTGACTGTTTTTGAGATATCGCTTCTTATTTCAGGCTTTAAAATAATCATAATTTTCTCATATGGGTATTTTTCAGCTCCTGTCCATACAAACAAAGAAACTTCAATCACATAGCAATCAGCTTTTAAAAGATTTAACTGTTGCTTTAGCTATGGTACTCCCTTATTTCCCTTCTACTTACAAGAAAGCAAGTAATAAGACCCTTTCTGCTAATTTTTTCTCGATTAGTATTAAGGAAATAGAAGAAAAATCTTTTTAACAATAATTTATTGTAGATATGCAGAGAAAGCCATGTGAATGGAACACAGCAGTTTTTTTTTTATTATTAATTTTAACAATTGAATAGAGTCGGGGATCTCTAGAATAGCTTCTTTTCCCTGAACTTTACACTTCCCCTTTTTTAGAATCCACATTAAGAAAGACAATGTTTTCCAGACAGAATTCACCTGATCGTCCCAATCAGCTTACCTGCCAAGTAAACTCCCAAATATAAGCAGCTGTCCACTTGCAGTAAGTACTTTCAGTGTTGAGTACGAATTGCTGAATTATTCATCCATCTTAGGAAATGGCGCTGGTGACATAACCACAACAGGTTTATTTATGTAAGATGGTGGTGTAGATTGGATAACCCTGTTTTGGTACCCTGGCCACCTGTTCCCCAACGGCGGTCTTGCTTGTCTACAGGGACTAACCTCACTGAGCCCCCCTCACCACAAAGCTACGCTTCTCTTCACCTACAACGTTGACAAGGCCTTGGGGCACCGCTCCATTGTTGTAACCTCGTAATCCACAGCCTTGTATTTCTCAGCCTGTCACTAATGTAAATATCTTAAACATGGTGTATATAATCAACAATCTTGGAGCCATTTTTGAGAAAATTAAAATAAAGAAAACATTCCTCATTTAAATTATATTTTCTAACACAGCTATTTTGGTGTTTAGAGGACCTCAAAACGCCCCTTTTCTCTTAGACTTGAGATAGAATGTTAGGATTCAACAAAATACTTTCTCACTTCTCATCCAGAAGTACCGGGTTCAATTCCCGGCTGGAGCATGGCATTTTTCTGTAACTTGAGTTAATTCCTATCACCAACTGTCTGGAAGTATGAATGAAAGAGTAAATATGCCTGTGTTTTTTTCTGAAGAAAACATTAACGGACCCTAAAGTTTAGTGACAAACCCGGCAGTTGTACTCAAGTCGAAGCCCCCGACATGGCCAAAAAATTAAAGAGGACTATACAAATGAAATAATAAATAAAAGTCTGATGTGTTCCATACACATGACTTTCTCTACCTGTTCTACAAACATCTTACAAAGGATCATTCTTCTTTCTACTCCATGTTAGTCGAGAAAAGGGAATGCATTATGCTAAAGCTTTAAAAGCTTGAAAATCTTCGTGTCAAGGAAGATACTAAACTTAAACACCAAGTTTGGTATTTAACTTACTTTTCGTTTTAGAGCTGTAATGTCCCCCCCTCCCACACACACACACACATACACATACACATAGAGGGATATGTTTTTAAAGATTTTTTTTTTAAATTGAGAGGACTCAAAACACGTATTTCCGGTGAAAATCTCTGTATTGAATGTTTGGGTACAATACAACGCCTTCTTTATCTACTGTGTACATTGAATGTACATAATAGAGATCGTAAATATGACTAAATAAAAGTACGAATTCATATTTGTTTTAAAAAGGTCAATATTTTTATTTGAGCAACTCCATTGCAATTAGGTAGAACTAAAAGGCTAAGCACGACGTATATATGAAGCAAAATGCCTGAAGCTTAAAGTTATAAAATAAAACTTTGGATATGGTTGGTATATTCATATGAGACGAAAGAAACCTGAATAAAGAAAATAAAACGTTAGTTCACATCATTTTAATAATGATTTCTCCTGCTTCATTTCATTTTAAAGCAACGTTTTTCAACCGGTATCCCGCAGAACATTGTTGTTCCATACATGAGCCGCTGGGTGATGCGAAGAAATTAAAATAGGTTAACAATTCTTCACGAAATGCTTTATAAAGAAAGTGAATATGCCGATCCTCTTGGTGATTATTGGTACAATAAGGCTGCTTTTCATACGGATAATAAACATTAAATACACTGAACAAAAGGATGAGAAAACGAAAATATCCATTCTTCAAGCAACAAATGTGTCTCATTTCGGTAGACCAAAATAATAAAAATCATAGTTGTAAGATGTTTAAATTTAAGAAGGATAAAAAATGTGTAATTTCACATTAATTTCAGAAACTTTGTTGTATAAAAATGTTGAAAATTTTTCCTACACTTCAGCTGGCTTGTTTCGACTGGGTGAGGAACACTTTTTTACCCCATCATTCTGGATTTCGTTCCTGAAAGAATATCCAGCTTAAGTCTGTCAAAGTTCTTTCCTTTTTACGTCCTATTTAAATGAAGCAGGATTTTATGCCATGAACATATTGAAGTGTAATAAACGGTTAAGACTGTTAACTGTGGAAGAGGCATGTCCCTTGCGAGGTACTCAGAACACCTTCTCCCGACTCCAATCAAGGTTGGAGAACTGTTCTGTACAGTGTTCGGTAGCGAATGTGCTGCTTTTTAAATAGAATTTAAGCTTCAAAACGCGACCCCACACGGACTGTAAATGGAATTGTTTAACAAAATGTTCGAGAGAAAGAGATTAGGAGTTATTTAAATAATTTCCTGAGGATTCACTTTACAAACTGTAATTATTTTCATTATATTTAATGCCATGAATGACTCCACATAAATGTTCGAGTAAAGCTTCTATAAAATAATTATATTGAATACCAGCATCACTATAGATCAGTGATTGCCAATTAGTAATGCACTGAGGGCCAGAATACAGTAAGAACCTTACTTGAGGTCAGGAAAATTAATAGTAACTGCACTAAAAATAAAATAACAATGGCAACTAGACATTTTTTTTTATTATATTACATGCACAGTGAAGAAACAAGCATTGCTTTTTACTGGAACAATGATGTTTGTCAAACATTTTTACAAGAGATTTAAAATCTATTTCCACTTCTGATGCTACAATCTTACAAATGTGAGATAGCATTGAATCAGTTAATCTATTTCTGGACTTTGGTTTCACTAGTTTCATAGCAGGAAAGGCAGTTTCACATATGTGAGTACTACCAAATATGGAGATAAGTTTTAAAGCCCAGTTTGTAAGTTTCAAAGACTCCAAAATTCAACACGAGTTGCCTCTGTTCTTTAAAGAGATTAATCTCATTGGAGCTCACATAGTTATTACTGTAGATTCTCGGGCTGACACTCTACTCTACATCTCATGGCATTGTTGAAAAGTTCCACCTGTGATCGAAATACTTCAAAATCTTGAAATCTACCATCAAATTCTAAAATGAAATCTATGCAGCAAGTTAAAACAACAATAAATCATATATTTATTTGTGAGCCGGATGAAACATACTCGCGTGCTGGATCAGGCCCACGGGCCGCCATTTGGCTATCACTACCGTAGACAATGAAACGATTCTTTAATTTATCTATTAAGGCTCCGACACCATCGATAGCAGCAAACGTTAATGAACTAGTCCAAAGTAAAAAATGTCACTGAAGTACAAGAACAAAAGTGTTCCATTCACATGTCTTTCTCATCATCATAAACATAGCAGAAAAAGCCCTATTACTTGCCTTCTGGTAAGTAGAAAGGAAAAAAGGAAATTCACTAGGCTAAAACAATAGTCCAATCCTTTAAAAGGGTGTTGTCTTGTGAATAAAATTTGTTTCTATGCATTGCCAGAAGTTCATACATTCCCATGAAAAGTTTAAGTATTTTAAAACTGAAACGAATAAAAAGTAATATCTCAAAAATGGTCTACTGCACGAAAAAATGTATATGACAAATTCTATGTTTTATTGAGGTTTTTATGTAGTTAACCTTTGTCTATTACTTGTGGTTTACCACTCATGCAAAATTCAGCAAATTCTAGAATAAAGAGGTCTTATGGGGCCATTCCTAGAAAATTCAGGATATACGTACTATTTGCCAGTCGCAAGAGCAATTTCTGAGAAAATCAATGCTTTAGAAAGTTTCCATGTTAAGGGTAGTCTGAGGTGGGGGATTTTTCTCAAAATATTTTTGTTGCATCCTTAGAAATACTAAACTTTAATACCAAGTTTAGTGCTTTATCGACTTTTCGTTTTTGAGTAATCGTGTTCTCAGACACTCTGACTGACAGACAGACAGACATACACACACACATACTGACCGTTTTCCAGAAATGCTTTTTCTCGATATAGAGACCAGGAATGTATATTTCCGGTGGAATATTGGTATATAATTTTGGGTGGAGTGCAATACCTTACCTACTTACATACCTTGTACTATGTATAGAAACGCTAGATGCAAATGAGGAAGGCCTTGTGTGTACAAACATTCCATTACGTCGCATAGCGGATGTCCACAGTGCTTCACACGAAGCGGAATGCGTTACTGTGCCTTCCCCTCTACTCCTTTTATTTTGCACATGTCTGCTCTGGAAGTACCGAGGGTGGCAGCGCCGAGGTAACGTGTGCAATTTAAATTCGGGAGGTCGTTGATTTGATGCCGATGACCAAGTTTAGAAGTACAAACTATAAACTTAGTTTCTATTTTTATCGGAGATTTTTTCCAGTTCACCTTCCCAGTAAATGCTGGAAAGGTTAATCACATCCGCAAAATTTCCTGATCATTTCGTGTTCCCATTGTTTCCTTATCTGTTTCAAGATCAGTTGGGTTGCGGTTGAACGCTCGCATGTATTTGTGGACGTTTATTCCTTGCGTCGCTTCGGAACTCGCTTGCGGATTATTTCGGGCAAGAGACCTTTTGGTGACATTTGAAGGCTCGAGGCTTCTGAGTCGGCCCTGGCGGTGTCGGAGGCGTTCAGTCTGGAAACGTTACGTACAGCGTCCATATCTGCGTTCGTCGTCATCCCAATCTAGTTGTCCTTTGGATCCCTCAATTTATCCCTCCCTCCCTGGAATCTTGTAAGTCACAGGCCTTATGTGCGAGGAATGAGAACTTGCCGGATGAGGACTTATTAGTCAGTCATCAATAAGGAATTTGACAACATACCGTGTTCAATTGTCACATTTGTTTTACTTCTTGTTGAATTATAATGATTATGAACATTTCTAACATATATTTATTTTTAGTTTAACGTACCTTAGCCCGGTAGATCATATCGGTCGTTGAATGAAATCGTTGAGATGATCCTCAAATGAGCTCTGTGGAGCGTAGTTATTTGACATTCGTCTTCAAGGATTTCGGAAAAAAAAACCTTATCCGGCTAACTCACCCTAACTGGGATTCGCACTCGGGACCTTTTTAGTTGTGAAGTAGAGACGCTACCCCAGAACTATGAGACGGGCTTATTAAGAGTGGGTAATATATATTATTGAACAAATTGTAAGATATTTTGCCCTATCAAAAAGCCCAAAATGTGAATCATTATGCTTACACCGAGTCTTTAGATTTATTCGGTCTTTAGTGCTAGGGGTGTATTAATTCGGCGAGCCCTTTTGTCTCAAAGAGGAGGCGCGAAATCGAACCTTGGACTACATGCATTGCCGACTTTGTAAAGAGTTTGAAGTATTTGGTGGTGTAGAACTGTTTTTTTCACCAGGACATTTTGTGCGTTGTTTTCACGTTACCTATCAGCATAAATGCTGCGATAGCGAGTTTACCAGACGCAAGCAGATTTTCCAGATATAAATATTGGAAAGGTACAATACAAGTCTCATTTCACTAAGGTGACCTCGAAACTGTTGACATCCGTCCCTGCTAGCATTGTTTGCTAGTCCTCTACAAGAGGTAATGCATGATAATCTCGCTACCTAGTAGTCATGAGGGGGCCAACGAATGACGGCAAAGACCGAGTAAATCTGAAGTTCCTAACATTTATAATTTCATCTCCTTACACTATTTGTATTTACATCATGCATTTACAAATATAAATAAAAACAACAAAGTTGCTTTTAGTTGAGAATAATGCGCAAGATCAATATACGCCATACGCGAATTGTAGTTACACCTTTACGTATCGCAAGTTGAAAAACTTTGAGAAACATTGGTCTAGAGGGCGAATATTACAAAAATATACAACTGTTTTTTACTTTGGAAAATGGTGGTTCAGTTTCTCTGCTATGCGTAACTATGCGAGCTGGGCCTTGTGATGAAGACAAGAGAAAAGAAACATGAAACACAAATTCATCAAAGGAAAAAATATGTAAAAAATAGATGTAAACAAGGAAAGGAAGTGGGCTGCAAGAGCTGGACCAGCATCAAAGCTCTCTCTTGAATAGCGGAAAACCTTTGCCTGCTCTTACTTTCCGGAAATTTAACCGAAACGGATAGAAGTAGATACATGCTTCTTGTGGATGCTGTGTTAGAATATGATATCCATGAATATTCCGGAATGCTTTATTCTGTCTAATAACTTTAAAATATAGCTGTAATATTATTTAAATGTTGTATGTCTCTTTAAAGACGCTTATTATGCACTAAGAAATAGAATAGTTTCAAGTTAACTATATGAGACTTTCTCCGAGATATTCTTAAATGGATTGTTTTTATTTCCTGAGATGCTTATCTAATGAAAAAGAAGAATGATATTCGAATAAAAATTTAACTATTGAAATCTATAGTTCCTCCAAATAAGCTGTTTTGCTTCTTCAAACTGAAGCACTGCTTCTTACTCAACACACAGTTTTGCTGGTAATTGACAATATACTAGGTTTGGCTGACGAAAAACAACTCTCTGTTATGACTACATGTTGCAAATTATGAAATATATTCTACTTCAGAACTAAATGTAAGTTTCTGCAGAATGCATGCTAGAATTAACACTTTCAAAATATACTTTTACTTTTCTACGTAGTACATAGGTAGAAAGGTTATTGCATTCCACCCGAACATTTGCTACCAGGATTTCAGTGGAAATACACGTTTTAGAGTCCCCTGAGTCCAAAACAGATTTTTTTTGAAAAGGCCAATGTGTGTGAGTGTTTTTGTCCATGTATATGTGTGTTTGTGAACACACTAACTCAAAACTGAAATGTCGTTTAAGTACCAAGCTTTATATGCATTTAAGTTCAGCAGCTTTCAAGGATGCGGCAAGAAGATTTTTAAGAAAATTCACCCCCGTAACCCAAATACCCATGGAAATATTTAGAAAATTCTTATTTTCAAAAAACAAAAAAACCCTACCAATTTTGATTAAAATGCCGTATATTAAAGGCACTTATAGGAAAAATAAAATGTATATCTTGAATTATCTATGAATGGCCTCTAAAGTCCTCTTCATTCAAAATTACTTTTACATAACTGAAAAACCATAAGAGACAAACAAGAAGTTACGACACAAAAATTAGAGCTATTTTAAACACGCAGCATGTGTTATATAATTTTTTTTTCTGGAGTAAATCATTTTCGAGATATTCCTTGTTACTGGTTTCAATTTTAAGATGCTTAAACTTTTGTTAGCTCCTGGCCTGGATAAGGGAGAGATTTCAATTACATAGTAATCAACTTTTAAAATATTTGGCTGTAGGTTTAGCCTAGTAATTCTCTAATTTTCCTTCTACTTATAAATAACTAAGTAATAAGGTCATTGTAGCTAACGTTTATCTCGATTAGCATGGCGAATGTAAGAGAATACGCTAGTATAATTTGTTACAGAAATGTAGAGAAAGTCATAAGAATCGAGCACCTCAGATTTTTATTTTTTCTATAGAGTACATAGAGGTAAAGAAGGTATTGCACTCCACCTAAAATTTGATAAGATTTCAACGGAAATACAGGTTTTAGGGTCCCCTATACCCGAAAAAAAGCATTTTAGAAAAAAAGGTGTGTATGTGTCTGTGAACGCGATAACTCAAAAACGAAAAGTCGGTAGAATATATACCAAACTTGGAATTTAAGTTTATCTTGCAAGGAGGTGACACGAAGTTTTGAGGAAAACCCTCGTACCCCAAATTACCCTTCATATGGAAGAAATTTCAAAAATGAGTCCAAGGATGTTAATTAAAATGCCATATATTTAAGATATTTACATGCCAAATAAAAAATAAATTTTTAATTTCCTGGGAATAACCTCTGAAAATCTCTTTAATCTGGATGAATTTTGCTGAATTTGGGTATCTGGTAAATCGTAAGAGATAGACAAAAATGTACTACACAAAAAAACGTGACTCTCATTAAAACATACAATATATTAAAGCCATTTCTGAGGTATTCCTTGTTATCAGTTTCAATCTAAAATAGTTGACATTTTTTCAAATGGAAATTTATAAATCCTGGCTATACAAAGATATGGATTTTAACCACCTGGCAACCATCTTTTAAAAGATCTGACTAACGCTTTATCCTAAAGTACTCCTTTATTTCCCTTCTGCTTAAAAGGTAGCAAGTAATTTCTGCTAATTTTATCTCAATTAGCATGAAGTAGACCTAGACGGTTGGGGTTCGATCCCAAGCGACCGCACGCGAGATTTGTGGTGGACAAAGCAGCGCAGGGGCGGGTTTTCTCCGGGTTCTCCGGTTTCCTCCGCCATTGCATTCCACCGGTGCTCCATCTTCATTTCATTAATCACCAGTGTCATCGCCTGCGGTGTCAAAAAGTGATGAAAATGTAGCACATCAGCTGTTTTATTTAGTGTACATCAGGTTCAACCTGGTTAATAATTTAATGCCAAGCTTGCTTTCTGTTCAGCAAAATATACTGATCAAATGCCTTTAATGGGAGAGAGAGAGGGAGAGAGAGAGAGAGGGGGGAGCCGTCTGTGTCCAGTATTGGAGAGGGTGAAAGTCTCACAGATGCTTTAAAGCTTACGAAAAAAAAATGATGTACTGTGCTAATCGCATTATTCACATTGTCTCTTAAACAGGAAGGATTTTCTTTCTACAATGATCTTATTATCATAAGATAAAAAGGAGTAAAGGCCGCATTATAAGTCAATTTCAGTATTTGTATTCCTTTGATACATCATTAAAAGTTTGATTCTTGAACCATTTAGTAGGAGCGGCGCATTAGAGTTCATTGCAGAATTAGAAATTCTTTAATGAATATAAGGCTGTTCATTATAAAGAAACAACGGATTTATCACGATAATTATCTTTTATCGAAAAATGTGCTGGGGCTTAATTCGACACGACAAATTACAAGGGAGACTGTCCCTTTTACCAAGGCATAAAAGGCTTTTCGCCAAGTTAAAAGTGAAGTAGAAAAGAAAGAAGCCAACTCAGGCTGCACCAAGAAAGACTATTGGATTTTTCGTTCCTTTATGTTCAGTTTAGTTTTCTCTTATTTTTCTGCATTTGTTTTCATCCGTTCTTTTCTCACCATTTAATATATGACGGCATGGCTTTAATTCCTCTCCCCCTCCCCGCTCTATTTTTCATTTTCATTTTCTTTTCTATAAGATCGGATTTTTCTTTGCGTATGCTGTGAGTCTTAAATGAAGCGCCGTTGGCTTGGATTCTGTCTTTTAAGTATTTCTTTTTCACCTTCTCTTCCTTGGGAAATAAAATAGAATACTTTCAAATAAATAAACAGTTAAAACTATTAATAAGAAAGAAAGGAATTTTACCTTCTCGGGCTTATTCAGAGATTGACAGAATATTTTAACCGGATATTTAATTTATTAATCATTACCATTTCATCCCTTACTGAGAGTTCAAGTTAAAGGAGCTGTATTATGAATACAATAAATCTTCATAGACATATATTGTTAAGTGGCAGGTTCCTCTAATTGTTGTAGATATCCTATATGAGCTGTAATATTCTGATACTAGTTGTAGTTACACACTTTTTACTTTCTCTACACGTGCTATGTACATGTACACTCCACCCAAAAGTTCGATACCGAGTTTCACTGGAAATATATGTTTTAGCATCCCCTGTATAAAAAAACAGCATTTTCAGAAAAAGGTCCGTGTGTGTGTCCGTGTGCCTATGAACAAGATAACTCAAAAACGAAAAGTGCGTAAAATACCAAACTCTGTATTTCAGTTAAGTATCTTCCAGAAATGCGACACGAAGATTTTGAGAAATATCTGCCCACCCCAAACTACCCTTTATATGGAAAAAAATGGAAAATTTTTATTTTCTCAAAAATGGCTGTAATGATTTTGATTACAATACCATATATTAAAGATATTTATATGTCAAAGAAAATGTATATCTTGAATTTTCTCTGAATGACCTCTAAAGACCTCTTTATTCTGAATGAGTTTGGCTTAACTGATAAACTGTAAGAGATAAACAGAAACTTACTATACAAAAATGTAGGTCACGTTAAAACACACAATTTATGTCATATATATTTTTTTCGTCGAATAGGCCATTTCAGAGATCTTCCTTTTCAGATTTAAAACATTTTTTTCAACGGAAAGTTGTAAAATTCTGGTCATACATAGAAAATTATTTCAACCACATGGCAACCAGCTTTTAAGAGATTTGACATTCGTTTTAACCTAGTGCATTCCTATTTTCCTTCTACTTCTACTTACAAGTAAATAAGACAATTTCTGCTAATGTTTATCTCGATTATATAACTAAATAGAAGAACATGCATTTGAACAATAATTTGTTACAGCGATGCAGAGAAAGTCTTGTGAATGGAACACATCAGATTTTTATACAATGCGTTCTGTTTATACCTGGGCCACAGATCATGCATATATGCGCATACATAACTGGTTCAAGGCTATGTTTGTTATCTGCGTATATTGTGGCAATTGCCTTCATTTCGAGCTGTAAATTGTATTCATTAAGTTAATATTTTTATGATTTAAATAGCTTCAAAGCCTTGTACTTTATTGTTAAAGGGTTGCATAATATGAATATATATATATATATATAAAGAATCCATTAAAATATTCATAAAATTTATCCCTGTTGCCAGATGACAATACTATGCATAAGAGGAAGGTCACCAACGGTTTCGTGTAATTGCGCGGAAACAGGATGCAGCGGTGCAGTGGTTATGTGAAATGTATTGCGTTTTAACTTCCTAATCCACATTTTATTGGTGAATAAACCTATCATAGGTTCATGATACGCAGGAAAAGTTTTCTTATAATTTTCATCCATTAGTATTTATATTTCTGATTATAAATCATAGCTTTGGTAGTCATAACATAATAATTCCAAAAACATGTTACAATTATTATAGTACTAACAGAGTAAAACCAGAGGCTCCACAGCCTTGTGAATACTATTGTTATTATTTGGTCAAACTTTAAGATAGTGTAAAGGCAAAGGTGTCACAGAAATTGCTTTTACCTAGATAGCTTTTTGTGGCACTTCCATTGTCTTAAGAGAGATTCTATCAAACAATGGCATTATAACAATAAGAGTATGAGAATTTATTTGTAACAAAGATTTTCATACTTATAGTAATGAATGTGAACAGGAAAATGAGAACTAGCTTCTAAAACAATTCGGGAAAAAAACATCGTTCTTGGTTGCAGGGCTTGCGTGTTGACATTGCAAATTAAACTTTCTGAGTGCACAATTTTGCCGCAAAATGAACACTTACTTCGACTCTACTATTGCAAAAGAAGGCCAATTTTGAGCTTTAGCCTCCTCTAATAATTTCTTGATCAAAGGAAGTGCTAGCTCCCGAAATCGCACATAGTGTCGAGGGATCTAATCATCGTCATAGATGGTACGACTTGTGCACGTAATAAACATTATTTCTTTCTTCTCTCTTTATTTTTTTTTTACGCTCAACTAAACATTATTGAGGACCAACCACTAGACCACGGAGGATGACAGTTATTCCGCCACTTTCTGTTCATAAGAACGGTTACCTCTAGGCAGGAATAAATTTAGGAGTCGAAGGCCTAGTGTTGGATTGCTTTCTGTTCTCGACATAAACTGATAGACGATACACTGTGTAAAGAAAGTGACACCGTCCACTGCGATCTTGTGTTTGATCAGTATGCACGTTTTGGCACAAAACCAAGCGAGTTGTTGACGCCTGAATTAGAGGGTTAAAAAAAAGCAGGAACCAAAAGTAAAATTACTATAATTACTGATTTAACCGTTAAAAACAAAAGTAAATTTGCTACATATCCAATTCTTCGTCCCTATTTCATAAACTAGTGTTATTCCTTTCACGTTTATCTAGAACGGAGGTGGTTCGAATAGCCTAGGTCGTTAGTGCGATATGTAATGGGCTGACCATTCATTCAAAGCAGAACGTCGGTTGTTTTAATTCCGGCAACTGCAGTCAAATGTGCTTTGTAAAGAATGGGGAGGGCCCACGTAAAGCAATCGGTGTAATGACACGCACGGATGATGACGGAGTACGTTTGACTGCAGGTGCATTCATTCTGCTTTTTATTTTTAATATCTTTTCATGTTTAAGATCAGTAATTAAAAACTACCAACAGATATTAAAATAATCTAAACCATTGCCTAAAATCCCTTTTGCACATATTAAAGCAGCGCATTTAAGGGTTAAAGGATGCAATACATCAGTCACATTAATGGTAAAGTTGTCGATGATGACAAGCATGTTCAAAGCAATTAAGTTAAAGTGAACACCGTCCACTGCGATTAGTGTTTTCCCATTGCATGCACGCTTTAGCACAAAATTAAACGAGTTGTTGACGCCTATATTAGAGGATTAAATAAAGAAACTAGTAACCAAACGATTTAGCCCTTAAATGCGCAAATTAATCTGCTACATATGCCATCGAGTTCAAATTTCAGCAACTGCTACCAAATGGCCTGTAGAAAAGAATGGAGAGGGCCCACTTAAAGTAATCAGTGTGATGTTACACTGGATGATGGCGGGGTATGTTTGGCTGCACTTGCATGGATTTCGCTTTTTATTTACAAAGACAAATACTATAATATTATTGAAAGAAATTAATATTTTTTCAAGACAAAATGGCTACAAATAGTTGTATTTCATGTTTAGGGCCAGTGTAATTAAAACATTGCTTAAAAATCACTTTTGCATATATGCAAAACAGCGCTTTTAAGGGTTAAAGGATGCAATACATCAATCACATCAATGGTAAAGTTGTCACTGATATCACGCGTGTTCAAAGCAATTAAATTATTCTGCTCTTGTGTCATAAATAATATTAAATGTGCCCTTATGTAAACGTTCCTAGATAGTTTTTCGGTTGCCATAACATTCAAGTGAAGAATGCCATATTCAACAGCTAGAGATTTCAAAACTGATCGTAAAATGGCTTTGCATTGTTGGTTGTCGCTACCTATAGTCTAAATGTTGTATGTACTAGCAAAACATATGAGCTCAGCACCAACATGAACGTATTTCGCTTTCTACACAAGTTTTCCTGTTTGCATTTGAATGGCCCTTGTATTAGTAATATATAAGCTAATATTTAAAGGGTCATCAGCCTGGACTAAAAACATTATATTCAGCATGTAAATTTCAAAACCGCCAGCAACATTACGCATCCGTGTCATTGCTTTTGGATTTATGTGTGTTTTCTGTGACACAGAAACTTATAAATCTCATTTATTTGCCAGTTCAGAACTTTCATTTGTGCACGTCTATATGCGTACGTAAAGTCATACTTCAGTCATCAACACACACTTTATTTCATAAAGTTAATTTAGGTATGCACGCAATATTAATGAGGGCGCGGTGTGAACATGTGTGTGGATATGAGAGAACTTGGAAATGTTGCTGCGTTTGTAGTATTTACATTAATTAATCAAACTCTCGTGACGCAATACTGTCAAGCAAATTACACTACCTTAATATAACTGTCGAGATTAATGAAGTCCGTATTTTCTTCGCTAATATTCCTTACCTTAATTAATGTTTACTTTTTCGGGAAAATAGAAGCTTCCAAGCTTCGCACTTACAAATTTTAGGCGTCAGAAACAACTCAATGCCAGAAGTATTACATAATCTTCCATAAGATTCCTTCTTTCTCTTTTTATCATAGGGTCAAATTTAGTATTTAAAAATAAACATATTACAAACAAGAAAGAACATTTTCTGCCTGTACAGGATGTAATGTCAACATCAATTTTAAACTACAACGTATTTTTTTTCATTTTTACTTTCCCTACTGCGTATATTCAGTAAGTAGAAGAAATATTGCATTTCAGCGAAAACTAAGCTTCACCCGAAATAACATATATTGCGGCACTCTGAATCCAAAAAGGAGTAATTTTAAAAAATGGTCCGGTGTGGGTGTGTGTCTGACTAAATGCATATATGTCTGTAAGTGAATAGAGTAATTCAAAAATAAATATTTGATTAAATACCAAACTTCACATTTATGTTGAGCATCTGCCAAGGAAAAGAAAAAAGAGAAATCCTTCACCGTAGATTAAATTTTAGTTGTGAGATTTTGTTTTAAATATTGCTTTTATAGAAATAGCTCTAACGATTTTGATATAAATATGTTTTAAGATATTTGAATGACCAATGGAGATGTATATGTTGAACTTTCTGGGAATAATCTCTGATTATTCTGGATTACTTTTGCATAACTGTTTCTTATAGCATAACACATAGGTAAAACTTATTCATTAAGTTCATAGCGATTTATTGTTGGTAAAAATTATTTCAAGGTTTAATGATTAAAGATAGCATTTAATAGAGAAAGTGAGGTCAATTTTGTCAAATTCTCAGTGTTCTAACTTTTCTTCATTAAATTCTCAATCCTTAAAAGAAACAAGCGAAAGAACAAATATTGTAACAGACGATGAACATCAATAAACTGCTAAGGCAAATATATAACGCAATAATACACTTCAATTACTGGTGTTACCCAGTACACAATACAATTGATACGTTGAATCGAATCACAACTGAATCATTGAGTCACAACTCAAAACTGAACTGCCTCTGCACTCTCCACCATCAACTACACTTTTTAACTATCTTAACTGTCCACTTATTCACTGTGTTCTCTAGACGTCTTGGCTAACTGTCCGGCCACTGTCGATCCCTTGTGTACGTCCCGTAGCCCGGCCGATGATTCAAAGCTACAAGATACTTAAAATATACTTGTTTTCATTTTAATAGAACGAAATACGGAAGTACCATAGGCAAAATTTGCTTTCTATGTGATTAAAGTACCTTTTTTTTTTTTTTTTGTATCAACAGGTGTTGACAAATTTTCGTATGAGAAAAGTATGAATATTTTAAGGCTAATATTAAAGGAATATCTCAAAAACGGTAAATCCCACAAATATCTATATATAACATAAATGTTGTGTTTTAACGAGGTCTACATTTTCTATTCAGTAAGATTTTGTCTATCTAATACGGTTTATCAGTTACACAAACTTTCGCAAAATTCATCCAGAATAAAGATGTCTTCAAAAGCTGTTCCCAGAAAATTCAACATATACATTTTATTTTTCATATAATTATCTTTAATATACGATATTTTAACCAAAACCGTTAGAGCCATTTTTGAGAAAATCAATTTTCAAAACCTTTCTGTGTAAAGGGTAGTTGGTAGTGAGGGAATTTTCTTAAAAATCTTAGTATCACATCTTTGGAAGATATTGAACTTAAAACAGTTTCTGCAAAATTATTTACAACTAAGTAAAATAATTATAATTTAATATAAGTAGAGTAATTATCTTATTTTATTATTATTTTGAGAACAGCAGCATCCATATCAAGTTTATAAACATCATGTAAAACATACTTTGATTATAAGAAATATTGAAACATCAAGTTCATGAGTTTTTTTGGTAATAATGCAACGTGCTACACAATTTTTAGTATCAATGCTACAGGTGTGAACATCCAAAATTGCTGTCATGTTCTTCCGGCTTATCGGCCACCATTCTCATCCATGATGGATCACATTTGAATGTCATTTCTCTTGTGGAAAAGTGGCAATTTCAGGGGCTTGTACCACTGAAATAGGAATTAACTGTGTTAAAATGACGAGCGGATGGCAGAATGCAGAAACTGTCAACATCGGTTTCTAGAGCTGAGAGCGACAGAACGGAAATAGCGAAAGATCCGGAGTCCAGAGTTCTTGGTAATGATTAGAATTATACAGAAGCTCTTTAACGCTGAAACTCCTGGTTTGAGCATTTTTGATGAACAATGAATGACGCTCATTGTTTGTATTTCTTTTTCAAATTTACATATATTAGAGATATATTTTCATTGCATTACGAAAACGAAAATAGAAAAACAATGTCAGATATATTCTAATGAAGGAAGAATACTTTTTAGGAGCTTTGTTATCCCTTCTTAATTGATATTATGTAAAAATCATAAATAGGTTTTTTTTTTATTTTATAGGGATAATATTCGTAGCTACTGTTGTTTATTTTACTAACCATGTTATTGCTTTAGTCTCGTATTAATTATTAGTTACGTAAAATCCAACATTTCAAAGATGTTGCCACCACATTTTTAAACTACATCTTGATTCTAAACAGACAACACTAAGCCCGGACACGTACTTAATGGAAATTCGTGTACTAAAAGATAATTTGTTTGTGTAAATATTGGATAGACATATGTTGTACATGAGCAAATGAATGCGCGTGTGTTGTAAATGTGTGATATCAAGAGTGATTTTGTTTGTTTGTTTTGTTGTAGCGTGTGTTTACAGATTTGTGAATATAGGATAGAGGTACGTAATATTTTGAATTTCAAGTATTTTGTAGAAGGTATGTATAATACGACCACCACCACTTGGTATTTAACTTTGGTATCTTCCAAGGATGCGACACGAAGATTTCCAAGAAAATTCCCTACCCCAAACTACCCTTTACATGGAACCCTTTTCGAAAATTTGGATTTTCTCAAAAATAGCTCTAACAATTTTCATTAAAATATCGTATAGTAAAGATATTTGCACAACAAATAATATGTATATCTTGATTTTTTTGGGAATAGCCTCATGAAGACTACTTTATTCTGGATGAATTTTACGGAATTTTGCACAACTGCTAAACTGTAAGTCCTACAAAGTAACAGGAAGCATCATGAGAAAGAAGCCCCCTCCCCCAGTCATGCACGTATTGTGAGGACGCCTAAAAACATAGGCAGAGTTAGGCACTCATTCGGAGCCCCACTCGATCCTCACGTCAACATGCGCGTGAAACACAGCTGGACCAAGAAAGTGTGAGGAGAATTTTGCAGTTAGATTTACGCTTTCGCTTACATCCATAGTGGTGTTTAGCAGCTCAAAGCTACGGATTATACAGCTCGAGAAGACTTCCTTATGCATGTGCAAGTGATTATGGAAGAGTACCAAATGCAGTAGTGATAATGAGCGTTGAAGCTCATTTTCACTTGAATGGTGCAGTAAAAAGATAGAACTTCCGTTATTGGGCCCCCATCAACCTCAGAATATCCAGGAAACACCTCTCCACTCTGAACGTGTCACAATTTATTGTGCTGTTGTCCCTTTTGGAGTAATTGGACCGCTTTTGTTGTTGTTGTTGTTGGCCTTTTTTTTTAAAGAGAACGGGAAATAGTCACAGTGAACTCAGGATGAATCGTCCATATGTTGGAAAAAGTTTTTAGACCAGAACTGCGGAGACGATTAATAGTATCTAGCAATGTGAATTTCCAACAGGGTGGTGCACAGCTCATCCCGCCAAAGCATGGAAGCTATGATGAACATGGTCCCTGATTGCCCCATTTTGATGATCTTTGCCATTTTGCTAAGATCTCCGGATTTATCCTGTTGTGAATTTTTTTCAGAGGGTACTTAAAGGTATGTGCCTATATCCATAAACCCCGTAGAATAATAACATTGAAACATGTCATTATAGAAGAGGTAAGTGACCAAGCGGTGTTAGACAGAGCTATGAATGCTTACTGGCGATGACTTGAAATGTGTAATCAAAAGGATACCCACCACCTGAGCGACATAGCTTTTCACAGCTAACTATAGTAAATGAATAAATGAAGTGTTAAAATTGCTCTTTAAGTAAAAATAAAATCAGTTTTCCTTGAAAATCAACTCAGTACTGGTAATTTAAAAAAATGTCCGGTTCCTATGTGCCACCCTGTATAACAGAAAAATAGATACAAACGAAGACAGGAGGGCATTTTGTGTGCTAAATTTTCACATATCCCAGGACGTTGCCACTGTACAACGCAATGTTAGAACAAAATTTGGTGTTGATCCACCCAGTAGACCCAGTATCCTTAAGCGGTACTCTGACTTCAAAACGAGGGAATGCACCTTTAGGCGGAAGTCAACCTGTTATTGTGCCCTCTACATTGAGAGTTCAATTTAGCAGAGAGTGATGGAGTCTTTCGGACGAAAACATTCTTATACCCTGTCCTGATGACAAAAGAAAATGTGAAAGGCGTCTGTAGGCGATTGTAGCAGTAACAACAATTATAATTGCAATAATCGGATCTATTAAATTTCCCTATGAATGTAACGAAAAATGTATATTCTAGGTTTTACTTTCCTTTTTACAGTAGGAGATTTAACAGGCTAGCTCAGCCATTGACATTATTCTTCATGATACTTATCATGTTATAGCCCATTTCCACAACTATTGCCGATTACGTCACTTTTCCTTTTCCCACATGTCCATGTGACATCAGACATGCATACACACCGAGAGGTTTTTGTTAGTGGTGGAAGAGAAATGGTAGTAAGTGACCTCAAAAACCGTAGTGTACTGTTTATTGTAAGGGAATATAAACTGAGACTTATTAACAATAATATAGAAAACTTTAGCACTTAAGTCTCTATGAGAACAAACAAAGGAGACTGTTCACAATGTTGCCAGTTGTGAAAACAAACAAGTACTTTTTCTCATTCTACATTCAACCATTCCCACCTTTCCCACTATCTCCGTACACCGCCGGCTAAAGCAGGAAGCAGATGAAGGCGCGAGCTGCGCGAACCGCAACAGTTTTAATTACCTTGACAAGCTATAGCATGACTTCCTTCGGAAGGGAACTAAAGCAGTTGGTCTTTTGAAATGTTTTATGCACGTAAAGAAAACTCGTAATTTGTAAAAGCTCTCTGGACACAATTCCCCATGTTTCACGCCTTTATTTGTCCTATAGTGCCATCTAGGGGAAATGAGCTGATCCCTCGTCACCATATTTACATTTAGAAATTCACTGATCAAGAAAGCAATAATGGCGGTCCAATATACGCCGACAAGGCATGATGGAACGAATCAATTTTAAAACAAGGCACGTTCACTCTCACGTGTATACATCCAGATCTTTGGAGGTTAGAGAGTGACACTGTTAAAGAAAACTGATGTGTTCCATTCACATGGCTATCCTTATCCATTCTGCAAGCAAACTATTCATACAAAAGAGATTCTTTTACCTACATCATGTTAATCGAGATAAGTATTAACAGAAAAGGTTTTTGCCACGTGCTTCCTTGTAAGCAGAAGGAAAATATAGCTAAAGCGATAGTCATATTTTTTGAAAGCTGGTCTCTTTGTGAACAATTGAACTTAGGTTTGCTTTGCAGTGAACAAAAGCGAGCTGAAAGGAAAGGTAACATCGTTTGAGAAAAGTTACATAGTTTAATCTTGAAATCAATAACAAGGAATATTTGGAATGGTTAACTAAAAAAAAAAAAAAAAAAACATATAGCATAAATTTTGTTTTAAGAGGATCTATATGTTTTGTTTAATATGTGTTTGTTTATTTCTCAAGGTTTATTAGTTAGGCAAGATTTAGTAAACTCATTCAGAAGATTCGATGCATACATTTTATTGGTGATGTAAATATCTATAATATGCGGTATTTTAACCAAATTGTCTACTCAGTTATTGAGAAAAAAAATATATTCAATCATTTCTCTATGTAAATGGTAGTTTGGGGTGGGTTTTTTACTTCCAAATATTTTAAATATAAGGTGTGGTATTTAACGGTCTTTTAGTTTTTGCGGTATGCTGTCCACAGATACACACGGACTGTTTCTAAAATGCTGTTTTTGGACACCGGGCGACCTCAAAACATTTTTGGTGATATCTCGGTATAGACTTTTTGGTGGAATACAATACCTTCTCTATACACTATGTATATAGTATGTGTAGAGAAAATAAAAAATGTTCCGCCTCATCTGGGTTCGAAACTGGCACCTGCTGCTGAAAGTCAGCTCGCAACCACTTGACCATGAGCCACTAGTTACCTGTTTTGTAAAGCACAGCGACGGGCATTATATGCAGTTTTCCTTTCATGTTCATAAATTCACCATGAACTTTCGCAACGCCCAATGAAGGACGTCATAATATAAAAATTACAATTCTATATAATATAATTTAATACGGACATTAAAATAATAAGGAAAACCCATTTGAAACGAGGGGAAAACTGTTAGCAACTGGGGAATTCTATACAAATTGCATACTTCAAAGGTAAATCACACATGCAGTTATTCGTATAAATGCCTCTGAAATTATATTGCCTATTTACTTTGCGAATATTTTTGTTTCATTTATTGAACGAGGGTCATACTTCATTGTGCATGCACGCTGCATGTTTAACTCGCTTTGTAATCCATTCATCTCATCTCATTTAAAATCTCCTTTCGTTATTGCTTTGCTATATCTATTATTTCATAACATACACATTTGAAATAAATTATATTTTCCAATGTACAGCAAAAGTGTTTGAAAATGCTTAAATGACATTCTTGAGAGATTATAGTACTTCTGTGAAATTCCCTTAATAAGGTCTTAGCTTCCATTTTGTACGAATTTTCTGAATCAATTGAGAAAAGTTTGGTTAAAAATCCTATGTTCCATTCACATTACTTTTTCTGAATTCTGGCGATTAATACTGCTCTTATAAATTGTTCTTACGAAAGTTTAGTAGCGGCGTCGTGGTCTAGTGGTTAGATGACCTCCCATCTAGGAGCCCGAGTTCTATTCCAAACTCCTGTATGTGAGCTTTGTTGGGGACAAAGCGGCGTCTGGACAGTTTTCTTCCGGGTCCGCCGGTTTCCCCCGCAACTCATTCCACCAATTGCCACCACACATTCCACCTTTCCTATCATCCATTTCGCTTGCATTTCATATCATCCACTTCCTCACACTCATGCCTGGCTACGGGCCAACTCCTCGTTCCAGGTTCTCCAGGTTCTCCAGGTTCTGTTGTTTTGTGCTGTTGACTCCCAAGCAGGCATCCATCTAGGCATCGCTGGTAAGTCCTAGAGGGTGTCAGTCCTAAACACGGGGAGGTTATACCGACTACTAAAGGAAATAAATTTTAGTTTTCTGTAATTTTTTTTTATTTTAATCGAGATAAGCCTTTGAAGAAGTAGCTAAAGTACCTATATATATATATATATATATATATATATATATATATATATAATTAAAATGCGACTCTTTCTATGTAATTGCTAGAAACAGATGAATGTTCAATATAAGTTTAAAAGAATGACAACAAAATTTAAAAAATCTAACCATTAATGCCGAATATTTCGGGAGTGGGGAAAAATCATTTAAATAAAATTTTTGTTTTATTCTGACGTACTTATTTTACTGCGCTTTTTCCTGTCATTTGGCATTTACCAAGATTATACAAAATTCCTTTCGAATAAAGTGGACTTCATAAGCTATTATAAACAAGTTCAAGAAAATGAATCTTTAACACATGGTATATTCATCAAAATCGTTAAACCTATTTTTCAGAAAATAAAATATTTTGAAAAATGTTAAATTTTAAGGATAATTTGGGATGGAACATGTTTTTCAATATTTTCTGGCCATATCCTTGGAAGATACTAAACTTAAATACTTAGTTCAAAATAATGGTCATCATGCGGTGGAAATGAAGATTTGAACACATACTATTTAAAAAGAAAGGAACTGCAATTTGGAGGAAAGAATACACAATAAGAAGTGGTTTGGGTTAGAAGTAACATTGCTTTAACTGATATGTTCCATAGAGATTGTAAGAAGGTAGCAAAATAGTCTAAAAAAGTTAAAAAGAAATGGATGTGGACAGTAAACAGGGGACACTGCATGTATTGCTTACTTTAAATACATTGTTCTCGAAACTGTCTTTTCTCTCTATATTCCCAATTTTATTTAGAATTATAGTACTTAAAATAATGAAACTTTAAGCTTAAATTGCCTATACAGTTGTGCAAATGTTAACACAAGACTTATTTTAATACATAGACAGAAATGTTGATGAAATTGTAGTAGTAAGATTTGCTAAAAACTGTATCAATATTTCACAGTTTTAACATTGTAGTGTACAATATTCTTCTGTTTGTTTGGTTATTAATCTTTCATAAACATGATACACATATTTTGTGACCAATATTCTTTCCTTTTACCTCTCTTTGTTTTACACCTGGTCTTGCAAAGAAAACCGAATTTCAACCATTTTTTAAAAGATTCTTATAATAAATTTAGCCTAGTGCACTTCCTTATTTCTTTCCTTACAAGGAAGCAAGTAGTGGAGCAAATTCTGCTAATGGTTATCTCGATTACATATAAAATAATAGTCTTTTGTGAGAATATTTTATTTGTAGAACAGCTAGCGCAAATCATGTGAGAGGAACACATCAGATTTTTTCTTTTCTTTCTTTCCTTTGTTTCCTCGCAAATTAAAGTTTTCATTTAGCTATTTTACATTTGCCTTCTAAAACAGAGAGACACAAAAGATAAATCCAGGCAAAATTTGAGTAAGTTAGTCCCATATTACGATGACACCTCAGAAATTTCTCACTGACCTCCATGTGTAGCCGAATTTTTAAATTAAATTCCTGAAGGGTGCCATTAGAGAACACTTTTTTGCGATTTGTTGTTTTTATTGACATGTGTTGCTTTAATGATAATGTATAAATTGTGAAGAGATAGTTGGTAAAGTGTATGACTTGAAATAAATCTAAAGTTAATTTCACACAAACCGTGAGTAGGTCAGAAGTTGGATAGGAACAGCTTAAAGTAACCGGCTATATGCCGGTATATTCAAATTCTGGCTATGGCATTGCATTTGTCAGTTTGACTCTACCTATCCAAACCTACCTGATACTTGATCCTGAGCGAAATAATAACACCCAAAAGCTGATATAGACGCTATCAGGTTTAGACACGTTTTAAGAACTAATACTTAACTATCAATTCCTTCATTCTCGCATTCCAAACTATCTAAATGCTCGCTTCAAATATCATTCTGATTGACATAATCGAGAAACTCACTCATGACACTGTTTCCTTCTTGCTATATCTGCTCATCATACAACCTTCTACTCATCATAATTTACAATAGATTTAGTCGTCTTTGGAGTTCCCTACCTGAAGACGTAAGGGACTGCCGGTACGTTATACTGTTCAAGAAGAAAATTAGGGCATACATTTGTAATCAACCTAATCTGCTGGTGTATTAATATGATAATACATCACTTTAATTTATTGTTACTAATCTTTTATGGGCTGGCAATTAATATGCATTTCAATTTTAAATATGAAAAATATGCGTTTCAACCTACAGGAATATTTTACTTAAAATATTTTTTTTTCACATCGGTGTACTTATTGTACCTTTTATATTTGTTTTATAAAGTTGTATATAATTGTATTTTTTCTTTATTCATTGTATACGGCTGTATTGAATTTAATGTATTGCCTGGTACAGTGAAAGGGAAGACTTTATGGCGCCTTAACTCCAAACAAAGATAAATAAATAAACAAATAAATAGAAGGGTATGATTTGCTTTACTGCAACCGAGAAAAAGTCTCGTATTATACCGCGGTAAAATCTTAATCGAAAATGGCGTACCGGTCCATTGGTTTGGATATTGTGCATTTAAAACAAACAACAGATTTTTCTTTCATCCTAAAAACGTCAGAAGTTGTTCGTTTCATATTTCGCCTTTAGCTCTAACCAGCTATTTTACTGACTCTCTAAAAACTTTCTCATTCTGTACTTTCAGACGACCGAATTTCCTAACACGAAAATATTTCGGACTGGGGCTTTGGGCAATCGTATAATAAACAAAAAGGTTCGCTTTTGCAGCTCCCTGCACTCGAAATGTGTACACGCGTATACAAACGAAGTTAAAATCAAAGGCGTATGCCACTCTGCGCCGAATGTATATACATTACGCATGACCTACTCCACAGCGAGGCCCACAGCTCATATCGAATGTTCTTATGCTTCTGGAAATACACGAAAAATGCGTAAAGCCGGTTACGGAGCACAGATGACCGCCCGCTTGCACTTGCATTTTACACGCTCTACAGAGTAGCGGGCTCGGGAACAAGCTAATCTTCTAACCAGATAATATCCGAAACAACGGCCGAATGTTCCATGAATAAAATACATCGAATTGGGAATAATATTGTGCTGAACACACAGGTACCTGGAGCGTTTAGCTTGGGGAGTTTTAGCAACCGAATATTTTTGAAAGCTTGTGGTAGGATGTTTGTTTCTGTTTTAACATCACCTGTTTGTTTTGTGGTGTAAATGTAATACAGGAATAAACTATAAGCTCTGATCTTCATTGTCACCTGTTTTTTAATGGTATTAGGCAACAAATGTGAGTAATTATCACTGCTCAATCAATAAATCTATTTTCTGTTATTGTTTCAACAATTACTTCAAAACAAATTAATCTAATGCGTGAAAATTAAAAAAAAAAAAAACAACTGATGTGTTGTATTCAAATAACTTCTAGCTGTTCCACAAACAAAATTTTCTCACCCAAAGATGAATCTTTTATGTACGTCATGCTAATCTAAATAAACTTTTTCAGAATTGGTTTTATTACTTGCTTACTTATAAGTAGTAGGAAAATAAAGGACATGCATTAGGCTAAAGCGATAGTCATCTCTTAAAAGCTGGTCGCTATTTAAAACAATTGAGATTCGGTTCGCTTTTCATGGTTCCGTTTGAAAAAAGTTGAGTAATTTAAAATTGAAACCAACAACCACAAATACCTCGAAAACAGTCAACTCTAAATGATGTGTTTTAACGAGATATGTGCAAGAAGTTTTTGTCTATTTCTTACGGTTTAATCGCTATGCAAAATTCTGCAAAACTCAACCGGAATTAGGAGCTCTTCAGATGTCATTCCCAGAAAATTCAAAATATACATTTTATTAGTAATTTAAATATCTTTAATATACCGCATTTTAACCAAAATCGTTGAAGCCATTTTTGAGAAAATCGAAATTTTCGAAAAGCACGACAGCTCACAAGGAACCTTAGTCTACCGCCCGGCCGTTGCGTTCCCCATCTCGGTCCATGACAGACATCATAGATAGGGAGGGTGGTAACCGCCTCGAACCTCCCCGGCCGACTAATGCGGTCCTCATGACCTGGAGCCGCTACTTCTCCATCAAGTAGCTCCTCAATTGGCCTCCAGGGACCTCACGAAGCTGCAGTCGCTCGCTGGACGGCGTACCGTGAGGTTGTTTGTGTATAGCGAGCGGAACCAGTCTTCACTGCGGTGAGTTGTTTGTTTGTTGCGGCGTCTCTGCCGGTTGTGAAAGCGGGCAGGCGTTCTACTTAATTGGGCACTTTCATTCTTCTTGCGAGAAGGTGGTAAAGCATTAAAATGGCCGTGTATAAGCGGGTAAATACTATTAAAATTCAGTTTGAAAACGCAGCAACTAGACCGTCTGCACCAGAAATACATCAATGGTTGGTAAATTTTCTGGCTTTAAAACCGGATCAAGTGGACACGCTTCAGCTCAATAGTCGTGAACGTGCTATTTATGTCAAGTTAGTTTCCACGTTATTATATGATAAACTTATATCACGTTACACCGAAGAACAAAACTTTACATATGAATCTGGGGAAATCTCCAAAGTGAAAATCACGCCAGGTGACCAGCAAATTGTTAATGTGCGGGTTTTCAACCTCCCACCGGAGGTGCCCAGCGCAGTTTTGTCACAAGAATTATCTAAATACGGTAAGGTATTTGATATACGACGTGAGAAATGGCATTCTCATTATCTGCTTCCGGCTAACAATGACGTGTGTACCGTGAAAATGGGTATAAAGTGCAATATACCGGCTACCTTGGTTATTGATACTTATGTGATATCTATTGCCTATACCGGACAGCAGCAAGCCTGTCATTTGTGCCGTGAGACGACGCATTTAAAAGCGGATTGTCCCTTTAGAGCTACTCGGTTGTCTCTGCAACCTAGAAATCGTCCGGCAACCTTCAGCGAGGCAGTGGGTGCTCCGGCTAACTTACTGGCGGATGAACAGCAGGGTGTTATGCACACGCCCGGGTCATCAATGGAGACCCAAGTGGAGGTAATGCCTGTACAACGACAGTTGGATGAGGAAGAGGAGTTACCTATAGAGGGGGACAGCATGGTGATGCCGGAGACGCCGGAGTTTGTTGATGTCCAGCATGCACAGGACACAGTACAACAGGATACTGATCGCAGGGCGAATGACAGCGACGTACCTGAAGCGTCTGAAGACGCGACCCGCAACTTGGGTGCGCCGTCCAGAGTTTCTGTATCTGCTCGCGACCCTCGCCTCCAGTTCCAACCGCTAGACCGCCGTATTGATGCTTGTTTGTTATCGTCTTCGCCAGCTGGTGGCGCGGGTGTGCAACGATTTCTTCACGATCTTCCTGACGGTCGTGTAGTCAAGGCCAGTGATTCCGGCAAGAGGCCGGCTGAAGATGCCAACGACGCCGATGAGGACCTACGGCGTTGCTACAAGCATACTAAGGACGATCCTCATGAAGGTGCGGACAATTAATGGTTGTACTCCCCGGATTGAACTGACACGTGTCCTAATTCCTGTTTGGTATCACGCCATTGGTCCTGAGATTGTAAGTACTTTTCTTTGCCCTGCATGCCAGTTGGACTTCAAATTTGGGCGTCACTTAATGTGAATGGGTTGCGTCAACCAGTTAAGCAACAGCTGCTTCGGGATTTTTTGAGTAGTAATGATGTTGATGTTTGTTTTCTTCAAGAGGTGAATGTTTATAATATGGACTTTTTATATGGATATGACTATGAGACTAATTTAGGCCCGGGTGGTACTGGGACGGCTATTGTATACCGCCAGGGATTGCCCTTACACGGCTTTGCCTATCATCCTTCAGGTAGAATCCTCTCCGCGGAGTATGATGGTGTTACCTTCGTGAATATATATGCCCCGGCGGGAAGCAACAAGAGGAAACAACGCGAGGATTTTTTTCGCCAGGAGCTTTTAACTCATATTCCTCGGAGTTCCCCATTCTTATTGGTTGGGGATTTTAACTGTACGCTAGCAGCCAAGGACCAAAGAGGGGCCTTTAATGGTTGTATAGCATTGCAGCAGTTAGTGGACCAGTTTCAATTGGTGGATAGCTGGGAATTCAAGCATGGTAATGATGTGATGTACACCTTCGTACGGGGCCAGTCGGCCTCTCGACTGGACCGGATGTATGTTCTACCGGAGATGAAATCCCGGATACATCGCACAGAGATAGTGCCAGCAGCTTTTAGTGATCACAATGCACTGCTACATGCCGTTGTAGGTCGTGCGGAGATACGTCGTAATGGTCCAGGGTTCTGGAAGCTTAATTGCTCCTTACTTACAGATGCCGAGGTCCTGATAGAATTCCAAGAATGTTGGTCCAAATTGCAGAAGTCTTTTCAGCGCTCTCCCCATAAGGCAGCATGGTGGGTCTATAAGGCGAAGCCAGCGATACGCTCCTTTTTTAAAGCCGCAGCGTGCCGTAGAGCGTTAGCTCGGAGAGAAACTTTGGATTTTTATCTTGCAGTGCTACAAGATTTACACCTGCGCCAACAACATGGGGAGGACGTACACTGTCAGCTCCGGGAAGTCAAGGCTCATATCCAGCACCGTAAAACGCAAGAGCTCCAGGGAACCTTAGCCAGAATACATACAGCAGAAATGGTTTATGGTGAAAAAATGAGTTTCTTCTTCCTGGCGAAGGAGCGTAGGCAAGGTCGCAGAGCGTTTGTTACCAAATTGATAGATGATGGTCAAGAGGTTACGACCACGACAGGGATTCTTCGTGTGTTGCATTCTTATTACACCCAGCGCTTTGCCAGGCCGGTGGATATGGTGGATTCAATCCAGTCGTATATGTCCAAATATGTGCCAGTTGTGCAGGGAGGCTTAAAACGGTCGCCTACTCCCATGCTGAAGGAGACGGAGTTGCTCACTGCGATTCAGACAGCCAAACCTCATACAGCGCCCGGACCAGATGGGCTGCCGTACGAGTTCTATAAACATTGTTGGCGGTTTATTAAGAAAGAACTTTTTCTAGTGTTTCAAGAAATCTGGAGGGATGAAAACCCGCCGTCTACATTTGGAGATGGGGTGGTTCTACAACTCCCAAAGACCGCCACGCCCAGCCGGCCCGCAGATTATCGGCCCATCACCTTACTCAATTGTGACTATAAGCTGTTTGCAAAAATAATCGCCCGTAGGCTGCAAGTATGGCTAGTGCCCTTGCTTAGTGAGCAGCAGGCTGTGGTGCGCGGAGGTGCGGCTATGCACCATACCGTGGCAGCTTTGCGAGACTGTATTCTTCATTGTCGCCAAGAAACCCGCTCTGCTGCTCTGGTAAACCTGGACCTTGAGAAAGCATTTGATAATGTGGTTCACGAGGGTCTTTGGGCACGTTTGGAGTCATTGCAAGTGCCGAACAAGTTGTATCACCTCCTTCGGGCACTATATGGCACTGCGTTATCAAGGATTCAATGCAATGGGTTTCTGACTGCCGCCATACCGGTCAACAGATCCGTCCGCCAAGGTTGTCCCCTATCAATGTTGTTATTTGCTGTGTACATCGATCCTTTGCTCCGACAGCTGCAATCTACGATAACGGGTCTGGAGGTCTATGGGAAGAAACTAGCCGTTAGGGCATATGCCGATGATCTTACGGTGATGGTTACCGACGAGCAGGATGTCACGTATCTACGAAGATGTTTACAGAAATATGCCCAATGTGCGGGGATGACGTTTAATTTGAGGAAATCTGAAAGTCTTCCCATTGGACCGCATCCTCCGGATACCACGGTGTTAGGAATACCCACTGTGCAACGCACAAAAATTCTTGGGATATACTTCAGTGGAGACGACGAAGACCTGCGAGACTATAATTGGACGTCATGCATTAATACTTTGCGTGGTGTACTATACGGTCAAAAGTCGAGGATGCTGAACTTGATACAACGTGTGTGGTTTTGTAATGCCTTTGCGTTGAGTCGTATATGGTACTTAGCACACGTGCTGCCTCCAACAAAACGGCACAGCCAAAGAATTGAGCAAATAATAGGATACTTCATATGGACAGGAAAATTATATCGCATTTCCCGTACTCAGTTACGTCTTCCAAAAGGCCAGGGTGGCTGGGGGTTGTTGGATGTGGCGATGCAATGTAAAGCACTTTCCTTAAAAATGATTCTGCAAGCACTGGATGGACAGGGTGATAGTGTAGAGGTGCTAGTACAACGGCATTATCAGTTGTTTTGGGAACAGAGAGAACTCCATAAGATTCCTAAAATGTTACGTGATCTCCTACGTGACTTGAGCACACTACCTTCAGCAGAAGTGGCTAATGGCCGTTTTCGGGCGGCTAAGGAAGTCTATACCTTTTTTCAACGGAGGGAACCTACTACTCCACATATACAAGTTAAGTATCTACAATTGCCCTGGAGGCAAATTTGGCGTGGCTTTGCTATACCGGAAATCAACACGGAATGGGTCTCGGTGGCATATGAGATTGTCAATGAAATCCTACCAACTGCAGATAAATTACACAGACATCATCTGGCAATTCTTCCCGCTTGTCCAACGTGCCAAGCCCCGGATTCGCTCGCACATCGACTCTTGGAATGCTCAGGTAAAGGACTGATATGGACATGGCTCTTGAGCCGATGTCGGGGTTGGACTGGTGACACCTGGCAGCCTTCAGCAACGGATATTTTGCACCTGAATTTTCCCTGGACGCGTCCTGCATTGTGGAGAGCTCTTATTTGGACAGTAATGGGTACCTATGCTTGGCTTAGTACCTTGGACACGCCAGCTGACTGTGTGGTTCCAGCTTTACGAAGTTTTTTGTATGCAGAGAGGTGGCGGATGATTCGAGACAACAGAATCAACGCCTTTAAACCCTGGATATACAAGATATGAGCACCTGATTGATTCTATATCGATCCGGGATGATCTTGGATGCAATAACATGCATTATTCCTCTTTATGCTGGCCTGTTGTGATGTAGAGCTCCTGCTTCTCCTGAAATAAATAAAGTTCCTAAGTCCCAAAGGGGGTACCATGCCATTACAAACTAAATAAAAAATAATAATAAAAAAAAAAAAAAAAAGGTGTGTTAACGTCTCAAAACTACTTTTCGGAAGAGTTCTCGAAGAATATTATTCTCTTAATTTGCCTTTTTACAATCAAGAAATGTTATTGCATTGCATTATTACATCTAAATAAGTTAATTAGTAAAAAAAAAAAAAAAAAAAAAAAAAAAAAAACTTAAATACCAAAGGTATTTTTATGTAACGGTTCTTTTAGTTTTCGAGCTTCTATCCACAAGTACACAGATCTTCTAAAAAAAAAAAAAAAAAAAAAAAAAAAAAGAGAAAACTTATCAGTGCAGCAGCTCTTCTACGCGCCTGTCTTTTGTTACGGTTATAACACTCACTAACTCCTACCTCTAAGATAGCATCACCAATACAAGCAGATTGGTTTCCTTTGAAGTAAAACAGGCTGCAACGATGTAAGCGCTTCAAAAAAAAAAAAAAAAAAAAAAAAAAGCTGAGTGCACCCCAGTTAAGGTCTCCCAGCGGGTGAAAGATCCCCACGCCGGTACTGAGAATCGAAACCAGGTCTCCGGCTTGACAAGCAGCAACGCTACCACCGCGCTAAGGAGACGACCATAAAGGGTAGATGGTGATGGATATTTTCTTAAAATCTTCGTGTCGCATCCTTGGAAGATACTAAACTTAAAAACCAAGTTTCGTATTTAATCGACTATTCATTTTTAGCTATGTTGTACACACACACATACATACACACATATACATACATACACACAGACAACACACACACACGGAACTTTTTTTCTAAAAGAGCTTTTATCGGAGTCAGCGTACCTCAAAGCATATATTTCCGGTGAAATCTTGGAATCGAATTTTTTGATAGAATGCAATACCTTTTCTATCCAATATGTAGGTACATTGAATATTCCTATGTGAGAAAGTAAAATTATGTATGTTTTCCAAAATAAAGTAATATGAATTCTAAACTTTATGAAAAATTATAATTTTTTTCCACCAGTATCGTATTTAAACTACCATTTACCTACACTGGACAGTCGTGTCCAACTTTAATCTCCGTAATTCCTATAGGGATGCAGTCAGACTGAGAATTTGAACCACAGATCTCCTGGTTTCCGTCCAGTTGCTCTGATCATTGAGCTTCCATGGCAACATGCCGGCACGGTAATAAATTCTCCAACTGACTCCCGTTTTTCACGGTAGTCCACTCGGCTATGGTACTGCATTTTTTAGTTTGACTCTACCTCTCCAACTTCTGTCTTACTGTAGGGAAGAAACAATTAATTAGGTATTTTTTTCTTGCTTTCTCTAGGATTTACATGTGATAGGGTAGGTACTACTTTCCACGCAAAAATTCGATATTGATATTTCACCGGAAATACATTTCAGTTGCCATCCTTGAGTAACTCAAAAAGTCTGTTAAATACTAAACTTGGTATTTCATTTCAATATCTTCCAAGGATGTAACACGAATATTCACCACTCCAAAAATCCCTTTATATGGTACATTTTTGGAAATGTTCGATTTTCTAAAATGTGGGTCTAACGATGTTTATTAAATTCGTATATTGAAGATGCTTGTATGAAAAATAAACTCTATATCCTGAATTTCTTGTGAATAGCCCTGAAGTCTGAATGACTTTTGTATAACTGGTAAATCATAACAGATAGAGAAAATCTTACAACATAAAAAATGTAGATCTTGTTAAAACATACAATTATGTCCATTCGTAAACGGTTTTGTAGAGATACCCGTTTCAGAGATATTCCCTGTTATTGGTTTCAGTTTTAAAATACTTAAGATATTCTCAAATGAGAAATGCTCATCCATGTCATTTACCTTTTGTTTATTTCTGGCTATGGAAAGATAATCAAATTTCCGTGACCATCGCATACCGACGGCTTTTAAAAGATTTGGCAGGTCCTTTAGCCTTAAAGTATTCCCTTATTTCTTTTATTTATAAGGAAATAAGTAATAATACCATTTCTGCTAATGTTTATCTTGATTAACATGATGCTGATAAAAAATATGTTCTCCTCTTGTTTTGTTGCTTTAATTTTCGCAAATTCCTTGACAATTGTTGCATTTAATATTTTCTACTACGTAAATATCATTCAGTCTTTTACAAGTAATTTGAACTGGGGTTTATCGTCTTAACTTCAGAAATGTAAACTTAGCATATTAGTGCTGCTCAAATTGTGTATCTCTTTGGGAAAAACAAGAAAATTAAAAATAGAGAAACTTTAGAGAGTGGTGCGATCTTTGTATCATGGGATTCAATGGCCATATGTACTCACCCACCAGTATGTTACAACGAAACGCTCTAGGTAAGTACAAATGATGTGAAAACTACCGAACTATAGCAATGGCGGGCACACTCTCAAATAATAGGCAATTTTACTAAATTTGCAAGACCAATAATTTTTAATATCGTATTAATTGTGCCCCAAAACTGCATTACTTCGACTACTGGTATACAAATAAGGTATTCTAAATAAGAATAAAACACATACATCCATATTCTTTTAATTTACGGCAGTTGAAATGTGATACAGAAAACATGTCATAAACTTTTGACATTTGGCGAAAGGGACAATCTAAAATTTTTATCTAAGACCCCATATATACTACATATATATACATACGACGGCATACATACATACATACATACATACATACATACATACATACATACATACATACATACATACATACATACATACATACATACATACATACATACATACATACATACATACATACATACATACATACATACATACATACATACGTACATACATACGTACACATATATGTATATATAACGTCGTTATCGTAAGCAAATATCTAGTTACATAAAACCAGAGAGAATCGAAGAGAAACAAGTTTCCTTAAAGGTTTAGGGAGAAAGATTCCAAGAAACACTGCCATTGTTTCACAATTTATTGATTTGAGATCTTTTAAGAAGCAGCCATTAAAGCTATAACTGATTTTACTGTTAATGCATAACTTTTACATTTATAAGTTACAAGCCTTGACTCACTAAATTCAAGTACAGACTTGCACAATTTATTATCTTTGAGGAATTACAGCACATGACCAAGACCACATCGCTTCGGTCCTTGAATCTCACAACAGTCTACCACGTTTTACTTCCTAATGTTGTTGATAGGTTTACTACACTGTATTTTAAATACACATTAATATTCATGTTAACATTTTTAAGCATTTCAATGAAAATTATATTCAAAGTTGTTTACACATATTTATTATTGCAACATTTCACAATAAAGCATTTAAATATAAAACTTACTATAAATTATAATTGTAGTTTGTATTTAGTAATCGCCGTCTCCTAGTAGAGACAGTTAAAATTTAAGCTATATCCGTCACATGGTTTCGTTGCCATACTCGATTGAATCAACATATTTTGCTTCTTAAGAAAGATGGAAACAAAAACGTGTTTTGTGCGATGATTACTCACTTCTATTTAAAAGTTTAACACCGAAAGAGATAGAGGCCGAGTTTAATGAAATTCATGTCAAATCTGCTCCTGCGTTTGTAACAATTTATAATTGGACAAATTAATTTAAACGTGGCCGTACATCGACCAAAGATGAACATCGTTCCGTAGAAGTGACTTCCTCCGAAATGATTGATAAAATCCAAGATATGCTTTGAGTGATCGACAAATCAAGGTTCGTGAAATATTAGAAGCTACAAGTATATCTCAAGGTATAGGGTTCTCAATTTTGCACCAAAAATTAGATCTGAAAAACGTCTCGTCAAGCTGGATGCCGCGTTTGCTCTCAATGAAGAATTTTGCAATTGGTGATCGATTCGTAAGCTGTCTGATACTTACCTGTCACAAGCTTGACGAGTTTTTGCGTTCAGGAATGAACGTGAGACAAAATGCAGTCGAAACAGTAGGTTTTTAAAGGCGAACAAACTCCAAAAAGGACAAAGGTATTGAAATCTGCAGACAAGTTGAAAGAAAGGAGGAAGGATAAATAGAGAGTATTATGCATCGTTATTGCACCGGTTGAAATGAGAAATCAAGAAAAAATGCCATAATCTGGCAAATAAAGTATTCTCTTCTATGAAGACAATGCAAGAGTGCACACCTGCGCAGTTTTAATGGCGAAAATTGTAGAATTACTGCAACAACCACCATATTCAACAGATTTGATCATCTCCCAAAGAGAAGCCTATTTTGAGAACCTTCCGAAATTATACTTTTTGGTAGGCTTAAAATAGTTGGGGAAGCGCTGCGAAAAATATATCGAGCTGAAAGGAGATTATGTTGAAAAAAATATACCCAATATAACTTTTTTGGTATATTGTTAATTTTTCTAAGGCCCTATTGACCTATTGAACGTCCCTGGTAAAACTGCATTGAGAATATTAAATGTACTTTTAACAATCCAATGCGACACATTACATTCCTTTATTTTAAATATTTGATCAAAGTCTGGTATCATTTTTGAAGTGGCCGTTCTTAATAGGGCCGCTAAATTGACTTCAGTGAAAGATGAAGGTCGTTTATGTTGAAAGTTCATGGCAGAAAATATTTTTTCAGAAATGTGTGTACTCCAAAATACACAAAATACCTAGTAAGCAGCATCCAACATACTTTTAAATTTATCCTCATTCAACAAGAATAAAATGCATGTAAAGTTATTTGAATTAATTGTTTGTTTCACACCAGCCGTGTGTTTGGCAGAAGTTGGGACGTACCGTCAGACTGAACAATTCAATGGTTATCTGGCTTTCCGTCTATTTGCTGTAACCGCTAAACTACCACGGTAACATGACCTCTCGCCACTAAATTCAAATGATTCTGACCTAATAGTTGCTTAACTATAAGTCCATAACAGAGTTTGGAAGTCGCCATTGGGGTATGAAATCACAAAGTAATTTAAAATCGCCTTGTGGTTTTCCCGAAATAACACGTGTCAGTTGGAGAATTTATTGCCGTGCCGGTATGTTGCCGTGGTAGCTCAGTGATCAGAGCAATTAGTTGGAAACCAAGAGATTCATTGTTCAAATGGCAGCTATGCTACCTCTCCATTCTGTAAAGTACTCTCAGTATGAATAATTAGACTAACTTAACGGTTTCTCGTATTAAATAATTTCAATCAGGCAGATGGGGAAAAAATAAATAGAATTGCGAGCCCTAAATGGTACGCGGGTCATATGTTTTGGAGGCATTTCTTGATTGCTTAGACACAAGCATTTTAGCAACTAACCCTGTGACAACTAGCCCCGGTCTCCCCTACCTATGGTTTCTACCAAGCCAGGTAGCTCAGGCTGACATCTCTGAACCATGGTTTTTCGGGGGTTTTCCCGGGTCACAGCAAATGCTGGCGAGATTTTTTCATTCCCCGAACTTCCTGTCCCTCTATTTCATTCAACAGGTCTCTTTCAAGGTTATAAGTATCGGCGGGGACTGTGATGGTGGCGCCCTTCCGTGGTGGTGATGCGCTCTTGGCGCGGGATGGAGCTGGAAATCATCTGTAAATTCAGGCTGTTTGTTCAAACCAGGGACGCGGGCTCCTAGCGCTCCCCGCGTCGAGATGAACGGCTTGGAATATGTTAGGAGCCCTCAACTGTGACTCTTCTCCGCAGTCCACTTTTGGCCGCCCTTTGAAATTACTCTCATCTAATGCTATCCTCCAGGAGCCTGACGTAAATAAGCTTCAATGCGGAATCCACTCCTAGTCACACACAGACACACACACACACATACACACACCTATGGTTTCTTATAATGATTACTATTTGAACCTTTTGCTATATAGTCTGTTTAGCAAATATAAGAAGTGAGTGAGACCACTAGAAAATAGCGGAGTAGAAAGGTGAATTTTATTTATTTTTTCTTCTACGTAGAGGAGTGTATGCGTAAAGGAAGACCAAAATCCCAGCGGCAGAGAAGATGACTTCTGGGACACAGGGGCTCACGGTTGTAGTATATGTTGTTGACGATACTTGGGGAAATAAAAGAATCGAAACCTAAGTTTCCGGACCAGCGCGCCGAACCGCCACGGTCGCATCTGTGCAGTATGATCTGAAGGTCCTCTGGTGGAGAATAAGCGAATCACAGGAAGGATCGTTTATTTGCCCGTCCATTCTCCTTGTTGGGGAACCAAAATGAGTTATAGTTGTATAAGGAATCGAGTTTGAAGAGGCTGCACATAGCATTTTCATTTGATGCAGCAAAGTTTGGCCCTCCTGCGATTCTTTATACTCCCTTCTCGCGCTTCCTTTCTTCCAGCAACTCGCCAACATATCGGTTTCCGAAATGGTCTAATATATTTCCTCCTCTTACCTCTTCTTTTCTTTCTATTACCATGGCAATCTCTATTGTACTTTGATGATTACTTTCGGGGATATACCCTCTTTTTCCCCCCTCTTTCCAGGGCCCTTATGCTTTTTTGTGAGTGGTCTACATAAAAAGAAGTAGGTTAGCAATGCCTTGTAAAATTCTGCTTTCCCTGGACGGACGTTATAGAGCTTGAAAATGTGAAATATATAAGGAGGCAAGAAAGGAGCAGCAGTCAACTATATTTTCATTCAATGGGCAACCGGTGGACAGGACTGTCACATAAATATTAGCGTTTTATATACGTCTTTGCCTCAGAGAAGAACACTGTTTCACAAATCTATATATGGTCCATTGCCGTATAAACGCATAACATTTTCCAAAAAGCGACACAAATCTACTCTATATTGCTACAGCTGCTTAACTCTCACATACAATCTTTATCGTATACCTCCAAATTGGATGTCAAACACAACGTGATGATTTCATCTGGTTGAATTCCTATACAGTGAATCAGTGAACGATGAATCATAATTTCTATCCGCGCATACATTCTTAATTTAACATTAATCATCCAGGTAACGTCATATTTTACTCTCATTTCCATCTGCAGGATATCATAGTAAGAATTCCATAATCATCAACTATTCGTGGTTTAGGAGATATCTCTTAACGGCCTAAAACTTCTTTCCATCGTTCTGCAGGTGTATCTTTTTTTTTTTTTAACATCGCTTTTCTATTCTCTGTGTTTTTATTTCTTAAAATTCATATTTTGAAGACTTTGACAAATAAAGTCATTTTTAAAAAAAGAAGTCTCTATTGTCTGTCTGTGTCTGTAAACAGCATAATTTGAAAACGAAAACTTGGTGTTGAAGTTCTGTATCTTCCAAAAGGTGCAGCACAAATATTTTAAGGAAAGTTTCCCAAACTACATTCAACATGCAAAACTTTTAGGAATGTTTGGTTTTCTAAAAAATAACTGACGAATTAATTTAAATACTATTATATATACATATATATATATAAATATATGTATTTAAATCTCAAATAAAATTTATATATTAAATTGTTTGGGATTAAACTTTGAAGTTCTCTTCATGCTGGATGACTTTTTACATTACTGATAAACCGTAAGACAATAGACAAAATATTTCTACGCATTAAACGTGTTCTCATTAAAAGATACAATTTATACCAAATGTATTTTTGTGCAGTTAACCCTTTCCGAGATATCCCTTATTTTTGTTGTTGTTTTTGTTTCAAATGTTCTATACGTTTCTCAAAAGAAGTCAGCGTTTTTCTTTTCTTTTTTTTCACTCTCGTCATGCAAGGACAACAGAATTGAATTGCCGTCAGATATTTAAAAGATTAATAGATTTAGTCTATTGCATTCTCTTATTTGCCTTACATTTATTAGAAAATATTTAGAAGCACCATATTAATGTTTATTGGATTAGCAGTGGATAGAAAAATAAGCTTTCGCAAGAACAGTTTGTTGCAGAAAAGTTAGAGAAACTCGTTTAAATGTAACACATCAGATCTTTTCATAACCAAAAAGATTATTAGGTAGAGAAGATACTATATGCCACCCAAAATTTCGATGTCAAGATTTCACCAGAAATATATGTTTTGAAATATCCAGAGTTTAAAATAGGGCATTTTTAGAAAAATGTCCATATATATGTGTGCGCCCCTGTGCCCATGTGTCTGTTAAAATTATAATCAAAAATGAAATGTCGGTTAAAAACCAAACTTGGTATTTAATTTGGTATGTTTTAAAGGTGCGACATAATGATTTTCAATAAAATCCCTCTACTCCAAACTACCCTTTATATTAATTTTTCCCTCAAAAATGGCTCTAACGATTTTGACTAAAATATAGTATATTACAATAGATAATTACATGACAAAATATATATTTTGACTTTTCTGGGAGAAGCCGAAGCATAACTGGTAAACTGCTAGCAATAGACAAAAAGCTACTGCTCAAAAAATCTGATATGTTCCTTTCACATGACCTGCTCTAACTGTTCCGCAAATAAACCATGTATTTAGAAGATTAATCTTTTATTTACAACATGCTAATCAAGATAAACATAAATATAATTAGTCTTGTTACTTGCTTGCAAATAGATGCGGAAATACGAAAATGCTAAAGTGAAAGTCAAGTCCTTTAAAAGCCGGTTCCTTAGTGATAAAATTGAAATCCCATCTCTTAGCTTGTCAAGGAGTAAACAAACGAGAAACGAGAAGAAAGATGTCTTCCCGTTTGAGAAAAGTATAAGCGGCTCAAAATTTGTAATTAATAATCCGGAATATTCCGGAAATTCTTAACTCTACAAGAAAAGTATAAAAATGAATTGTGTGTTTTAATGAGATCTACTTTTTTTAGTATGTTTTTGTCTATCCTTTATGGTCTATCCAGAAAGAAGAGATTTTCAGATGGTATTCTCAGAAAATTTAAGATATACTTTTCGCCTCCCATAAAAATAACTTAAAAATAATATGTTTTAATCAAAATTGTTAGAGCTATTTTAGAGACAATCAAAATTTTCGAAAAATGTTCCATGTAAAAGGTAGTTGTAGGAGCGGCATTTCCTTGAACATCTTTATGGCTAATCATTGAAGGATAATGAACTTAATTCTTGGTAACATGGATAATTTGGTATTTAACGGACTTCTCATTTTTAAGCTAAGCTACCCACACACACACACACACAGACATACACAAATATACACACAAACCTTTTACTAAGAATGCTTTTTTTGGATTCAAGGGTCCCAAAACATGTATTTCCGGTGAAATCTCGGTATAAAACTTTTGAGTCCAATACAATACCCTTTCCATACACGTGCAGTGAAAGTAAAAAGAGATATGAAATGGATGAGGATTTCTTTACGAGAGAAGTTAAATTATTTTAGAATTGAAACTAATAACAGCGAATGCCTCGAAAAGCATTAATTAAAAACGTATATGATATAAACAATATGTGTTAAGGAGATCCAGATTTTTACTTTCTGCATACGTAATATGTACATATTACATAGAGAAGGTATTGTATTGCGCCCAAAAATTCGATACCGAGATTTCACTGGAAATATATGTTTTGAAATCTAAACGGTATTTTTAGAAACTCTTCATGTGTGTCTGTCTGTGGGTTTTGTATAAGCGTTAATCTGTAAGAAATTGACAAAAATTTTCACAAAATAAAAAAGTCTCTTTAAAACACAAAATTTATGTCACATAGGTTTTTTTTTTTTTGTAGATTTGACCGTATTCGAGATATTTATTGTTATTAGTTTCAGTTTTAGAATACCTAAACTTTTCTCATACGAGAACTTGTCCACTCCTAGACACGCAAGAAACAGATTTAAGTGAAATAGAAACTACATTTTAAAACATTTGCTGAATGTTTAGCCTAGTGTAATCCTTTATTTCTCTTCTACTTATAAGGAACTAATTAATAAGACCGTTTCCGGTAATGTTTATCTCAATTACCATGAATTAAAGGAATAAGCTTATTAACAATAATTGGTTAAAAAGATGTACAGAAAGTCATGTGAATGGAACACATCATATATTTTATACTTCTGGCCATCAAAAGAGATTATAATTTCAATGTCAATAGCTTTTAATATTTTTTTTTTTTTTTTTGCTTATGTCCTTTAACCTGCTTGGTCATATCGGACGATGAATGAAATTGGTGAAATGATGCACAAATGATCTCGGTGTTCAAGGAGTTTAAAGCTACCCGAAATTCGTCTTCTCAGGATGAGAGAAAACCCAGAAAAAACCTTATCCAGATAACTCACCCTAAGCGGGATACTAACTCGTGACCTTTAGTGATGGTTTAGCTTGGTGTATTCCTTATTTTACTTTTGTTTGTATGGAACTAAGTAATATGGCCATTTTTGCTACTGTTTATCCCGATTAGCATGATGTAGATAAAAGAATACTCTTTTGTAGGAATAGTTTGTTTGCAGAATAGATATAGAAAATAATGTGAATGGAACACACACATTTTAAGATATTTTCCCCAAATTTTAGATATGGTGCAATAGCTAATAAAATATTCTTGAAGTACCTCACTGAAGTTTCATCCTGGATGTTCAGCATGTTGAACACTTAAGAACAAGATAATGACTTCAGTGAGCGGCCTTAATTTCACAGCTGCACGGTAAGGTGTAAAATGCACCTGCTTAGTGAACCAGACTGAACCTTAGTCACCATTCACATTAAAACACAGGTAAATGACATCGTGCGAGGGCGGTTCGTCACTCTCAGTCCCGTTCTTGGAAATGGCGGTCCGTAATCAAGTGGCACTGGTTAGTTAATATCTGCTGGGTACTGTACGTTACGACCAAGTAGTAATTAGAATAGAAATTTTACTGTCCATAAATCAGTTATGGGTCACTTAGCTGGAAAATTCCCCCAGCGTTGCAAATCTGCATGACGTATCCATTGGAATAGAATGCCATTAATTGAAACCGATTGAAGATACTGTTTGGAGCTGCTTTTACAAGTAACTTTTAAGTTTTATACACTTACTAATAGTATATACAGGGTTACTACAAAAGAAATAGACAATTTCAACTGCCTGTAAAACAAAAACCATTAGAGATAGCAACCTAATTATTTTGGAGGTATGTTGAGAAACTCTCAAAGTTTTGTTTGTTATTATTGGTAACGCTGTAGTGTTTTGTTTGTTGTTGCAGAAGCTGAAATGGCGGAAAATCCTGTGGAAAAGGCATATTGCGTGTTGGAATTTGCTAGAACGCAATCAGCAACGTTGTCCAACGAGATTTTAGAACACGTTACCACGAAAATGAAATGATGCGCTCACAAAAACCAGCATCGTCTTCATCATGTCGCAACATGTCGATGCAAAAGTCACGCCGTCTGACCTTATCTTCTTCACTCAGAAACTGCAACATCTATAATCTGTAAGGCATCTGCAGTCGCTTCCGCAAGATTTTCGATACAGTTTGCTGTGGAATTTGTAATTGCATGCTTTCCCTAGATGTCGATTTCTGTGGGCTTCTTATGTAGGCAGAACGAACACGTTCAACATTTTCTTCCGAAACTCTTGGTCTTCCCGAGCACAAACATCCCGTTGTCTCGAATTTTCTATACCAGTCGTAGATTGACTGTCTAGTCGGTGGCGTTTTGTGGTAACGTGTTCTAAAATGTCATTGGACAACAGCTGCTGATTGCGTTCTAGCAGATTCCAACACGCAATATGCCTTTTCCACAGGATTTTCCGCCATTTTAGCTTCTGCAACAACAAACAAAACACTACAGCGTTACCAATAGTAACAAACAAAACTTTGAAAGCTTCTCAACATACCTCCAAAATAATTAGGTTGCTATCTCTAATAGATTTTGTTTTACAGGCAGTTGAAGTTGTCTATTTCTTTTGTAGTAACCCTGTATATAGAAGGCATTGTATTCCACCCAAAAATTCCTACCGAGATTTCACTGGAAATGTTTTGTGACCGCCTGAATCCAAAAAGGAGCATTTTTAGAACAAATACAGTGTGTGTATTGGTCTGTCTGTCTGTTTATGTGAGTTTTTATGTGTTTGTGTATGTATATCTGTGAACAACATAGCTTAAAACGTTAAATACCAAACTTAGTATTTAAATGTTGTATCTTCCAATGATACGACACGAATTTTGAAGAAAATTCCCTCACGCAAACTACACTTCACATGGCAAAATATTTTGAAACTTTTGTTTTTATCCAAAATAACTAACGATACATAACAAATGAGATGCATTCTCTTAATTTTCTGGGAACAGTTTCTAAATACTAGATCATTCTGGATGAATTTTTTATAACTGGTAAACCGCAAGAAATAGACTATAACTTACTTAATAAAATGTACACCTCATTAAAACAAACAATTTATGTCGTATTCATTTTTTTATTGTTGTTAAATTGTTCGTTTCCATGGTATTCCTTGTTATTGGTTTCAATTTTAAACTAGGAACTTTTCAAACGGTCATCTTTCGTTTCATCTCTTCTTTGCTTTACTGGCATTGCAAAATGAACCGAACTTCAGTTGTTCAGATATCGACCAGATTTTAAGAGGTTTCACTATTGCTTTAGTCTAGAGTAGATATTACCTTACTTCCATTCTGCTCAGAAGGGAGCAAATAATAGACAATCTTTATAGTCTGATGTAAAAAGGGATTGTTTACAGAATAGGTAGAGAAATTCATGGAACACATCACATTTCATATTTAATACATCGAAATCCTAATTCTTTGATACACGTGTTGGAGAAGATCCAAGTCTTTATCAATATTTATTTTGCGTTTATAAATTCCCTTTTTGAATCAGATCTTTGCATTTCTCCTTAGGGTGATTTAGGCTGCAATTGTCTACTTATTTTTTGTATTGAAAATTCATATAAAATTATTTAAAATTGAATCCGAAACTTACTCACTCAATGCTTCCTTGTTTTTAGCTTCTGTCCTTCGTATTCCTATTCCAAGCATTTGGATGTTATCTATCATCAGGTATCGTATCCGGATTATTATTTTTTTAATTTTGTCACTCGCCCTTTCCTTTTAAGCATCTCTTAGCTAGCAATTTCTTCTCTCCACCTAGGCAAATGTTTTATTTCCTATTATCAATATCAATGCTATTCTTCATTTTCCTATTTTTACTAATGTGTGCATTTTCTGTGTACATATTTCAAATTCTCCCACTAATTTTCCTATCTTCGTCGCAATGGTTTTCGCACTATACTATGCCACACTATCCTAACATTACACTGTAGCTTTCGTCAATAATTTCTTAAGGAAAAAGAATTTGTTTTCCTCTTGAAAGTGTGCATTTGTCATGACTGTCCTGTATTTACCACATAACAATAGCTCATAGAAACGATAATATTATTGTATTCCACACACTATATGTAAAATTGGAGTTCTTATTTTGTTTTAAAAGTATTGCTTCTAGCAGTCATGAGTCGCCGGTCTATTTACTTTCAGAATTTGATGAATTACAGATATTCACTTAGGGCAGCAGCATAATAATTGAAAAATTATTGATGTGAATATTTGGAAATATATTTGCATTTAAAGTTACCATAGGCTAATCATTCGTACATTTTTCTTTAGTGTATTACGTTTCATGATGCTTAAAGCGTTTTATAACATATATAGAGTTTTAGTATGCGAGTTCTATTATTAATGCACATTATTTTTTATAAATTTGTATATAAAGCCTATCTAATAATATTATAAGGGTTTTTGTACACACAACCCTTTTTATGGATTAAACGAAATATAATGAAAGTATTGCACTCTACTCACAAATCGAAACCGTGATTTCTGCGCAAATACACGTCTTAGGGTTCCCTGTGTCCAAAAAAAAAAAAAAATTGAGAAAAAGGTCCGTGTGTATTTGTCCGTATACCCATGAATACGATAACTTAAAGTTGTAAAATAACGAACTTGGTATTTAATTTTAGTATCTACCAAGAATGCAACACGAAAATGTTGAGCAAAAACTCCACCGCTCAAACCACTTCTTACATGGAAAAATTTTCGAAAGTTTTGATCTCAAAAATCACTCTCACTATTTTGATTAAAGTGTCGTATATAAAATATATTTACATGAGAAATAATATATATATATATATTGAATTTACCGAGAATAGCCTCTTAAGACCTCTTTATTCTGGATGACTTTTACATAACTGGCAAGCCGTAAGATAGACGAAAACTTACTACATAAAAATGTAGATCTCGTTAAAACTCACAATTAATATCCTATACATTTATTCGTGAAGTTGTCCATTTCCGAGGTATTTGCTCTAATCGTTCTTTCATTTTACAATAATTATATTTTTCTCATGCCTACGGTAATTTTCCAACTCCTGGACATATAAAGAAATTAATTTCAATGAATTAGCACTCAGCTTTTTAAATATTTGACTATCGCTTTAGTCTAATATACTCCCTTATTTCCGTTCTACTTAAAGGAAGCAAGTAATTTCTGTTAATTTTATCTCGATTGGCATGAATTAATAGAAGGAGAAGCTTCTTAACAATAATTTGTTAAAGAGGCGTAGAGAAAGATATTTCCCATAATATTATAATCAGAGCAAACTCATGCTTAGACACACTAAGTCTGGTTCTCAATATATTATCACAAACAGAAATTTGAATAATGAACAGAAACTATGAAGGCAAATTTTGTACTTGTTTTTAATTCACAAGTGCCATTTTTAACCACTAGCCATTAACATATATCAGCTTAATCTAACATTGGAATTAGATGCAAAACACTTTCTAAAAGTCAGGCAATACAATTCCTTATACTTCACTGAAAGGGTCGTCCTAATGCGTTTATAATAAATGGTGTACAGTCGACTGCATGGAAACTTTCCGATGCCTCTGGTTTCCTATAGCTAGTGATTTCCTTTATTTAATGTTGGCAGAACTCCTTATAAGTTAGAGAAATAATGTTAAATATATTATTGAGATGATAGAGTAAAAAGGTTTGAAACGGTTTGATCACTTAGAGAAGATAGAAAGAATTCCAAAAATGATGCTGAAGGGGAAGGTCGTGGGAAGAAGAACTAATGGGAATCCTCTGGGACAGTGAACGATGTCAGTAAGAAGAAACATGAACAGCAAATAGCTTCAGAAGCAAATGAAAAAATAAATATAATTTTTAGGGTTGAGAATAATTATTGTATATTTGAAACGTTCTAATAATAATTTACTTTCATGTGTTCCATACCTCACTGTCGCCGATCAGCCTCTATTGGTTTAAATTAAAGCACGACACACACACCTACACACACACACAAACACACAGACTCTGAAATATCAGTTCTAGGTGAGCGGCAAATGGAGAGGAACACGGAAACATTTTTCCTGGTGGCTGAAGGGTATGCTTTGCAACGACCAGGTGCAAATGAGTCAGTATCGTATTTTTTTGGTGTCAAGAACCTGATCTTAAATATTAACCTATAGACACAGTTTCAAGCTCAAAAGCAAATAGAAAGAGATGGAGTTAAATGTAAATCAAGTATATTGCTAGAAAGGGTAATAAATGGGGGCCAGGCGTGATAGAGGGGCGTTAATGTTTCTTTACTAACATAAACCAATTCTTATTTTGTCGGTATGATTCAATGCACTGAACTGAATTTTTATTAGCCTTTTCTGTGCTCTGTTCTTTATTGGTTTGTTTTGTTTTCACAAGCTCTAGATCTCCTTGAATAATTTCTTCCCATTAAGCGTGGATACTTTTGTTCTAACACACGTAATTTACTTCGTCGTTCCCTTCTGGCATATTTTCTCGATTAGTATAAACCAGCCTTTAAATATAAGAAGTTTAATACAAATGTATTTGCAAATGTCAGAATTAATTTTAAACCCGAAAAAGAATAAAACAGATTTCTTTTATACATGACAGGTTTTCCGGACCTTAAGAAAATGTTACTGTTGTAGGTTTAACGTTGTGAGTTTTAAGGATATATTAATTTGATGTAACTATAAGCTAAAATATTCTAGAAGGAAGACTCTTACACATTTATATTAACCTATATTTATGCTTTTAATTCTTACAAACACACAGAAATTCTATACAAATTAAGAGCCATTTTTGAACGAAATTGGGGAAAAGACTGCACGGGTGGTTTTGTTTTTGCGTCATTCTGTTTACAGGCACACCTGTTTAAACTTTCTCTATATGTACTATGTACATAGTGTATAGAGAAGGTATTGCATTGTACCCAAAAGTTCGATACCGAGATTTCACCGGAAATACATGTTTTGAGACCAAAAAAAAGCAGTTTTAGAAAAATGTCCGTGTGTGTCTGTTTGTCTGTCTGTCTGTCTGTCTGTCTGTCTGTGATTTTTTACTTTCTCTATATGCACTATGTGCGAAGGTATTGCACTCTACCCAAAAACTCGATACCGAGATTTCACCGGAAACATATGTTTTAGTGTCCCCTTCATCTAAAAAAGGCATTTTCGGAAAAAGGTCCATGTGTGTGTTGTCCGTGTGCTTGTGAACACGATAACTCAAAAACGAAAAGTCAGTAAAGTACCAAACTTGGTATTTAAGTTTAGTATCTTCCAGGGATGCGGCACGAAGATTTTGAGAAAAATCCCTACCCTTTACATGGAATTTTTTCAAAAATTTTGATTTTCTCAAAAATGGCTCTAATGATTTTGATTAAAGTTTCGTATATTAAAAATATTTACCTGACAAATAAAATGTATATCTTGAATTTTCTGGGAATAGCCTCTGAAGAGTAGTTTATTCTGGATGAATTTTACGGAATTTTGAATAACTGCTAAACCGTAAGAGATGGACAAAAACTTACCGCACGAATAATATAAAGCACGTTAAAACACACGATTTATGTCATATACATTTTTTTCGTAGAGTTCATCGTTTTCGAGACATTCCCTATTTTTGGTTTCTGCTTTGAAAAACTTGTACTTTCCTCATACAGGAATTTGTGAACTCCTGTCCATACAAACATAGGAACTTCAGTCACATAGCAACCAAGTTTTCACTATCACTTTAACCTATGGTACTCTCTTATTTCGCTTCTAAGTACAAGGAAGCAAATATAAAACTATTTCTGTTATTTATTTCTATTAGCATGAAGTAAATAGAAGTATAAGTTCTTTAGAATAATTTGTTGCAGAGATATAGAGAAAGTCATGTGAATGGTACACATCAGATTTTTTTTTTACTCTCTCTGCACGTCCTATCTACATAGTTTATAAAGAAAGTAATGTACTTTTCACAAAAATTTGATACGGAAATTTCACCGAAAGTACATGTTTTGAAACCCCCTGAATTCCAAAAGGTATTTTAGAAAAAGTTCATTTTATGTGTGTGTGTTTGGGGGGGGCTGTGGACAGGATGGTGTTTTTAGAGAACTGTGATTTTCAAGAATGGCTCTTAAGATTTTGATTAAAATACCATATGTTTAAAATGTTTTCATAACATATGAAATATGAGCTTTAATTTTATGGTAATAACCTCTGAAGTCCTCTTCAGTCTGGTTGAATTTTGTGTAGCTGGTAAACCATTAAGAGATAGATAAAAACTTGATACACAAAAATATATATCTCATTTAAACACAATTTATGTCATACACACGATTTAACCGTTTCCAAGATGTTCCTTTTTATTGGTCTCAACTTTAAACTGCTGAAACTTTCTCAAACTGGAAGACATCTTCCGTTTTATCTTTGATTTACTTCTGGCCACGCAAAGCGAACCGAATGTCAATTGTTCTGTAAGATTACTTTGTTTCAACAGAGAGAGAGATAGAGAGAGAGAGAGAGAGAGAGAGAGAGAGAGAGAGAAAGTCATACCATGAAACATGCCAGACTTTTTATGTGAAACCGAAAACTTGTATTTACAGCGTGTCTGAAAACAAATGTTGGGTGGAGTGCAATACGCGCTTTATTTCTTATAGATAAGTGATAGTGAAATTAAAAATGAACGACGATATTATTTAAAAGGTTTAGTGACTGCTAATACCAACACCTTTAAGAGAGAGTATCGTTTTGGGGTACATTGCAAGATTTTCTTGGAAATATCAAGACGCTTAAAAGAAAGAAAAATAACGGCTGTGTCTTACGTCACTTAGCTCGAAACTTTCTATGAAAACAATGTTTAAATTAATAATAATCTCTAGGGCTAGAACTTATATGTTTAAGCATACATTTGTTATTAATAAGTTTTTAAATATGTTATAATTCATTTTATGAAAATTAATCAAATTATAGTGATCTAAGTGAATTTTGGCAATTTATTTCCAACAAAATATGTTAGTAACTAAATGGTCATATTCATCATATTTCCATTGTTTCATAAGAAAGAAACCTTTCTGATACAAATTCTACGTTATCTATCACATAATGAGAAGATATTGCATTCCAGCCAAACTTTCGATCCCAACATTGCATTGGATATGTTAGTTTTGGGGTCGACCGAATTAAAAAATAATAATTTTAGATCAGTGTGGTCAGGCAAATACCAAACTTGATATTCAAGTTTCGGAATTCCCAAAGATGCGACTCGAAAAATTCTAAGGACGCTTCTCCACCCCAAACTGCCCTTTGTAACGAACTATTTTCAAAATACGTGATTTAGCAGAATGATTTTGAGTAAAATACATAAGTTTTAAGACATTTTCGTGATAAATCAAATATAAATGTTTAATATATTTTATATAGCCTCTGAAGCCGTCTTTATTATGGATGACCTCTACAAAACTCTTAAAACCAAGAGATAGACAAAATCTTAGTACACAGAAAATGTAGATTTGTTTAAATAATGTGGAGTTCACAATTTTCTGATATATCCTTGTTATTGGTCTTAATTTTGCTCAAATGGTATGTTATTATTCATTTCTCTTTCTCCTGGTTAAGCAAAGAGAACCGTGTTTTAAGATTATCACATTAGCTTTAGCTTACTGTATTTCCTTATTTCTCTTTCTACTATGTGTATTTGAATAAGCTTGAAGTAGACAAAAGAATAACTTTTTATAAAAACAGTTCGCAGCAGCATACATAGAAAAAATTATGATTATAGCACATCAGATTTTTATAAATAAGTGATTTTCAAAAACTAAGAATCGCTTTATGGTACTGCTCCGATAGAGCGGAGGTTACTTTGTACCCCTTCCGTCGGCTCACCCATATCTGGTGTAGCCTTATGTTATTTATACTAACTACTGTTACATACTTAGACTGTCCTGTAAAGGAGTATCATAATTTGTGCTCCATTTTGGTGATTTTTTTGTGTGACAAGTTTTCTGTTATTCATTTAGATTAAGATTCAGGTGATACTTTTATTTAAATATTATGTATCAGATAAAGCCGAAAGGATTTTTTAGATTTAAGGCTTTGTTGCTTTACAATAGAAAATGGGTTTTATTTGAAAATGTGCACAATGTATTCTTGTGTATTGTAACTTAAGACCACTAAAGCCGGAGTTAAAATCAGCATGTAAACCAGTGCTTGTTAGCTAGTATGTAGTTGATAAACTTAGTGTGCGTCTTATTTTATTAACATTAGCGGTGCAGGTTGGTTTCTATCTTTAATTTTATTAAATACCTTAGTACGAGAGACTCAGATATTTAAAACAATTTTATTGATATTGCATTTCATTAATTTAAACTACTTTTGTAACATAATTTTAGTCATATAAAACGCATTTTACGTTATCAAATTCCAAAGTATAGCATATTTTTGATGCGCATTTTTTGCTTAAATAAATAGTTCATTGATAGAGACAGTCAATATCTATTGTATTCCACCCAAAAACTCGATACCGAGATTTCACGGGATTCATATTTTAGGGTCCCCTAAAGATAAACAGCATTTTTAGAAAAAAAATCCGCGAATGTGTCTGCTGCCACAATAATTCAAAACAAAAATTAGGTTTAATACCAAACTTTGTAACCCTCCATCTATCATTTACATGGAATATTTTTCGAAAATTTGTTTTTCTCAGAAATTTCTCTAATGATTTTATTAAAATACCTTATGTTTAAGATATTTTCATGAAAAATTAAATGTGTATCTCGAATATTTTGGGAATAGCTTCTGAAAACCTCTTCATTCTAGATAATTTTATTCCGATTAACTACACAGCTTCTGATTAACAACACTTACTACACAAAAATGCAGATCTCATTAAAACACACGGGTATGTCACATACACTTCTTATAGATTGAACCGTCTCATAAATATTATTTGTTATTTGTTTTAATTTTAAGCGAATTAAACTTTTCTCCAGAGGGAAGTCAGCTTTTAAATCATCTCTTTTGTCTTATACCGGGAATGCAAAGAGAATCGCATTTCAATTATTTCACATAGGAATAAGCCTTCAAAAGATTTGACTGTCGTTTTAGATTAGTTTATTCCCTTGTTTCCCTTCTACTTAAAGGAGCAAGTAATAAAACCAATTTGGCTTATGTTTATCTCGATTATCATGACATAAATAAAGGAATAATCTTGTATAAGGAACAGTACGAGAAAATCCAGTGAATGGAACGCTACCTATTTTGTTTTATTTGCAACTGAATTTAAGTTCCATTTTAGACTTTATTTCACAAATTATATTTTACCTCACTATAATATCTTACATCAGATATGTTATATTACTACACACGTCTTTAATTTTTATTATTTTCAATTTTAAAATTTAGCAGCATATTTTATTTATAACACTATGGTGATTCGTTTAGGTCATAAATATACAAATTTCAATAATCATTATTTTGTGAATAATTTCTAATTTAATCATGAGTAATATGACATAGTTTGGGGGCCACAGATATTTTTCGTGCCCCAATAATAAAACCAATTTGGCTATTATTTATCTCGATTAGCATGACATAACTAAAGGAATAGTTTTTTGTAAGGAACAGCTAGAGAAATTCATGTGAATGGAATACTTCCTATTTTTTTCTATTTTCAACTGAATTTAAGTTCAATTTTAGATTTTATTTTATAAGTTATATTTTACCGCACTATAATAGTTTACGAAATATGCTATATTACGGTACACATCTGTTTATTTATTTTTTTTTAATTTTAGATTTTAACAGCATGTTTTATTTCTTACATTATGGTGATTCTTTTAGGTCACTAATATACAAATTTTAATAATCATATTATTTTGTGATTACCTAATTTTATCATGAATAATGTGACATAATTTGGGTGTTGCATTTTTGCTGATATTTTTCGTGCCCCAGTTGCTGGGTATGCGTGGAGCTACACGAAACCAAATAGAATGGTGGCTCGTTAAAACTGGAGCAGCACGCCAATGGAAGTGGCGCTGAATCCCATTACGTAAAAAAGAGACCGCTAACAAGTTCTATCTGTGAAGCCAGTTCGCTTAAATTCGCGAGCTTCCAGACAAGGCCGAAACACTCGAGAGCAGACTGAAACGAAGTGCATCTGTAGCCGCCGTCGCTCGTGTGTCATAAATTGAAATCCGTTTGAAGAAATAAAAGAGGAAAATAATATGAAGTCGGTGGGCTTACTGCCAGAGTTCTGTAGAATATACTTATTCCTTTTGTTTCGAGAAGTAGCATTCTATATGTTTTATTCTCTAATATTTTCAATCTTATGGACTCCTCGGAAGCAACGCGGAGAAAAGATAAAACTACGTACAGTCGCGTCGAATTAAACTGGAGAGTATCTCTGTTCACTTTCTCTTGAGGTGCACATCAGCGTCTCGTGAAGCAATGGCTGCAATGCTTTTTCTTAAAAAGCTGTAAAATTCTTTAAGCATGTCTGCATAGTTACCTGCACATGTTTGATACATATACAAGTTTATTTATACCAGTTGGCTCAACGACACCCTATTTCACTTGTGCACATAGCACTTCCAACATAAGAAGCGTTGCTGAACTCAGTGGAGCAATTCTAAGACAATATTGTAACAAATATCTTTATTGACTTAAAAGTGAGTTACAAACGTCTTAAATTCACTGCTGAAAATAATTCAATCAACGTTTCGACGCGTAGACAGTTTGTCTGCATGCCATCACCACTGCGCACTAACACTCCAGTCACTCAGCACAATTCACAACACAAGGCAACAACACTGAATGCAATCTTTCCTCCTTTTATACTTAGAAAATGAGGTCACAAACTTTCTGAAAACTTGTCGAAGATACTGGAAGTCGAAGCTTGGAGAGGAATCTCGAGTCGCATTCCCGAAGTTTCCAGTTATATCGCGCCGCTTTTCCGAATTGTTTACGCATCCTAAACATGAGAACCATTCTAGACGACGGCACTGTCACAATATGTGGGTCAGTGGGGAACTGGTATATTAGCGTGAGTGACCTCATTTTAATCCTATTGCTTAATAACGAAGACGGTGCAGTTTTCAGGTTTGCCCCAGAGAGTACATCCCTGATATTAGGTAACAAAAAACCATAGAGGTCTTAGAAGGTTCTCCACTTAAGTTACAGGGACCAAACCCACCTTTTAGATTAACAGCTATTTAAAATATATTTATTTTTCTTATCAGTATTCCCACATAGACATTTTTACATTCTCTAGCACGATCGTACAATTACATAGTAGAAACATAAAAATACATTTTTGAAAACCCCTGAACAAAAAAAAAAAAAAAAAAAAAGATTAGAAGGAGATCCGTGTGTTTCTGTATTTGTCTCTGTGGACCGCATAACTCAAAAACAATTATACTCTCGTTATATATTTTACTGTTAGGAATATTAGTCTACACTTTAGTTTTATTAATATTGAAGGCTTTAAGATAAAATAAACGAATATATTTCAAGGCTATGAATAAAGAAAATCTCTTTTAAGTTTTACTATACTTATCAATATACTCAATTTCAAACTTGGTATTTAATTATTGTATCTCTCAAGAATGCGATATGAAGATTTTCAAGAAAATCTCTCCGCCCCACACTGCTGTTAACATGAACATTTTTCGAAACTTTTAATTTTCCAAAAACAATTGCTATAACGAGTTTGATTACGTTAGAGATATTTACTAGCAAATAAAATGTATATCCTAATTTTTTTTTAAATAACCTGTGAATTTCCTTTAATTCTGAATGACTTTTACATAACTGGTATATTGTAAGAGACAGGCAAAATCTTGCTACACCAAAATGTAGCTCTCGTTAATTTATGTCATGCAGAATTTTTGTTGAGCTAACCATTTCAGAATATTTTCTGTCATTGGCTGAAATTTTAAAATACTTAAAACTTTTCTCAAATTGGAAGTAATCATGTGTCACAATTTTTTTAATAAGTTTTAACGTCCTTTAACCTGGTTTGTCATACCGGACGATGAAGTAAATTGGTAAAATGATGCTCAAATGCTCTCGGGATCCATGGAGCTTAAAGTTACTTAACATTCGTATTCTCAGGATAAGGGAAAACCCCGAAAAAAAAAACATTAGCCGTGTAACTCGCCCTAAGCAAGATTCGAACTCACGACCTGTTGAATGTGAAGCAGACATGCTACCGCCACACTACCCAGGCGAGCTACAAATTCCTTTTGTTTTACTCCTGATTATGAAAAAATAGCCGAATTTCAATGCCAATCGCATAGCGACAGATTTTGAAACATTTGACTGTCACTTCAGCTTAGTGTATTCCTTTGTTTTCCTTTCACTTATAAGGAACTTAATGATAAGAGCATTTCTGGTAATGTTTTGACTGGAATGATGTGGATAAAAAATAATCTTTTGTAAGAATAGTTTGTTTGTAGCACAGATACAGAAAGTTGCGTGAAGGGAATGCATCAATATTTTAAATTGTGTTTATTATATGTTCTTGTATAACATTACGGAGTACGCTTGTAGATTTAAATCAGGTTAAATCAAATCCTTAGAGCACCATAACGGAAACTATACAAATCTTCGTATTAGATGCGGTAATTTTGCACTGCCTATTTCTCCTTTTATTATTATTATTATTATTATTATTATTATTATTATTATTATTATTATTATTATTATTATTATTATTATTTTTTATTATTGTGGTGGTGGTTGTTGTTGTTCTCAGGCTACTTGCCGAGTTGGAATGAGGTATAGGAGAAGTGGAATGAAGATAATAGAAGTGGAGAGAGATATTAAAAGTATATTCAAAATGTGATTAAGCAAATGTAATGTATGAACTACTATGAAGAAAAATTTTATAAGTAAATGAAAGGTAATGTTAAGAATGTTTTTGTGTATATTGCGGTAAATTAAACCCAAAAGATAACCTAATTGTAAGAAAATAAATATTAATTGTTAGCTAAGTTAGGTGTTACTTTAAGAAGTATAATATAAATCGTAGTTGGGAAGTACAGCTCTGTTTAATGTGGTTAATAATAATAATAATAATAATAATATGAAAAAGTGAAGCAACAATGGAGGAAACCCGTGAGCAACCTTTACATAACTCAAATATTTTAAGGAATAAATTATATGTAAAGAATAATATTTAATGTGGAAAATATTGCTAAACAAAGGAATCCCCAAACAATTAGCAAGAGCTATTCAAACTTTATATTTACACACAGACATTACAATAAAAGCAGATAATATGTTAAGAGAAGAAATCAAATATATTTAATTTCTATATTGATGAAGTCATTAGAAAGTGGCTAATAACCTTAGAGGAAAATTATGTTTTAAATAAAGGTAATTTGAGTACCCTATTGTTCGAGATGATCATATGATATTTGCAAAATCTGAGCACAAATTAGAATAACTTATTTTTGAATATGAAATCGCAAAAGCTTCATAATTTAAAAAAAATGTTAACAGAAAAAACTAAAGTGATGGCTATCAAAGAAAAAATACCTCATAGAAAAATATATTATTAGATAATGAAATAATGAGTGCATCTCCAGGTTCAGATACTTAAGATTTCAAACCTAAAATTTAAAAATGATGATTTATAAAATTAACTAAATAAATTTATAAATCAAAACGGACATCTGTTGGAACATTTTACAATATGATGGACTTATCAGCAATGTGTGGTACTGAAAATTGACCATTAACAAAACAAAGCAAAACATATAAGGGTTGCTGAAACACTAGAAGTGAAATTATTAAGATTTCTAGCCGGATACTAATTTCCGAACCATAAACAAAACGACGTAAGTGAAAACCAAATTTTAATAAAACATTTCAGATCTAATAGATTAGTAGTACAGGATACAATGACATGAACATATGTGTAGGAAGGGTTCTATTCAAGTTACAGTTATAGCCCATAGGAAAAAGAGAGTTTGGATGATTGCAAAATATTGGAAAGTTTTAAATTTATGAAGGCGAAACAGAACAAAATACCTAACTGTACAACATCAGTAACAATGACATGATAAATTATATCATGAATTAGTAAAGTGTCCTGGATATTGTAACATTTGTGTATCTGACAATTTTTGACTGGAAGTTTTGAAATGACTTAAAGGTAGAGTTGCTGGATACCAGTCATGTGTACACTGACTTCCAGAAGTAGCAGTCAATGTCTTAGAAGAAGTTGTAGTTTGATTTTAGTGCTAATATTTACTTTTTGATTATTGATATTAATTTATTATCTATTTTATGTATGTTACTTATATACAATATCGAATGAAAACATTATTTTTAAAGAGCTAAATTTTTGAGATTTCCCTACATATGTGACTTGGAGCCAGATACTAGGATACCGGTATTTCAGATTTGATTTTATTCTTGTTTTGCGTCAAGAATTGTCTAAGAATCATTGATTCATTTTCTGGATCTGCCGTACTTAATCGTAAGCTTAAATCACGTTAGACCAATAAGATTATTATTTCTTCAAAGTCCTGCAAGAATCGCATGGTTTTACAATATTGGGCATCAGTAGTTTCAGTAGTTTCCTCTAAACGCAAGTATTTATTAATAACTCTGTTAAGATTACAACCTATTATTTTACTTTATTATTGTAGCAGCAACAAAAAGTATAATTCCAATAATCGGATTCTTTAAATCTTACTTTGAATTTAATGAAAAACTCACATTTACAGAAATATTAATTTAATGGCACTAGTACTATTAATCGATCTTAAGTTGTTTGTTTCAAGAGCAGGTGTAGAAACGCAGAACGCCATCGTGGCTAAAGAATAGTGAATCGCTAAATTTTAGCTTAGCGTTTTACTTCGTAGTAAGTCTCACTAGAATTAAGGCCGTTTTTAGTAGAAAAAGCAATGCAAGGTGGTTTAATGGTTCAAGAGCACTTTTTTTAAGAGCACCGCAAAGAGCGGTTGAAAACCAAGGAAGCCATAATGCTAAGAAAGACTCAGCTGTTCGTCTTGCTAAGGTTAAAGCATGGCTAAAACACACACTCTGGAAACAGTGATCCGTTGGTGGAAAGGATTCGTAGTATAAGCTAAACCTGCAATCCGAGATATTATTCCAAACGGGCCAATGGAAAATACTTGCTTTTACCTTAACATTTATCTAAAAATGCACCAATACCAGAATAAACAGGTAACAAATCAATAAACCTGATGTATTTCATTCACATGACTTTCTCTATATCTCTTTAACAAATTGTTGTTATAAAGCTTAAGCTTCCATCTACTTCATTCAAATCGAGATAAATATCTGCAGAAATTCTTACTTTTAATACAGAAGGGAAATAAGGGAATACACAAGGCTAATATATTAACAGTTGGTTGCCGTGTGGATGAAATCCGTTTCTATGCATTGCCTGGAGTTCAGAAATTCCCGTATGTGAAAACTTTTTTAAGTATTTTAAAACTGAAACAAATAACGAGCAATATTTCAGAAAAGGTCAATTCAACGAATAAATAATAACGTATATGACATAAATTGTGTGTTTTAACGTGATCTACATTTTTTATGTAGTAAGTTTTTGGCTATCTCTTATGGTTTAACAGTTACACAAAATTCAGCTAAATTCATTTAGAATAAAGAGGTCTTAGGATGCTACTTCCAGAAAATTCAAGATATACATCTTATTTGCAATGCAGATATCTTTAATATACGGTATATGAATCAAAATCGTTAGAGCAATGTTTGAGAAAATCAAAATTTTCGAAATTTTTTCCATTTAAGGGGTAGTTTAGGGTGAGGGGATTTTCGTGAAATTTTCCTATCGCATCCCTGGAATACAAAGTTTGGTATTTCACGATCTTTTTGTTTTTGAGCTATGCTGTTCTCAGACAGACATACAGATAGACAGACACACACACACAGAGATAGACACACACACAAACCTTTTTCTGAAAAGATTTTTTTATTCAGGGGATCCTAAAACATGTATTTCCGGTGAAATCTTGGTATCGAATTTTTGGATGGAATACAATACCTTTTCTATCCACTATGTACATTGTGCATACCGGGCTAGAGAAAGTAAATAGTAAACAAATAAAAAACTCTGTGTTCCATTCACATGACTTTCTCTATATCTCTGCAACAAATTATTGTTAAAAAGCTTATTCATCTATTTACTTCATGCTAATCGAGAAACATTAGCAGAAATGGTCTTATTACTTGCTTCCTTGTAAGTAGAAGCGAAATATGGGAGTACCATATGTTAGTCAAAAGCAGCTTGCTATGTGACTGACGTTCCTTTGTTTGTATGGACAGCAGTTGACAAATTCCTGTATGAGAAGAGTATAAGATTTTTAAAGCTGAAACCAAAAACAAGAAATACCTGAAAAACGACCAACCCCCTAACAAAATGTATTCAACATAAATTGTGTGATAAATTTTTGGCCATTTCATCCAGACTAACGTAGTCTAAAGAGGTTATTCCCAGAAAATTCAAGGTATACATATTCTTTTGCAGATGAATATCTTTAATATACGATATTTTAATCAAAATCGTTAGAGCCATTTTTGAGAAAATCAAAATTTTCGAAAAAGTACCCTGTAGAGGTTAGTTGGGGGTGAGGGGATTTTCTTGAAAATCGTCGTGTCGCATCCTTGGGAGATACCAAACTTAAATACCAAGTTTGGCATTCGATGGACTTTTCGTTTTTCAGTTATGCTCTCCACAGACAGGCAGACACTCACACACACACATACACACACACACACCTACGGATCTTTTTCCAATTTTTTTTATTCAGCGGGACCCAAAACATGTATTTCCAGTGAAATCTTGGTATTGAATTTTCGGTTGCATTACAATACCTTCTCTATACACAATGTACATAATACGTGTAGAGAGAGTAAAAGTAGGACACTCCTGGTTTTTAGGTGTTAGTAATTAAATATTGTAGGTAATAATGAAAAAAGTTGTTGAACATATACTTTTTTATTTTTAAATAAACTTTCGGGTTTCCCAATTTTGGTAGTCATAATCAATAAACCATAACGAATAATACAGATATAAAATAAATGACATAAAATTCATTTCTATTGGTAAAATGTACAAAAATAATGTTAATAATAATAGTAAGTAACTGAAATTGCAAAAACGAATTATAAAATATACAGATATTCAACTAGTGTTTAGTTAGGCAGAATATTGAAAAAGTAATGTTTTAAAATAAAGTCATTGAGATCCAAAAGTGGTATTTTTTGATAATTTAAGTGCCTGGACCAAATCTTTTGCAGAAGCTGACGAAGAAATTGAAATTTTTGCCACTTGCTCCAATCATTACATAGAGTTGAGGTTATACATTTTTATATTTTTCAAGATAATAAGGTATTTCTGACTCATTAATTTTTACTTTCTCTACATGTATTATGTACTATGTACATTGTGTATAGAGTAGGTATTGCATTTCACCCAAAAATGCGATACGGAGATTTCACCAAAAATATATGTTTTGGGTCCTCCTGAATCCAAAAGAACCATTTTCAGAAAAAGGTCCGTGTGTGACAGTGTCTGTGCACAGTATAGCTCAAAAACGAAAATACCGTAAATACCAAGGAAAGTTTCCCCATCCCAACTACACTTTACATGGAAAAAGTTTCAAAAATGTTGATTTTTCTCAAAAATGGCTAACGATTTTGATTAAAATCTCTTGTATCTAAGATATTTACTCGGAAAATAAAATGTATATCTTGAATTTTCTGGAAATAACCTCTGAAGACTTTTATTCTGGGTGAATTTTGCGATTTTTTATAACTGGTAAAACGTAAGAGATAAATAAATGCTTACTGCACAAAAAATGTAGATTACGATAAAACACTCAATTTATGTCACATACTTTTTTCTTTGTAAAATTGGCCATTTTAGAGATATTCCTTATTGATTTCAGCTTCAAAGTACTTAAACTTTTCTCATACGGTAACCTGTCAACTCTTGGCCACGCAAAGAAACGGATTTTTTACCCCATAGCAACCGCATTTTAAAACATTTAAGAGTCGGTTTAGCCTCGTGTATTTGCTTATTTTCCTTCTACTTATAAAGGAACTAAGTAATAAGGTTGTTTATGCTAGTGCTTTAGCATTAAATAAAGCTTATTAAGAATAAGCTTACTAACAATAATCTGTTACAGAGATGTAGAGAGTGTCATGTGAATGGAGCACATCATATTTTTTTTTTATGTTTCTTCATGCACTTGGTTATAGTTTTCTCCGTAGGTCCAATAATGTAGGCTGACGAAGAATCTGACGATATAGTAAGCACGTCAATTTGCCAGCAGCGGTCCTCCTGGGAATTCCAAGTACATCTTCGAGAACTCCTCGGCAGTACCTATTTCACCTCCTAAGGTCTTCAGCAGCGAGAAATCTGATTCTATGTCTGAATTTGAGTGTCTCCTGTAAGTACAGGCACCCAATCATCTTCCTGCCTCATTGCCGACAGTGGTTTCGACTGGAACAGATGACAAAGGAAGGACATACATCTTGGATAGGAGAGTCAGACTGAAAAATTCAATGGTATAGCCGGGATTTGAACCACGGATCTCCCGATCTCTAGCCGGTTGCTCTGCCACTGAGCTGCCATTGCAACATGCCGGCATAGCTTTGAATTTCTCAACTGACTTGCAGGTTTCCCAGTAAACCACAAGGTGATGTCAAATTATTTTGAGATGACAATGCTGTAGGTACTTTAGACCCAGGATTCATAGTATGGCTAACTATGATGGTCAATTTGTATGGAATAACAATGCTATGCCGGCATGTTGCCATGGTAGTTCAGTGGCAGAGTAACCGGCTAGAGATCGGGAGATCCGTGGTTCAAATCTCAGCTATGGCATTGAATTTTTCAGTCTGACTCTACCTATCCAACTCCTGTCCTTCACATGGCTACGTGTAAAAAACAGTTATTCCAGACATACATCTTCTTCTTCACTTTGCGGTCCGTCTCACAGTTGTTCCCTCCACCTTTTTCTGGGTCAAACGACATCTCTTCTTCCTTTTGGGTCATTTCAAATGCAAACCTAGGCAGTCTTTTTTTTTTTTTAAGCTTTATTTATGGTCGTTTTAACCTCTCATGGTTTTTATCGTGACCTTACATGATTTTTAACAATACATTAATAACAATACATTAATAACATTAATTAATCTTGAATCTGCCATTCTTTGAACTTGTTACATCCACTGATTCTGATATTTTTCAATTTTGGAATTTATTGAATGTGTATTAAGTTCTGATCTTATATCTTCATTCCGGATTTGATCTAATTTTGTACATCCTGTCTGCACTTAATAAATGGCTTTTCGTTTTCTTTGTGGTGCCCTATGTCTCTCTTCTATATAGTGGCGTAGGGACCGCCACTGTTTTGTAAAACTTTAACCTAGTTTCCTTTCTTGTTTTATTTCTTATTGTTCGATGTATAGTTCCACATATCATTTGGCATCTTGAAATCTTTTTATTCATATCTCTTTCTTGTCCAATAATTGCAGTTACATCCTAGGTAACTAAACTCCTTCATTTGTTCTAACGGTTTATTATCTAAAATGTAAAGGACATACACTTGCCATAATGTTAACGCCGGTCTCCAACTGATGCTGTAGCTGTTCGGTTGTCGAATACATTTGCTCGCAGATGTGCATTGTTTATAAAGCGGAATACCTCTTAAGCTGTAAGGCTCAAAAGTTTGCTCCCTCAGTTCGTTTCTTAAGTGCTTATCTTATCGTTCGCAATGTTTTGAAAACCAACTTTGTTAAGATAAACGGTCACTTGGCCTGATAAATTTCGACAGTTGCTGACATGGGGATTTCCTGATCTCTGAAGTGTTGCAAGCAACAGCAAACGTGTGATTGTGTACGAGGAGGTGGATCTAGGAATTTACTCAACCAATTTTGATAAATATTTGAGCACTAAAGACACTGTTTTCGATGGACATAAGTTGAAGTCACGGTCCGGATTTTTATTTAAAATGTTTGCAAAAAGGCTTATAAAGTAAAAATAAAATGCATTTAGATTTTGTCACAGTTCTTGCTATAATACAAAACAACAGTCTTCTCCAAATGTTGCTCTGAAAGAGCGTCACATACGCTTCATTACAAGCTAGTGTGCTGCAAATAAACGTTGAACATCACAGCAGTTATTGTGAAAATTAAAAAAAAAAAACTGGAAATTTCGATATTTCTTCGTCATTTGATGGTCAGGTTGCCTCTTTAACATATGCACCACTTTCTGTACACAATAAATTCTGTATTTTTGTGGCACACCATTTAAAATGATGATATATTCCGTCAAACCTCGTGTTTAGCTTTCGCGTTACCACCCTTTAATGAAGGTGCATGAGCCAGTATTTCCTCAGGGTAGTAAACCCTTCTGTAATTTAAATTTCTTGAGCTGCAGTTTTGTAAAAATGAATGTGAAAATGTGAAAAATTCCATAATATGCAGTTAGGAGGAAAATAAAATAAAATAAGTATTTTTTTAAAAGCTCAACATATGCAAAGCGGCAAATTAATATTATTATATTCTTCTAAAATATACATAATTATATATTTTATATTATTATATTATATATATATATATATATATATATATTAGAAATTATTGAATATTGTGCTTCATTAAAACCGCACACTCAATTTCAAGTCTTCGGAATGGTTACTACCAAACTATCACCTGCATTTTAATATGGGTCACTTTTTATTTATGCCAGTACACTTATCAAGTTTATAAACATATCAAGTTTATTCACTAGAATAAAATATTCACTATGTCAAAGGACTTACTTCGATTTCTACATATTTGCAATATTATGTTTTCTAAGCAGTAGCTTCATACTAATTAAACGAAAATATTTCTGGCAAGGGTGAAAAAATTATAATTCTGATAGTATCACTCAACAATGAAAATACCGCTGGAAGGAAAACTATTGTTTAAAAGTAATTAGAATGTATTACTAACACTTACTAAGTGATAAATACGGGATGCTCTATATCTCAGAGCATCTGTTTTGGATTAAAGGCCAAAAGAGGTACGGGAGGAAGAAACGTAGGAAGTGATTCAAATATAATATTTATAAAGTATAGAAAGTTAATACCAAGAATAGGTATAACCAGAAGAATTACCGTGATAGAATTGAGTAAGATTTTGGTTAAGTATACAACTTTTTATCTACGTAACATTCAGGGTAGAACAGTTGCGTTCAATTTTCCAAGTAACAAAGGGGAATAAAGGCATTAGTTCAGTGGAATCTAAAGAGAAGTACTTCTATTTTTGAGTCTACCCCGTGTCACATACCCGTCATCCCCCCCCCCCCTCAGTGAGAGTCAAACTTGTGTTCTAAGTGGATGAGCAGAGCCGGCGCATCAAAGAACTTTCGAGAGGTATGTACACGTCGGTTTATAAAGTATTTCACTGGTGCTAATCCAGACCGACTCCGAGGTAGACAAAAGAACGGTGACAGATTGGCGCACAACGTGACAGCGACAAGCATCTAGGTCATACCGGCGGCTTCTCCTTTGGAACAAATTCTCATAGCAATGGTGTTTACTTATTTACTGTTTGTATCTTTGGATTTACACGAACACATTTACACTCTCATTTATACTTCATACTCTGGAGATGATGATAATCGTTAGAGCAAAATTCCAACCCTCCAGCCGGGAACCGAACTCGGGATCCCTCGCACAACAGGCAAGTGCTCTACCGACTGAGCTACTGAGCCAGCCATTTTATTGTATTGTACTTTCTCTAGCTCCCCATGTACAAATATGCATAGTGGATAGACAATATTGCATTCCACCCAAAAATGGGATATCGATAATCCACCGGAAATACATGTTTTATGACCCCTTGAATCCAAAAAAAAGCATTTTCAGAAAAAGGTCCGTGAGTGTGTGTCTATCTGTCATTCTTTCTGTGTGTGTGTCTGTGGACAGCATAGCTTTAAAACGAAAAGACGGTTAAATACCAAATTTTGGAAAAGTTTGATTTTCTTAAAATGGCTCTAAGGATTTTGATTAAAATACCATATATTAAAGCCATTTCCATCACAAATAAAATCTATACCTTACATTATCTGGTAATAGATTCTAAATACCTGTTTATTCTGGATAAATTTACTGAATTTTGCATAACTAGTAAACCGTAATAGATAGACAAAAGCTTACTTCACAAAAAATGTAGATCTCGTTAAAATGCACAATTTATGTCATATACATTTTTTTCGCGGAGTTTACCGTTTCGAGACATTCCTTGTTATTAGTTTCAATTGTAAAGTACTTATACTTTTGTCAGACAGGAAGTATCCGTTTTTCTTTTTTTCTGCTCCTGGCCAAGCAAAGAAGCGATTTGCAATCACAATCGCATAACAACAGCTTTTAAAACATTTGACTATCACTTTAGCTTAGCGCATTCCTTTAGTTCCCTTCTACTTATAAGGAACTAAGTAAAAAGAATATTCTGCTAATGTTTATCGCCAGTAGCATTGTGTAGAAAGAAGAATAATCTGTTGTAAGAAGTTTGTTTGTAGAACAGATAGAGAAAGTCATACGAGTGTAACACATCAGGTTTTTTTAAAATATAGGGAATATTATGATTAAACTTTTGTTTAATTATGATTCCATGCTTTGCTTGAGAATTTCTTCCTCTTTATTAATCCAGTAGCTAGTGATGACATTGAAGCAGTCAGTATCTACATAACAAAACACTCTCATTTCCCTCTCATCTGTTTCCATGTTTGCTGTTCAGTTTTTTTTCCTATAATTTATTTCAAAGGTCCGTCAGTGTTTAATTTCAGTTTTTTGCTCCACATTTTTATGATCCTTCAGTTAGTTATAATATTTTAATTTAACGGTTACATTTCAATAGGTTTTAGTGTATTTGCTTTGGCTAAAATTGCTTTAAATGGAGCTATGCAAACCACATTGGAAGATTGTATGAAAAAACGAAGTTTTGATTCCTATGGATTTCCGTTCTGCAAAATAAATTAGTATAATTACATTATAGCTCTGGGGTATATTGCTAGAGGCATTCATAAATAAATACTGTATCAGAAAGTTCGCAAAAATTATACCATAAAAGTATCGTTGCAGAGACAGAGGGATCGTTAATGAACATTTGGTTTCCAAGTTATCACAGTAATATAGAATATAGGTAACTTTGACTTTCAGAGTTCATTTTTTACAAGTAATTATTTAAAAGTATTTTGTAATTATGCTGGTGGTGGTGGAAGTGGTGGTGGTTATTGTTGTTTTACTGTCAAACATTTAAGATTCTAAATAGATACCATTATTTACCAGTTTTACATAATTTATAATGCATTTTGAAAATTACATTCCTTTACAAAAATTCTGAACTACATATACTATGGCCGGACCATTTCTTGAGTGCTCGGCTCCCTAGCCTTCGTTCGGTAGGTTTCGTGCAATTTTGAAAGCAGAGCACAATGATAACATTGAGACATGAAGTCTGCTATACATCCATGCTAACTTCATGTACCTGAGGTCGCGGGTTCAAACCCGGTGGAGGACAATGACTTTTTTTCGGTCGTAAAAATCCTTAGAATGGCTTCCTTCGGAAGGGAAGTAAAGCCGTTGGTCCCGTGTCATAGATTTAAGGTACATCCTCAAGCCTGATAGACAGGCCTCTGAGCAAAATTAAAAAACTGTCTTTCACGACCAGTATAGAATAGGACGCTGAGAAACACAGCAGTTAAAGAGCGTCCATAAATAAAACGCCATTTCATTTACACCTTGATAACTAGGACTTCAATGCTAAGGTATCATTTTTTCTGTAGATCCCCGAGTTGTGCACATACGATGTGTTTCGTTTAATAGAAATGGAAAATGGTGTATTTATTTTGTGGACGCTTTTTAACTGCTTTGTTTCTCAGCCTCCCATTCTACATTGGGCGTGAAACGCCACTTAAGTTTGCTGAGAGGTCTCTTTATCAGGCTTGAGGTTCTTTTACGCGCTGCCAATCTACGATATAGGACCAAAGGCTTTACTTCCCTCCGAAGGAAGGCATGCTAAGAATTTTATTTTTTTCTTTAATAATTGAGTTAGCGAAAAGTAGATAGCCTTATTACCATAATGGCTGAAGGCCTTAAGCAACTTCCTCTGCTCGAACAACGCTGCGGAAAGGCAGAAGGGCGAGCTCTCTTTTCCCCCAGCCGTTGCCCCGTCAAATTAGCGCTTAAGAACAGATGCGCGCATAGTAGGAAACAATGGCCGTAAGGTGAGACAAGAGCAAAACGTTAAGCTGCGCAGTAGCAACTCTTTCTGAAGGACTGCGGGTGGGAGAAATGCGCCAACGTGTATGCGCAGAAGTCATAACGTTTCTGTCCAAGAAGGACGGAAGTGCTAGTTTTAGTGAGGTATTTATGCAAATAAACTCTATGAGGTTATTGTTAACTTGGAAGAACACAGTGACACCGACGATAGTTGGCATATGTTCATGGTTGCCAACTTTTTTTTTTTTTTTTTTTTTTTTTTTTAACAGTACCGGAGCCTGATCAGGACTCCGGCGCTGTATCCCCCCGTAGGTTTTACTGTTTCATTACTGTTTTTTTTTTTACTGTTTCTTTTACAAACATATACACATTGCACAAACATATAACACCCATGCCCAAGGCGGGACTCGAAACCACGATCTTATCGTGTGATATGCTGGATCGCAACCAAAAAAAGAAACTATTGTGTACCATTTGCATGACTTTCTCTATATCACTGTAACATATTATTAATAAGCTTATTCTTTTATTTCAGACTAATCGAGATAAATATTAGAAGAAAAGGTCTGTTACTTAGTTCCTTATACTAGAAGGGAAATAAGGGAATACACTAGGCTAAACCGACTGCCAAATGTTTTAAAATATGGTTGGTTACTATGGGATTGAAATCCGTTTCTTTGCGTGACCAGGAGTTGACAAGTTCCCGTAAAAGAAACGTTTTAAGTGTTTTAAAACTTGATAATAATAAGGAATATATCGAAAATGGTATGTACATGACATAAATTGTATGTGTTAAGGAGATATACATTGTTTGTGTTACATCTTTTTATTATCTCTCACCGTTTACTATTATACACATTCAGAAACATTCATCGAGTATAAAAAGTCTTCAGAGGCCATTCCGGAAAATTCTTGATATAGATTTTATTTTTCATGTATATATCTTAAATATAAGAGATTTTAACCCAAATTGTTAGAACCATTTTTGAGAAAACCAAAATTCTCGAATTGTTTTCCATATAAAGGATGGTTTTTGTGTCACATTCTTGAAAGATACTGAACATGAGTATAAGGTTTGGTATTTAACGGAGTTTTCTTTTTGAGTTATGCTGGTCACACAAACACACACACTGACAGACAGACGAACATCGCAGAGGTGAACCAAATAAGGTTACCAGTCCAGAAATTACAAAGAAAATAAATAAAATCCACAAAATATTAATGGATGATCGTCGACTGAAAGTTCTCGAGCTAACAGACATAGCAGGTTGTTCAAAAAGTTCTGTACCTATGGGAAACATTTCGAGAATTGTTATTTTCTAAAAAATGGCTCTAATGATTTTGATCATTATATATTGTATATTAAATATAATTACATGATAAATAATGTATATCTTGAATTTTCTGGGAATAGCCTCTGAAGACTACTTTATTCTGGATGAATTTTACGGAATTTTGCATAACTGCTAAACCGTAAGAGATGGACAAAAACTTGCCACACAGAAAATGTAGCTTACGATAAAACACTCAATTTATGTCATATACATCTTTTTCGTGGAATTGATCATTTTTAAGATATTCATGGTTTTCGTTTCAGCTTTGAAAAACATACTTTTTTCATACAGGAATTTGTCCACTCGTCTCTATACAAAGGAGCTTCAGTTATATAGCAACCAGCTTTTGATTATCACTTTAACCTATGGTACTCCCTTATTTCGCTTTGACTTACAAGGAAGCAAGTAATAAGACTGCTTCTGCTGATATTTTCTTGATTAGCATGAAGTAAATAGAAGCATAAGCTTTTTAACTACAATTTGTTGCAGAGATGTAGAGAAAGTCATGTGAATGGAACACATCAGACTTTTAAATTTGCTTCCGACATCATTTTAATATTCGGTATCACATATAGCTGTGAGTATTTCGCCCTTTAATGGAGTGTAAAATGTGGTATATGAGAGACCAACTGACAGGCGTGCACATATAATGGCTGATGAAAACTCTCCTACTACGAAATTAAGTTTTGACTTTGAAAGAATAGTTGCTAGCAACAGAATTTAACTCATTATTAACGTTTCCATTCAGCGCTCCAATGCCTTCCTTCAATTATTATTATTATTATTATTATAATTATAATTATAATACAAATAATAATGCGGGTAATAATACAAATGCGGGTGACATGAACTCTGTAATACATATAGTACGGTTGCTAATATACATAACATAAATGCTTGAATATTCGTCAATATTAGGCATGAAGATGCTGGAACTTCCTTTCTTCGTTGATCAAGCGTTTATGACACCTGCATAGGGACCTTCTCATTACTCTCTCCCTTCCCTCTGAGAAAGTACAGGAGTCACTTGACGAATGAAGTTTTAAGTTCCCCAGAGATAAACATTTCGTGGTCAAAATTTGCAATTGATTACAATATATTTTCTGAATGCATCAAAACCAAACGCTTTCTATTGGATTTCATACGTTCAGAGTAGGATGTGATTTCTTGCTTTGAGTAAATAACCGTTAGGGGGTGATGGAGGGCGCAGCGAAGCCTTGTGTGCACGTAACCATGTTCCAGTCAAAGTACAATGAAATCGCAAGCCTGATAATGAAGAATCCAGGTATTATTATTGGGTACAATCATCACAAAAAGTTTTTCGGTTTTGGTTTAAATATCTCTAAACACAGCTTCAAAGTTGAAAGCTGGTTCACTGTGAGCAATCGTGGCACGCATCGAGATGACAACTTTTTACTTTCTCTACACGTACTATGTACATAGTGTATAGAGAAGGTATTGCACTCCACCAAAAAATTCGATACCGAGATTTCACCGGAAATATATGTTTTAGGATCCCCTATATCCAAAAAAAACGTATTTTCACAAAAAGGTCCCTGTGTATGTGTGTGGTGTGTGTGTGTGTGTGTGTGTGTGTGTGTCCGTGTCTCAGTGTGTCCATGTGTCCGTGTGCCTGTGAACACAATAACTCAAAAAGGAAAAGTCGGTAAAATATCAAACTTGGTTTTTAAGTTTAGTATCTTCCAGGGATGCGACATGAAGATTTAGAGAAAAATCCCCCCACCCCAAGGTATCCTTTACATGGACCTTTTTTCGAAAATTTTGATTTTCTAAAAAATGGCTCTAACGATTTTGATTAAAATATCGTATATTAAAGATATTTACCTGACAAATAAAATGTATATTTTGAATTTTCTAGGAATAGCCTCTGAAGATTACTTTATTCTGGGTAAATTTTACGGTATTTTGCAGAACTGCTATACCATAAGAGATGGACAAAAGCTTACCATACAACAAATGTAAAGCACTTTAAAATACACAATTTATGTTATATGCATATTTTCGTGGAGCTGATTGTTTTTATTTTCAGCTATAAAACACATACTTTTATCATACAGTACTTTGTGAACTTGTGTGCATACAACAAAGGAACTTCAGTCACCTAGCACCAGCTTTTGACTATCACTTTAACCTATGGTTTTCCCTTATTTCGCTTCTACTTGCAAGGAAGCAAGAAATAAGACTATCTCTGCTTATTTTTTCTCGATTAGCAGGAAGTAAATAGAAGCATAAGATTTTTAAAAATAATTTATTGCAGAGATGTAGAGAAAATCATGTGAATGGAACGCATCACATTTTTCATCTTCAAGTCATCATGAAAAATGTGATTTATTATCCTGAACATACTTATGGACTCTGTTCGTTCGACAAAGAGCAAGTATCACATCATGGACTTGAGAAAACTTTCCTTGATAACCACACTTGCCGGGCGTCCTTGGCGCTCCTCATCATATATCTAACTGTTGTCATAGATGGCGAAAAGTCCCATAAACATCCAATCGCTTTTATCTCTTCCTTTCTAAAGTAAAATGTGAATCACTTAAAAATACTACAATCTTTCGCTTTTAGCAAACTCGTGAATGAGTAATTAAAATGCCTGAAAAATCCAAACTAGGCTACTAAGCAATATATCAGTATACGGAGTAAGTTAAATTAAATTGAGTTATATTTTAGACGCTCTTTAGTTGCTGTGGTTCTTAGCATCCCATTCTATATTGGGCGTGAAAGACCGCTGAATTTTACTCAGAGGCCACTTTACCCGGCTTGAGGTTCTTTTGAGTGCCATAAATCTACATACGGGACCAGCATATTTGCTTCCCTTCCAAAGAAAACAATGCCAAGGATTTTTACGCCAAAAAGAAAAGGAAAATCCATCACATTCTGCCGGGTTTGAATCCGCGATTCTGGGAACCAGAGGCTATGTATATATTGCTTCTAGACCACCAAGGTCATCAAATGAGAGTATACTATGGTAGCACTAACTTTCCTAAGCAATACCATCTATTTTGAAACAACGTACCTATTGGACCGTCATTGTAAGTTAATTGCATTGTTATTTACATGCTATTTACATTTGCCCATCCTTTCCCTGTTATTTCCTTCTGGTATTTTATCTTGTTTTACTTTATTACTAATTAACATATGCCTGAGCTGAAAAATAAGTATGGGCGTCACTTCCAAAGCATACTGAAAGGAATGGAAACGCATTTGTTTAAACCTGAATAAAACAATAATACAAAAGGTGATTTAGTATAAATTCTTAGGAATACCAAAATATCTTATGTGTCCCACTCACATAACCTTCTCTAGCTCTTCCACATTCAAATTATTCTTACAAATGATTATTCTTTAATCTACATCATCCTAATAGAGATAGAAATAAGCAGAAAGGTTCTTATTACATGTTTTCTTGTAAGTAGACGGGATAGTCAAATCTTTTAAAACAATTGTGTCGCTATGTGAAACAATTGAGGTTCGATTCGCGTTGCATGGTTCCGTTTGAAAAGGATAGTTTAAAATTAAAACAAATAACAGTTGAAACGGTCAACTCTACAGGAAAAACGTGTAGCGTGTCTACCTCCCATTCAACAGGTGCTGAGTTAGAATCTCGCTTAGAGTGAGTTACCCGGATAAATTTTTTTTCCGGGGTTTTCCCTTAGCCTGAGAAGACGAATATCAAGTAATTTTAAGCTCCATGGACCTGGAGACCATTTGAGCATCATTTCACCAATTTCATTCCTCGTCTGATATGACCAACCAGGTTAAAGGACGTTAAGCTACGAAACAAAACAAAATCAAAACAAAAAGAAACAAGAAAAGAAAAATAGAAAAAAATATATGATGTAAATTATGTGTTTTAACCAAATATACATTTTTGAGTAGTAAGATTTTGTCTATCTCTTACGGTTTAACCGTTATTCAAAATTCTGCGAAACTCATCCAGAATAAAGGGGGTCTTCAGGGGTTATTAAAAATTTTTTCCTCGTAAACAGTAGTTTGTTTTGGGTGTATTTTCTTGAAAAGGTTTGTGTCGCATCCTTGGAGGATACTAAATTTAAATACGAAGTTTGGTATATTTTCGTTTTTGAGCTACACTTTCCAAAGGCACACACAGTTACTTACCTTTTTCTAAAAATGTTTTTTTTTTTTTTTGAGTCAGGAGACCTCAAAATATATTTTCGATGAAATATCGAGATGGACATTTTGGGTGGAATACAGTATTTTATCTAGGTATTATGTACTTTGTAGTACATGCGAGTTAGAGAGAGTAATAAAATTGCTACGAATTTGCCTGTATTTTACAGAAAATCAACTTTCCGGTAGTTATTGAAGCGTTCAGCGGAACAAATAAAATATAGCTAAGCAAATATAATAATACTAGTCCAGCAAATAAACTATATTATTATGTCCACATCAAGTAAAAGGAAACAAAAACAAACACAGAACAGGGACAACTACCGTGCTCGGTACATATCATAATGTTTACTCTGAAAGTAAGAGTGCCAGAGACAACATAATCAATATGAGGCGCCTACGTTATTTATCCATTGTCGCTTACGATTTGTAAGAAAAAAAAACAGTTGATTTGTTCCATTCAATACTTTCTCTAGCTGTTCCAAATACAAACTGTTCTTATAAATGATTACTCTTTAATATACATCATGCTTATCAAGATACACATTAGCAGAATTGGTCATATTACTTGCTTCATTCTGTGACAGTTGTAAGGTAGCTCGCCTGGGTAGTGTGGTGGTAGCGTGTCTGCTTCACATTCAAAAGGTCGTGAGTTCGAATCTCGCTTAGGGTGAGTTACCCGGATAACGTTTTTTCGGGATTTTCCCTTATCCTGAGAAGACGAATGTCGAGTAACTTTAAGCTCCATGGACCCCGAGATCATTTGAGCATCATTTCACCAATTTCATTCATCGTCCGATATGACCAACCAGGTTAAAGGACGTTAATCTACAACAACAACAACAAAATTAAGACTCAAGCCATAAGAAATAAGGTTTTTATGTTGTAATTTTATTATCAACTTGAAATTTATTTGGCTAAAGAGCTTAAAACGTACATTTAACTGTTAATTTTTCTGTGAATTGTTATTGCTGAATTGTTATACCTGTGTTAATAAAATATTTGGAAGACGTTGTGTTCATTCTAATGCAAAACGTTTTAAGTAAAGGAGTTTGTAATGTGTTGGCTGGAGACGTGACCAACAATCGCAAAAATGATACGTATGTGCATTTCTATAACTTAGATACGTTACACGGCCTTGGAATGATCGCACGGCAAGGAAGATCGCTTTTTTTTTTTTTTTTTTTTTTTTTTTGTAGCTTAACGTCTTTTAACCTGGTTGGTAATATCGGACAATGAATGAAATTGGTGAAATGATCTCGGAATCCATGGAGCTTAAAGTTACTCGACATTCGTCTTCTCAGGACAAGAGAAAACCCTGAAAAACCCCTTAGCAAGATTCGAACACACGACCTGTTGACTATGAAGCAGATACGCTACCACCACACTACCCAGGCGGGCTGAATAAGTGTTAAACTTGATTCGTTGTGTTTTTATATACACAATAAATTCAAAGGAATAATAACAATATTTATTTAGGGGAGTTGAAACCAAGTACAGAATGCGTCTCGTATACCACAAACCTGAGAGGAGAGAAGATTCTACATGGTAGAAGTATAACATTTAGAAAAATAAATACACACTACCCAACTTATTGGTTGCAATTCTAAGTAGAAGAGAAATAAGGGAATACATTTGGCTAAAGCGATAGTCAAATATTTTAAAAGCAGGTCGATATGTGTGACAATTTAGGTTCGGCTAGCTTTGCATGGTCCCGTTTGAGAAAAGTAAGTCATATGTTATAACGAGATCTACAATTTTGGTTGGTTAAGTTTTTGTCTATGTCTTACCGTTTAACGTTATGCAAAATTCTACAAAACTCATCCATAATAAACAGGTCTTCAGAGGCTATTCCTAGAAAATTCAAAATATACATTTTATTTATGATGCAAATATCTTTAATATAGGTATTTTAATTAGAATCGTTTAGGCCATTTTTGAGCAAAATAGCATTTTCAAAAAATGTTTCATGTTTTTTTTGTAGTATTTAACGCCCGCTTTAAGTACTTATGGCACCGCAGGCGGCGTTTCATGTAAAGGGTAGTTTGTGGTGGGGGATTTTTTTTTTAAATCTTCGTGTCTCATTCTTGGAAGATACTAACATAAATACCACGTTTGGTTTTTAACTACCTTTTCGTTTTTCAGCTATGCTGTCACATACACGCGGAACTTTTCATTTTAAAAATGTTTTTTTCGGAGACGTCATAACATATATTTCCGGTAAAATCTAGACATCGAATGCTTGAGTGGAGTACAATACTTACTCTAGCCCCTAAGTACATTATACATACGTGCTAGAGAAAGTGAAAAAATAAAAACCACCGAGGGGGATGGCTCAGATGGTAACGTCCGCGGCCCGCATTGGAGAGGTCTTAGGTCGGACGACGGCTTTTGAACCCATCTGGCTGAGATTTTCTCGTGGTTTCCCCTCAGTCACCAATGTAAATACCGGAATGGATGTTTAATACCGCACCCGAAAGTTCCATCTTCAGTGTGAAATAATAGTATAACTGAAAAAAATCTGATGTGTTCCATTCACATCTCTACATCTCTGCAACAAATTTGTTTTAAAAAGCTTATACTTCTATTTACTTCATGCTAATCGACAAAAAATTAGCAGAAATAGTCTTATTACAACTCCTGTATAAGAAAAGTTTTTCGAACCTGAAGAAAACAACAAGTAATATCAAAAAAACAATCAACTCCACGAAAAAAATGTATAAATTGTGTGTTTTAATGTACTCTACATTTTTTGTGTTGTAAGATTTTGTCTATCTCTTACGGTTTGGCGTTATGCAAAAATCCGTAATATTCACTCAGAATAAAGTAGTCTTCAGAGGCTATTCCCAGAAAATTCAAAATATACATTTTATTTGTCAGGTAAATATCTTTAATACACGATATTTTAATCAAAATCGTTAGTCATTTATTAGAAAAACAAAATTTTCGAAAAAAGTTCCATGTAAAGGGTAGTTTGGGGTGGGGGGATTTTTCTCAAAATCTTCGTGTCGCATCCTTGGAAGATACTAAACTTAAATACAAAGTTTGGTATTTTACCGACTTTTCGTTTTTGAGTTATCGTGTTCACAGACACACGGACATACGGACACACACACACGGACCTTTTTCTGAAAATACTTTTCTTGGATACAAGGGACCCTAAAACATATATTTCCGATGAAATCTTGGTATCGAATTTTTTGGTGGAGTGCAATACCTTCTCTATACACTATGTACATAGTAGGTATAGAGAAAGTAAAAATGGTAAATGGATTAAACTGTCATCTATCTAGAGACAGTGAAAGCAGCGAGACCGGGTGGCTTGAGGTATTATGATGTTGCATTAGACTTTGAAAACTGGTGGTAACCGTTTGAATACATATGATATTGCCTGAGTACAGATGGTGAAGAAATAGTCAAAATGGATGGCACTCTCACTTCAACTGTTTTGTGCAAAGCGAAAGTAGTATAGGTAGAGAGGATCGTGAGGTTTAGTGCCCAGCACTTACAGATCGACTATCATGTACAAAACCGTCGCCACATCACCAAGAGCTAAAGTGACATTAAAGAAATAAAATAAAAAGTCTTATTTGATCCATCCACATGCAGGGATATGAGAAAAGCTTATTCTTCTATTTACTTCATGCTAATCGAGAAAAGAAAAAAAAAAAGCAGAAATGGTCCTATTACTTTCTTTCATATAAGTAGGAGGTAAATAAGGGAGCACCATAGGCTAAAGTGAAAGTCAAAAGCTGGTTGGTATGTGACTGAAGTTCCCGAATGAAAAAAGTATAAGTATTTTAAACTGAAACCAATAACAAGCAATATCTAAAAAAAAGATAAACTTCACGAAAACGGTTTATATAATATACGTTGTTTGTGTTAATGACCTCTACATTTTCTATTTAGTAAGTTTTTATCTATCTCTTAAGGTTTACCAGTTACACAAAATTCATCCAAAATTAGAGAGCTTCATAGGATATTCCCAGAAAATTGACAATGTACATTTTATTTGTCATAATATACGGTATTAATATGCTTAATATAAGGTATTTTAATCAAAACCGTTAGAGCTATTTTGGAGAAAAACAACATTTAAAAAAATTAGATGTGAAGAGTTGGGTGATTATATTGAAATCTTCGCATTCTTTGAAGATACTAAACTTAAATACCAGTTTGTTATTTTCATTTTGACTTATGCTACCCACAAACACACACGCACATAAACATGTACACTTAACTTTTTACTAAAAATGTTTTTTTTTATTCAGGGGCCTCAAAACATGAATTTCCTGTGTAATCTCGGTGTGGAATTTTTTTACTGAATACAATACGTTCTCTCTCTAGTATGTACATTCTACATACGTGGTAGAGAAAGTAAAAATTCAAAGCAGTGACGAAATTATTCGTTTGGATATAATAATATTTGTAAATTAGTTATCGTTTTATCTTGTGCTTCAATAATAATCGTCGCACAATGTAGCATTCTAATCGTTTCGAATGCGTATTATGCTGCAAACTACAATGCAGTGAACTTTTTTTTTCTGTGCTCCTCTATTATATGTCACCTAAAAATTCGATGAGGATAATTCCCCGGAAATATGTTTTCAGACCCCACGAACACATATAAAACACCATTTTAAACAACGTCCGTGAGAGTAAATGCTAGTGCGCGTCTGTGTGTGTGTGTTTGTGTGTGTATTTAAACAAAATTATTGATATTTTTAAGTTCAACATTTTCCAAAGATACAACACAAAGATTTCAAAGAAAATTCTGAACTACAACTACTATATTTTTCCAAAATGTTTATTTTAATAAACATTTACAAACTATTTTGATTAAAATGTCATATGTTTATGATGTTTTCATGAAAAATTAAATGTATATTTTAAATTGTCTGAGATTAAATTCTGAAGTTCCCTTTATTCTGAATTACTGTTGCATAAGTGGTAAACGGTAAGAGATGGACAAAATCTTACTACAAAAAAAAAAATAAATAAATGTTAAAGCACACTATGTGTGTTCAATAATTCTTGCGGAGATAACTTTTTCCGAGATATTCATTGTTAATGATTTAAAGATACTTATACTTTTTCAAATGGAAAGTTGTCATTCGTTTTTTCTTTTCTTTTAGTGAAGCAAAGTGAACGGAATGTTAAAGTACTCAGCCATATTCATTTGACTCTCTTATATTTATAGGGAAAATGTTTCTGCAAAATGTTTTTTTAATTCACATGAAAAAGATAAAGAGTACGTTTCTGTAAAAACACTCTACCATAACGGGTAGAGAATGCTGTAAATGTAAAATATTTTGTGTTTATCTGATTATTAGGTGCTCAATTATAGCCACATTGTTATGTTTAATCTGTCTTTGTAAAACAAATATATTAATTCTGGACACTTTTTACTTTCTCTACAAGTACTACGCACGTAGTGTATAGAGAAGATATTGTATTGCACCCAAAAATTGGATACGAGGTTTCGCCGGAAAAACATGCTTTGGGTCCCTCTATTCCAAAAAAGAATTTTAAGAAAAAGGTCCGTGTGTGTCTGCGTGGGTGTGCGTATGTGAGTATGTGGACAGCATAGCTCAAAAACGAAGATAACGTTAAATACCAAACTTGGTATTTAAGTTCGTTATCTTCTAAGGATGCTACACAAACATTTTCAAGAAAGGCCCTCCACCCGAAACTACCCTTTACGTAGAAAAAATGTCGAAAATTTTGATTTTCTAAAAAATGGCTCTAACGATATTGCTTAAAATATCGAATCTTAAAGATATTTATTTACCTGACAGGTAAAACGTATATCTTGAATTTTCTGGAAATAGCCTCCATAAACCTCTATTCTGGATGATGTTTATTGCATTTTGCATAACATTTTGTATGAGATAGACAAAAACTTACAACACAAAAAATGTAGATCACGACAAATCACACAATTTATGTCATAACATTTTTTTTCGTGGAGTGGATTTTTTTTTTTTTTTAGAAATTCCTTGTTATTGGTTTCACCTTTAAAAGTCTTATACTTTTCCCCATCGGGAATTTGTCTCCTCCTGTCCATACAAACAAAGGAACTTCAGCTACATAGCAATCAGCTTTTGACTATCACTTTAACTCATGGTACTCCCTTATTTCGCTTCTACTTACAAGTAAGCAAGTAATAAGACTATTTTTTTCTCGATTAGGATGAAGTAAATAGAAGCCTAAGATTTTTAACAATATTTTGTCGCAGAGATGTAGAGAAAGTTATGTGAATGGAACACATCAGATTTTTGTTTAATTAAGATTCAGAAACAATTGCAATAAACTGTTATTCAGGATCTTTCTTATCTGATAATTTGCAGCCAGGAAGTACTAATATAATACATTATTGAACCTTTAACGCAAATTGGATCCAGTTTGGTCCAATATCTAAAAATATATTATTTTATATGTGCACACATATTTAACGCTACATTGCATTTATGTGAAAATTGAAATTATTTTTGGTTGTTATAATAGAATAATTCTAAATTTGGAAAAATCTTAACTTTGGGATTATGACACTTCAACCCCCATGAACACCATAATCTTAAATATTGAAGATTTTCCCAATTTTCCGTCTCCTTATATGAGAGAAGTAATTCATTATATTCCATACAGCATGCAGTATAAACTATAAAGTATAATTTTCAAGTATAACTTTATTATACATACTACATTCAAAAAGTTCCCAGAATGTGTATGTAATACAAAACAAGTTATCATAAGGCAATTTACACAACATTTCCTTCAAAATAGTTCCCTTCCGCAGTGACACACTTCTCCCACCGCGTGTAAAGAGACTGGAAGCACTCCTTCAAGCCATTGTCACATATACATTAATTTCATCAACGTTCTGAGACAGTACATGTCTGTCATCGGGCAAAGAATTACTCAGAAGGGAAATATAAATCATGGCTAATAATATAAATTATATCAAGAATAATAAATATAAATGTACAGTGAGAATGGGAAAAGTAAAAAGACCTTAAACCCATATAGATAGCCGAGTTGCTGTCACGAGCTGGTCGCACAAGATACCGTTACGTCCGTTCATTAAACCGAGGGTAAGGGGGTGGAGAATACACTGCCCGAGGGAACTAAGGGAACAGAAAACAATGATCTCCACTCTTTGAGGCACTTGGCGAAGAACCTCCGCACAACCAAGATGTGATATTTAGAGTCCGTTGTGGAACCGAACATCTACCTTTAAATATGCTCGTAGGCTTTCACGGCCGGCGTTGTTATGGTCAGAGAATCCATAGAAATATACAAACATCCCAATAATTTTAATAGAGAAGACGGATTTAAGCTCAACCAGACCTGGATTCTTGCATTACTGCGTCTTCGCTCCGGCCAGCACAACATCCAATCAGAACGCAGCAGTCCAATTACTTCCCTCCCACTACCTCAACAGTATATATTGCCGTCCACTGTCCATGAATCTGCAGTTGTTAGCCGTTCCTGTCCAGCTTTAATTATTTAAATAATTGTAACATTCGACACGGCCTATAAGCCTAGGCATGTTATATTTTACCAAGTCTACCTTTAGTTTCGATTGAAATAGTTATTGTAATACCGACCAAAGTACGGACGAGATCACTACATCAAAATTAAAAAAATAATAATAGTCGCGGTTGGATAAAGTGTAATTTTATAGTAGAAAATTAAGAAAAATATGCGTGTGTTCGACGGTGGGAAAAGGCCGAACTAAATTAATAAAGCACTTAAGTCTCACCACACTCTAAAAGAATTTCCATGCTACTAGAAACCCTGAGCTAGACCACCTATAAATACACACCATTCTGCGCCCGGGATACAAACCCGCAACCAATACCGCCGCAGATCGATAATCGTAAGTGAAACGTTTGTCATTAATACACCTGTCATTGCTGTTTCACCATAAGCTTCATACACCATTCTTTATGTCATGAGAGAGATTTGTTTAACAAAATACAAAACTTAACATTCGAACACTCTCTGTTGCCGACATTATGAAATGCGATAAACCAACACACATGCATACATAATAAAAACTATTGCTAAGCAAAGACAAGCTATTATTAGCCTGAATATTGAGATGCTATATCGTCCTGGACGTTATCAACACCTAAAAATAAAATATCCTTTATTTTCGTAAACATTAAAGAAGCAAGAAACGAATCCACGGACTTTTTGAATCTAGGGTTATTTTACATTCAATATGAAATATAGAGTTACTACTCTCATATAATAGGGGACTCAAAACTGGACAAATCTCGCATATTTTAACATGATGGTGCCCTGGTGGTATTCATGGAATTAAAATGCCATAATTATTACTAAAGCTATCAAATTTCTCTAAATTTTGAGCTTTTAACTGTAATATAAAAGCTATAATTTAATTTACATAGATGCAATATAACATTAACTATATTTATGTTTTCAAAAGTTGGTAAAAATTAGCCCATTAGAGGCTAAATTAGCTCCACAATTTGGAAATAGATTCAATAATGTATTTCTCTAATATTTTATGGCTATAATTTAGCAGAAAAGAATAATCTCCAATAAGAATTTAATGCAGTATTGTAGCCTGAAAGTTAATTTAACTAAAAAGTATAGGATCGATTCTTATGAAAGAAATTTAAGAGAATGAGAGCAAGACAATGTTAGGCATGAGTTATCTCGTTTGGGTACGTGGACATGTGGGTGTTATGTGACCATTGCGCCTCTTACCAAATGAAACAGTAGGATTCGATCTGGCACCTACGGCATATTGTGACGTTACTCCATTTGAAACGGCGACTCACATAACGTTATGACGGGGGCGTCACATAGCAAACCAGTGTCTGCAACCAGATAGCACCCGGTGACAAGAAGGGGTGCATATGGGAGCTCGGTAGAAGATATCATACAGGTTACACATTAAATTACAAGATGAGGGAGAGGGAGCGAAAGGACATTTCTATATGCATATTGGCATAAATACGTGTAAGCAGACAGATAACTTTTAACAAGCGGCCATTTTTACATTGATATTTCACATTGAGTTATGATTCTATTTTAGAAAAGTAGAACAAAGATAAAACTACCTGTGACTCAGCTATCTTTCCCAGGGAACCACGTTTAACAAGGAAAAAGCAGATATGTTCCATTCACAAGACTTTTTCTACTTATTCTACAAACTATTCTTGCGAAATGTTATTCTTTTATCTATATTATTGAGATAGACATTAGCAGAAATGACCTTATTACTTGCTTCTTTATAAGTAGAAGGGAAATAAGTAAATGCACAAGCCTAAAGCGATGCTGAAATCGCTAACAATTGGTACTATCTGAAAAAAATTGAAATGTTTTTTCTCTGCATGGTTATGACTAAAACAAAAGAAATATGAAATGAAAAATGTCTTCCTGTTTGAAAAAAATTAAGTCGTTTAGGAAAATTTCGGAAACGGTTATATCTACATATTTTGTGAGTACGTTTTTGTCTATCTCTTGCGGTTTACCAGTTATACAAAAGACATCCATGCATGTTTGTTTTGTCCGTCTGACTACATACTATACACTTCGCTACTCCCACTGTCCTGGTTTGAGCGGTTGCACTAATGTGTTGGTTGTAAATTGGCACTGCATTCACTTTGGGTTCAGCTTCCGATTTCTCTCCATGTTCCTCTGATTCTTGCTACCCTGGACCACTGTTGATCTGTGAGTAATGGCAAAAGTCTGCCCATCTTGGTCTGCTCTTGTGACGCATTCCTGTAGGCGGGTCTCACATAGTTCATTTGTACGTCCATCTTTCGTCCTTCATCCGTGCGATGTGTCCTCCCCATTTCCAATTCAGTTTGCTGGTTCTTTGCGTGAGGTTTGTTTTTGATGACCTTCGGGACAGCGACTTGTAAATTCTATCTTTTCATGTTATTCTCAAAATTTTCCGTTCCTAAGTATAATATAAAACATACCTATATATCAAATTTAAGAGAAAATTCCAAATTAGGACTGGTCAAAAATAAAGCGTAATGTTTTTCAAATTTTAGTACAGGCTCTCCTTAAATTAAAATCGTACATGAATCACACATTTCACTATCAGCTTTTTGGCAAAAAATTTAACTAGTTTAAATTACAACAAATACGACATGATGTATTGTTATACGTTTAGTTCATTCAACCTTTGGGATACATTCTGACAAAGTAATATCCGATTCTCAAGCGTTTTAGAAAGTATGTGCTATCGAGGTATTACCAATATTCCCCATACTTTATGATAAAGCAATAACTTCTCCGACGTCCAGAGTCTGTAAGTTTTTCCTCTTCCAGGGAAAAGCGAGGACTTTGATACTTAGAACTGTTGCCGCTTCTATTGAGATCGTGCACGTTCCTACCAAAGAATTAAGTCTTCTTCCCTTGTATTCCAGTTCTCGTAACGGTATTCGATTATAAAGAAAGAAAAAAGGGAAGGAAAAGTTGCCAGCTATATCGTTTCCCAATTCTGGTTAAAAAGAAGAGATTGACGTAAGAAGAGTCCTAGAATTCTAATGGTTCTTCATGCAAAATTCTGGAAGCATTCCACTTGCAAGGATCGTCACTAATGGATGAAGGTGCGTTCTATCTTATTAACAAACCTAATCCCAACTCCCTCCGAGCATAATTCCCATGTAAGCAACGTAATTTGTATGCCTCATTCCTACGCCTCAGCGATTGGTCCTTTTCATGTTCTACAGCATCTTGGAAAGAGTTACGATATTCTGTTTTCCAACTGTTACTCTCTCAGATATAGTCAATTCTTTAACGTGAAAAACCTTCTAAAACAAAGTAGTGCTATAAAAACTTATTCTTCTGTTTACTTCATGCTAGGCGAGTTTAACTTAGTTCCTTGTAGATACTAGGGAAATAAGAACATATATTAGGTTAAAGCTATAGTGGGTTGTTTTGGAAGCTGGTCGCTATGAGATGATAAAAAAAATTTCATTCTTTTTTCATGGCTGGAAATAAGATATTAAGTAAAAATCTAATGCGTTACATTCACATGACTTTCTCTACATCTCTACAGCAAATCATTGTTAAAAAGCTTATGCTTTTATTTACTTCATATAATTGAGAAAAATTAGCCGAAATAATCGTATTACTTGATTCCTGGCAAGCAAAAGAGAAAAAGGGAGATAAATAGTTTAAAGTGATAGTCAAAAGCTGGTTGTTATGTTACTGAAGTTCCTTTGTTGCGTGGCCAGGGGCTGACAAATTCCTATATGAGAAAAGTTTTTAAAGCTGAAACCAATAACAAGGAATATCTGAAAAACGATCAACTTCACGAAAAAAAAATTATATGACATAAATTGCGAATTTTATCGTGATCTACATTTTTCGTGGAGTAAATTATTGTCTATCTCTTACGGTTTACCAATTATGTAAAGTTCAATAAAAATCATTCAGAATAAAGAGGTTCTTAGGGGCTGTCCCTGAAAATTCATGACATAAATACATTTTATTTGGCATGTAAATATCTTAAATATAAGAGATTTTAATCAAAATAGTCATTTGAAATCAAAATTTTTTGAAAATAAAAATGTTCGTAATTTTTCCATGTAAAGGGTAGCTTGGGGTGGGGAGATCATCTTGAAAGTCTTCGTGTCCTATCCTTGGAAGATACCTATCTTAAGTACCAAGTTTGGTATCTAATGGTCTTTTCGTTTTTGAGCTATGCTGTCCACATAGATACACACAAACACACATACACACGCACACATACGGGCCTTTTTACAAACATGCTTTTTTTGGATTCAGGGGTACCCCAAAACATGAATTTCCAGTGAAATCTCGGTCTCGAATTCCGGGTGGAATACAATACCTATGTACATAATAAGTAGAAAAAGTAAAAGTGAAAGAAACTTTCCATTTGATAAAAGTAGAAAGCTTAAGAAGTTGAAATCAATAACAAGGAATATTGCGGAAAACGTTAGTTCCAGAAAAAAATAAGTAAAATAAAATGTTTATGTGTGATTAATTATGTATGTTAACGAACTGTACATTTTATGTAGCGTAATAATCTTTGTCTATATTTAGGGCTTAGCAGTTATGCAGAAGTCTAGCAGAGTGAATAGGGTTTCAGAGGTTATTTAATTAATAATGTAACTGTCTTAAATATATGGTATTTTATTCAAAATCTGATAGTAAAGGGTAGGGGATTATCTAGAAAATCTTCGTGTCGCAGCCTTGGAAGACTGAACCTAAACATCAAGTTTGGTATTTAACACATTTTTGCTTTTTGTGAGTTAGCAGAATGGGTGTTCAGACAGACGGCTGGTAGGAAAGCGAGAAAACGAAAAATGACGTGAACTGGACAGCAGGAAAGATGATTATGAGCAATTAATAGTATGAATTGAGTTAAAAAAATAGAAATGGAGTTTTATTTATGGAGGCTCTTTAACTGTTGTAGTTCTCAGCGTCCCATTCTATACTGGGTGTGAAATACCGCTTAATTTTGCTCAGAGGCCTCTTTAGTAGGCATGAGATTCTCTTACATGCCGTAAATCGGCTTTACTTCGCTTCCGAAGGAAACCATGCTAAGGATTTTTACGCCCGAAAAAGTCCATCGTCCTCCGCCGGGGTTAAACCCTTGACCTTGGGTCCATTTCATTACGGAGAGTGACTGAACCGGAGGACCCGGAGAAAACCCGCCTAGAAGTTGCCTTTCCACCACAAATCGCCGGTGCAGCTAGGTGAGAGGAAGTGACCTCTTTTTTGCGGCACCAAGAGAGAGAGAGAGAAACACGACACTAAGTTCGAAATTTTGTTCACTCTGAAAAGAAATAGTTTTCATAAGTGTAGATATTATGGTGTGGTGGGCGTGTATTATGGAATGATTTATTAAATCACTTAAAAATTAAAGAAATTTTAAATACAGGAAATTATTAATAAACGTTATGCACTGAATAAACCTTGGAGTGTTAAATTATTTCATCTCAGCTGAGAGAATGTGTGCCCATTAGCCATTCTCTCACAAAGGCACACACAACGTGAATTCAGAAGCGCGGACGCGTACGTAGGCTTGAGGGGATTCAGAGAACATGAGAAATTAATTTCAAATTTTAACTCACTTGTGTACTACAGCAAATAAAAATTAAAAGAAGGAAAAATTGAGGGCAAACGCAGTTACCGCGTTTACATTTGAGGCAACATTGTGGCTATAATGCAATACCTCAACAATTAACCACGCACTACGATAACTAAACACAATAAATAGTGGTTATAACTATAGATTGCATATAATAAATCTTAAACTTGTTGCGAATTATTGGGGTAAACATATTAAAATGAATTTGATGTGTTCTATTCACATGACTTTCTCTACTTCTCTGCTACAAATTATTGTTATAAAGCATATGCTTCTATTTACCTCATGCTAATTGAGAAAAATTAGCAGAAATTGTTACTTGCTTCCTTGTAAGTAAAAGCAAAATAAGGGAGTACCATAGGTTAAAGTGATATTCAAAAGCTGGTTGCTATGTGACTGAAGTTTCTTTGTTTGTACGGACAGGAGTTGACAAATTCCTGTATGAGAAAGATGTAAGTTTTTTAAAGCTGAAACTAAGGAATATTTCAAAACGATCAACTACACGAAAAAATATTCATATGACATAAATTGTGTGTTTTATCGTGATCTACATTTTGTGTAATAAGATTTTGACCCTCTCTTACGGTTTATCAATTATGCAAAATTCAATAAGTCATCCAGAATAAAGAGGTCTCTATAGGTTATTTCCAGGAAATTCAAGATATACATTTTATTTGGCACGTATCATACATATAAAATATTTTAATCAAATTCTCAGACATTTTTTTGACAAAATCAAAATTTTTATAAGAAAGTTCCGCGTAAAGGGTAGTTTGGGGTGGGGGGCTTTTCTTGAAAATCTTCGTGTCGCATCTTTGGAAGATACCAAACTTAAATATCCAGCTTGGAATTTAACGGTCTTTTCGTTTTTGAGCTACGCTGTTAAAAGACACACACTCACAAACGGACATTTTTCCAAAAATGCTCTTTTTGGATTCAGGGGGGCGCAAAACATGTATTTCCGGTGAAATCTCGGTATCGAATTTTTGGGTGCCTTACAATACCTTCTTTACATAGTACAGGAAGAGAAAGTAAAAATTAGTGGTAAGATTCTGTGTATTAACAAGATGGTAGCTGAAACTGTGAAAAGAGAAAAGGTTGCACAGTCTTTCAAGCAATGTGAAGTAAGAGGGTTACGGAGGACCACATGTGGGACTTGTGGTGGACAAAGCGGCACAGGGGCGGGATTTCTCCGGGTACTCCGGTTTCCCCCGCCATTGCATTACATCGGTGCTCCATATCCATTTCAGGTCTCACCATGTCATCGCCTGCGATGCCTATGTAGTAAATGCGAGTGTTAAACCCCCCCTCTCAAAAATCTGATGTGTTCCAATCACATCACTTTCTCTATATCTCTGAACAAAATATTGCTAATAACTTAATTCTTCTATCCACTTCATGCTAATCGAGATAAACACTTAGTTCTTTATGAATAGAAAGGAAATAAGGGAATACCTAGGCTAAACCGACAGTCATATGTTTTAAAATGTATTTGCTATGGGATTGAAATCCGCTTCTTTGCCTGCCCAGAAGTAGAAAAGTTCCTATATGAATAAATCTTATGTCTTCATTCGCTTGACCTTCTCTGTATCTCTGCAACAAATTATTGTTAGAACCTTATACTTCTATATACTTCATGCTAATCGAAAAAAATGAGCAGAAATAGTCTTATTACTTGCTCCCTTGTAAGTAGGGAAACACGGGTGTACCACAGGTTAAAGTGATAGTCAAAAGCTGGTTGCTCTGTAGTTGAGACTCCTTTGTTTGTATGGACAGGAGTTGACAAATTCCTATACGAGAAAAATGTAAGCTTCTCAAAGCTGAAACCAAAAACAAGGAATATCTGAAAAACGATCAACTTCACGAATATATATATGCTGTTAATGATCTATACCGAAATATTTTCACAGAATATGTAGATTACTTAAATAAGTAATTTGATATAGGAGACTTATGACCTGTTTATTGAAATGCCGAAGTAACGGCTATAACTTTCTGAAGTGCCAGTACGCCACTGGCTAATTTATCAACCATTCGAGAGCATACACGAAAAACGAGGGGATATATTACAGCGTACCTCTCTAGCGTAGTGGTTATGATACTGGCTTTCAAGTAAAAGATAGTTTCCGAGTTCGGGTCTCCTTCAGTTATCGCGGCACTTTGTCAGGTATGGAAAAAAAAAAAAAAATAAAATAAAATAAAAAATAAAAAACATTTGCTGTATATCAGGAATTGAACTCATGACCGTTGGGATAGCAGCTTACCGCGTTACGCATTAAGCCACCAGAGTAGTGGAATAAAACGCCTCCAGGGTAGGCTACCTCAAGAACGTAGTTAATGAATGCTCAGTGTCGCACTGTCAAGTGATTAGTTCCAGATTTTACAGATTTTTGCGACATTAAATCTTAAGAACGCTAAAAAGAAGCAGCTAAAATCGATATTTCTATACTCGGGCGGCAGTTTTAAATACATTCAAAGTCATTTTTTCAACCTGCTTCGCTTTAACACCATGTTGTTGCGTTATGTTTATCCGGGGACCATGCTTCGCCGATCTCAGAAAACTTATATCGGTCACAATCTCGCAAATTATTTCGGTGTAGTTCATTAACACCTGTATATATAACATAAATTGTGTGTTTTAACCTGCTCGACATGTTTTGTGTGGTAAGTTTTTGTCTATCTCTTGCGTTTTAGCGGTTATTCAAAATTGCTTAAAATTCATACAGAATAAAGTAGTTAAAGTAGTTAATAAAGAGTTTATTCCCAGAAAGTTCAAGATATACATTTAATTTGTCAGGTAAATTGCCTGAATATACGATATTTGAATCAAAATCGTTAGATCCATTTTTGAAAAAATCAAAATTTTCGAAAAAAAGTAGTTGGGAGTGGGGGATTCTCTTGAAAATCAAGTTTGCTATTCAACGATCTTTTCGTTTTTGAACTATGTTTTCCACAGACAGACAGATAGATAGTTAGACAGACAGACAGGCAGACAGACAGACAATCACATTGACATTTTTTTTCAAAAAGTTTTTTTTTTGGATTCAGAGGCACCCAAAACATGTATTTCCGGTGAAATCTCGGCATCGAATTTTTGGGTTTATTACAATACCTTCTCTATACACTATGTACAAACAAACTTCTTACAAAAGATTTTTCTTCTTTCTACACAATGCTAATCGAGATAAACATTAACACTATGTTCTATTACTTAGTTCCTAGGCTAAAGTGATAGTTAAATGTTTTAAAAGCTATCGTTATGCGATTGTCATTTCAAATCACTTCTTTGCTTGACCAGGAGTATAAAAAAAGAGAAACGGACTCTTCCTCTCTGAGAAAAGTTTAAGTACTTCACAATTAAAACCAATAACAAGGAATATGTCGAAAATGGTTATATTCCCTACAAAAACGTAAAGGACATAAATTGTGTTTTTTTTTGACGAGATCTACATTTTTTGTAGTAAGTTTTTGTCTCTCTTACGGTTGAGCAGCGAAGCAAACTTTGACAAAATTCATGCAGACTAAAGAGGTCTTCAGATGATATTCCCAGAAAATTTAAGATATACATTTTATTTGGGATGTAAATGGCTTCAATATACGGGATTTTATTCAAAATCGTTAGAGAACATTTTTAAGAAAATCGAAATGTTTGAATTTTTTCCATATAAAGGATAGTTTGTGTCGGTGGGATTTTCTTAGAAATCTTCCTATCGCGTCCTTGGAAGATACTAAGCCTAAATACCAACTTTGGTAGTTGACGGTCTTTTCGTTTTTGAGCCATGCTGTACACACACACACCACACACACACACATACACAAACTGACTGACAGATACACATATGCACATACGGACCTGTTTTTAAAAATGCTTTTTTCGGATTCAAGGGGACTCCAAAACATATATTTCCGGTGAAACCTTGACTTGGAATTTTTGGGTGGAATAAAATACCTTCTCTATCCACTACGTACATTGTACATGTGGACTAGAGAAAGTATAAAATTAAAGTATTTTAAAATGTGTAAGAAACAAATTGTGTTTTATAAGAAGCTCTACATTTTTTATGCAGTAAGTATTTGTCTATGTCTTAAGGTTTACTAGATATGCAAAATGAAAAAAATAATCATCCAGAACAAAGAGGTCTTTAGAGCTATTCCAAAAGAACTCAATATATGCATTTTATCTGTCGTGTAAATCGTGTAAATATCTTAAATATAAAAATCTGATGTGTTTCGTTCGCATGACTTTCTCTACATCTCTGCAACAAATTATTGTTAAAAACCTTATGCTTCTATTTACTTCATGCTAAGTGAGAAACAATTAGCAGAAATAGACTTATTACTTGCTTCCTTGTAAGTAGAAGTGAAAAAAGGGAGTACCATAGCTTAATGTGATAGTCAAAAGCTGGTTGCTATGTGACTGAAGTTCCTTTGTTTGTATGGACAGGAATTGACAAATTTCTGTATGAGAAACGTATGTTTTTCAAGGTTGAAACCAAAACAAGGAATATCTAAAAAACGATTAACTCCACGAAAAAAATGTATATATCACAAATTGTGTGTTTTAATGTGCTCTATATTTCTTGCGTGGTAAGTTTTTGTATAACTCTTACGTTTATGCAAAAGTCAGTAAAATTCATCCGGAATCAAGTAGTTTTTAGAGGCTATTCCCAGAAAATTCAAGATATACGTATTATTTGTCAGGTATATATCTTTAATACACGATATTTTAATCGTTAGAGCCATTTTTTAGAAAATAAAATTTTTCGAACATTTTTCCATGTGAAGAGGATTTTCTTGAAAATTTTCGTGTCGCATCCTTGGAAGATATTGAACTTAAATACCAAGAGTGGTAGTTTACGGTCTTTTCGTTTTTGAGTTATGCTGCCCACAGACACTCTCACACCTATACATACATACAGACAGACACACACACGTACATTTTTCTAAAAATGCTTTTTTTGTTGGAATTCAGGTGGTCTCAAGTCATGTATTTCCGGTGAAATTTCGGTATCAAATTTTAGGGTGCAATGCAATACCTTCTCTATACATTATGTATATAGTGCGTATAGAGAAAGTAAAAATATAAAAGACGTTAATCAAAATCATTAAAGACATTTTTAAGAAATCGTAATTTTCTAAATATTTTCTATGTAAAGGGTAGTTGGGGTGGTGGGTTTTTCTTGAATATCTTTTTGTCGCATCCTTGGGAGACACTGAAATTAAATTTCAAGTTCGGTATTTAACGGACGTTTATACTTTTTAACTATGTTGACAATAGACACACTCCCCCACACATACACACAGATATGAACACGGACCTTTTTCTAAAAAATTGGATTCAGGGGTTCCAAACATGTATTTCCGGTGAAATTTCGGTATCGAAAGTTTGGGTGCAATACAATACCTTCTCTATACACTATGACCGTAGTACATGTAGAGAAAGTAACAAAAGATGTTTGGAGAATGTTACAAATAGAGCAGAGTTTGAACCAATAGACAGACAGTTTTGTGATACTTTTTATTTTTTACTTTTTATACCGAATACTATATATGTACGCGTAATACATACTAGCAATAATTTTCATACGAGATTTCACCGAAAATATATGTTTTGAGGGATAGACTTTAGTTTGCTTAATTCACCCCTCACCAAACAAATCAATTCACCCTTCGCCAACCAAAGTACCCTGAATAAAAAGAAATCTTTCCCAAACTACGATTTATATTATATTTTATTATATTACACTTTTCAAAAATTGCCTTAAAGCTTTTAATTAGATTACCATATATAAAATATATTTACTTAATAAATGAAAAGTATGTCTTGAACTTTTTCATAGCTGGTAAATCGTAAGAGATGGACAAGTACTACATTAAAATGTGGAATTCGTTGAAGCACACCATTTGTATTATATACTTTTTTAGAGTAAACTATTTCCGAGATTTTCCTGGTTATTGGTTTCAATTTTAACTTGTGCTTTACTCCTGGTCATACAAAGGAAACCAAATTTCAATCACATAGCAACCAGTTTTTAAAATATCGGTCTCTCCCTTCTACATATAAGGAACTAATAAATAAGACCATTTCTGCTAGTGTTTTATTTTAATACTTTCGCGACACATAGATATGTTATATTCTACCCAAAAATTATATGTTGAGATTTAACCGGAAAATTATGTTTTGAAGTCCACAGAATCCAAAAAACATTTTCATAAAACAATCAATTATGTGTGTTGTGTTGTGTGTGTGTGTAAGTGTGTGTGTGTGTGTCTGTGTCTGCACATCATGGTCCAAAAACGAAAAATACCTTTAAATATAAAATTTGGTATTTAATTTTATGGATGCGACACGAATATTTAAAAAAAATACTCCCACCCCAAACTACTCTCATTTATTTTAAATTTTAATTTTTCATAAAAGTGGCTCTTAACGTTTTTGACTAAATTCCCGTATATTAAATATATTTACATGACAAATAAAATGCATATCTGGAATTGCATAATAGTTGAACCGTAAGAGATGGTCAAAAACTTGATACACAGCTAATGTAGATCCCGTTGAAACTTATACAATTTATATCATACATATTTTTTGCAGATTGTTGTTACTTTCAATTTAAATCAACTTAAAACGCTTTTTTTTTTTTTTTTTTTTTCAAACGGTAGGCCATCTTTCGTTTCGCCTCTACTTTACAGCTGACCATATAAAGCAAACTGACTTTCAATTGTTTTACATAGTGACCGACTTTTTGAAATATTTAAACTACCCTTTTTATTCAATATTTTTTCGAAAATTTTTATCTTCTTAAAATGTTTTGATTAAACTACCATATGTTTAAGATATTTCATTGCAATGGTAATGTATATCTTGATTGTTCTGGGAATATCCTCGGAAGTCCTCATCAATCTGGATCACTTGCATAACTGGTAAACGGTGTGAAAGGGAGAGAGAGAGAGAGAGAGAGAGAGAGAGAGAGAGAGACCGCGAGCTTACCATTTCTGAGGTATACCTTGTTTCAGTTTTTCCATTCTTGTCTTTGTTCAAACGGAAAGTCGTTATTTATTTCTTTCAAGCAAAAAAAAAAAAAAAAAAAAAAAAAAAAAAGGAAGACTGTTTCGTGGTCGACTGGTCAGCGAGCTGACTTCTCCTCTGGAGGTCTCTGGTTCGATTCCGGCTGGGGCGGGGAATTTTTCTTTAACCATAATTATTCCCTATTCCCCACAGAGTCTGGAAGTATGTAGGTGAGAGTGAATATGTATGTGTCTTTGAGGAAAATAAAATGATTTAAACCTAACGTAAAGAACCTACAGTAAACGAGTTGTTTCTAATACCAGTCCCCGATATGACCTTAGATGTTAAAGGAGGGTATATAAATGGAAAAAAAAAAAAAAACGGAAAATCTTTCATCTCTATAGTAATAAAATTTAAAATATTTTTGTTGTTCATTTATTCAAAATCAAATATATTTTCCGTATATAGTATATAAATATGTAATGAAAATGTAATATATGTATTAATTTCATTATGTACTAATTCATAAATGGGAGCATGAGTAGATTTAGAAATAAGGGTAAAAAATATTAAAGTCTTCTCCTTGCGCAATTATCAAGTTTGCTGAGAATTCGATTTTTAAAAGTATTTCTAAACATTAGGTTGCTTAACAAAACTTCCTGATTAATTGCCAACTAAACAGATTCCGTTTTATGAAAAAACTCAAATAGTTGTTAGGTGAATATTTTGGATAAATTAAAATGGTACCTACAAATAATTTCTAAATTTGAATGTTGTATTACTCTTATCTCCCCCCCCCCTCAAATTAATATGGACATATCGGTAGCTTTGCTTTATAAACCACTGCTGTTTTCTCTCTCTCTCTCTCTCTCTCTCTCAATATTATACTACAAAAAGTACTCACACATGTTCACACTCACGTTCATACTTCCAGATTCTATGGGGGATAAAGAAAAATTCCAATTAAAAAAATTCCTCGCCCGCTGCAATCAAATCCGCAACTCTGGTTGAGAAACCAGAACGCTAACCATTCAACCACAGAGAAAGTCTAAATGAAAAGATTTGACTACTTTAGTCTAGTATATTCCAATATTTGTACATACAAGCAAAGACTGCGTCTGTGGTCGAATGGTCAGCGTTCTGGCATCTCAATCGGAGGTGCCGGGTTTGATCCCGGCTGGGACTAGAACTTTTTCAAGACGGTGCCGTGGCCGAGTGTTTATATCGCTCGCTTCTCACCTGGGTTCGATTCCCAAATGCCACATGTGGGATTTGTGGTGGACGAAGCGCCGTCTGGGCGGGTATTTTCCGGTCCTCCGGTTTTCCGTGCCACTCATTCCACCAATTTCCCCAACATCACCTATATCAGCATTCGTTTCGCTTGCATTTCATATCAACTACTTCCTCACTCTCATGGCTTACTACGGACCGACCACTCGTTCCAGATACTCCATTCTGTGGTTCCGTGCCGTTGGTTTCTGACACCTAGGCATCCGCTTGTAAGTCCTAAAGTGGTGTAAGTCCTACATGCCGGCAGGTACAGCCGTCTACTATATACAAACAATTAAATAATACGATTATTTCTATTAATGTTATCTTGATGAACGTGTAATTGAAAGAAGAGAAGCTTTTGTAAGAACAATTTGCTGTAGAAGAGGCAGATAAATTCATGTGAATGAAACACATACAATTTTTATGTGTAAAAGGTATTTTTTCGCTTTCTCAGCACATCTTACTCCCTTTCTCAGGAAATGATAGTGATGGGATTGGCTTTCTCTAGCCTATCTAATTATCTTACTATCAGCTGCTGGAAGAATAGATTCGGCTCATTGGTCTTGTCGTGGTGATTAGATTTAATATCCAGCGGGCTCCAGCAGCCTAGCCCAGCTGCACGTTCCAGCCCCAAGCAACTGTTGATTATATTAACCAAGTTGGAAAGCGACATTGTAGGAAGAGATGAAGCAATTTTAGTAATTAAACGTTTTGTGTGAAGGAGCATGAAGTTCTGTTAACCAGAGTGGTGACGACTTTGATGAATCTGATGTTCTCCAACCTTAAACTAAATTATTACATTCTCTACCACCTTGTGTAGTAGGTAGCAGAGCTTCTAAATTCGATCCAAAAATTCTACATAACATTTTAATGAAGATGCACATCTTGAGATCTACTGAACTACAAAAACTAAATGTTACACACACCTCTGTTTGTGTGTGACTGAGAACACACACCTCAGAAAAGAAAGTTGAATACATACCAAATCTCATACTCAATATACAGTTTAAGTAAGTTTGCCCCATATCAAATTGCTCTTTACATGTGTGCGATTATTTTGATTTTCTCTACTACAAATAGTAAGTAGGGAAGGTCAGAAACACACCTTTTGGAGCTCTCATATTCCGCCCCCCAAGTATCTTTTGCTAAAGGTCTATAAGTCTGCTGTCTGTTCTGTGAACAGCATAATTAAAAACCAAAAGTTGGTTAAATACTAAATTAGGTATTTGAATTCCCTTTCTTCAATGTAGACTTTCAAGGAAAACCCTCATTTTATGGGACATAACATTTAAAAAATGTTGATTCTCTTAAAGTGGCTCTAATAAATTTAAGTAAATAACTGTATGTTTAAGGTTTTCACATAAATACAAAATCACTATTTTGAGTTTTCAGGGAGTAGTCTCTGACGCCCTCTTCATTCTGAATTACTTTTTTATAACTGGTAAACGTAAAATATACACAAATTGTCGCTATACAAAACACATAAATCTCGTTAGAACTTGTAGTTTCTCTAACAGCTTTTTTGGGATTAACAATTTTCGGGATATTCATTAACACTTTCCAACGTTTATACTTTTTTGGAAGTCATCATGTTTTTTCTACTCCTGGCGATGCGAAGGGAACGGATACTCAATATCATCTTAGAGGCCAGTCTTTAAAAGGTTTGGCTATCGCCTAAACCCAGTGCATTTCCTTATTTTTCCTGTACCTACAACGAAATATGTAACAAGAACATTTCTATTACTAAGCGGGAGACCTGGGTTCGACTCCCGGAACCGGCGTGGAGATTTTTCCCCTTTTTTTTCTATTAAATACAGTTCCGGAGTCTGATCGGGACTCCGACACTATATACCCTACTTTTTATTTACCTAATTTGATTACTGTGATTACCGTACTGTTTTACTTTTTACACACACATACACAAACATATAACAGCCATGCCCAAGGCGGGACTCGAACCCACGATCCCTTGCGCTGCGAAACACCAAAGCGAGACGCTTTAGCGAGCGCGACCGTGGGGACCGGCGCTTTGGGAGACCTGTTCCGGGGCTTACTCAGCCTCATGAGGTCCCTGAGGGGTGTCAATTGAGAAGCTACTTAATGAAGAAATAGTGGCTCTAGGTAATGAGGACCACATTAACCGCCCATGGGGGGTTAGAGTCGCTGACCACGTCTAACCCTCCAATACTGCACCCCATCCATGACGTCTGTCATGGACCGAGATGAGGTAGTCAGCACCTGGGCGGGAGGCCAAGTTTCCTTGTGAGCTGCGTGCTATGGAGTTGTTATTGCACTTCTGTTAATATTTGTCTTGTTTAACATGAAATAAGCAAATTAATACGCTTTTGTATCAATAACTTGTTGCAGAACAGGAAGAGAAATTGGTGTGAATAGAACACATCAGACGTTTTGATAAATACTCCTGGGTGTTTGTGTATATGGTTTGTATCTGCCTGTTATGCGAACACCATATCTTAAACGAAAGCCAAACTGTATATTTGAGTTCATTATCTTCTAGAGAATACGCCCTGACACTTTCAAGAAAATTCCTCCACCTCAAATTAAATTTTAGATGTAAATTCTTTCGTTACTTTTAGTTTTCTTAAAATAACTCTAACGATGTTTATTAAAATAACATGTCTAAGACATTTACACTACAAATAAAGTTTATGTTGAATGTTTTTTGGATAGTATTTAAAGAATTCTTTATTAAGGATGACTTTTCGTATAACTGGTAAGCCATAAGAGATAGACAGATATCTTACCATACAGAAAATGCGGATCTCGTTAAAATACACAATTTATTTCAAATATATTTTGGGGGGAATTAACTATTTCCGAGATAATCCTTTTTTCACATGTTTCAATACTTGCAATTCTTTCAAATAAAAATACATTTATTCTTCTGTTCTTTTTTCTTTTATTCTAGCCATGCAAGGGGAATTTCAAGGCTATCACAGACGCCCAACTTTTAAAATATTTGACTAACGCTTTAGCTTCTTTGTTCTGAATATAATGTGTAGGCATTGTTGCTCAGGCTCATTAAATGTTTTCCAACGCCAATAGAACGGCCCATATCATCGTGAATTAGGCAGTTATACAGGAAAACAGCTGTGGGGTGTTTTACCAGAATAAGAACGAGGTAGAGTATTTTATACGTTATTTATTAACTAAAATGTTACATTGCACAATGGTATTGTTTCTCTCTCTTCCAAGTCTTCTGGTCCTCCACATCCTCCCCTCCCTGGTCTATCTCTACAACAGCTACGCGCCTAGCCCCTCATCGGAAGTAACACGAGTAGCTAAGGAAGCAATGGGACAGTTCTATCGAAGAATTTTCGTAAACATACCGACATGCTGCACAATGGTTAGTTCACATTAAGGGATTCCTTATTTTATGGAACCTCGCTAAAGTAACTTGTTTATTCTTCCATCATAACAGACAGTGAGTGAAAGGAAATCACTGGCTTACATACATCGCTAATATTCTTCAGAGATAGTCATTTTGAGGGTAAAGGCAAAGAGTTCCTAAAAACAACAGCGATAAGAATTGTATTAGACTGCTACCAAAGGGTTGTAGATAAAGTTAAATATAAATCTGAATTGTTCCACTGTCATAACTTTCTCTAGCCGTTCCATATACAATCTATTCTTATAAAATATTATTTTTTACCAACATCATGCTAACCAGATAAACATTAGCAGAGTTGGTCTTGCTCTCATATTACATAGACGAGCTCCACATTTGAAAAGAAATATATTAATTGACAATTAAACACCATGAACATCACAGTTTTAAAAATTCCACATTCCCCCAATTTCAGGCCACCTATTTTATGAGGCCATCCTCCGTGATGTAGTGGTTACCATGCTAGCCTCTGAAACCCAAAGTTAAGGTTAAAACCTGGCGGAGGATGATGGATTTTCTCGGACGCAAAAATCCTAGGCATGGCTTCCTACAAAAGGGGCGTAAAACTGGTAGTTTCGGGCGATATTTATTTCCACGTAAAATAACGCCACACCTGAGAGAATAAGGTTCTTGAGGAAACATTCCGCTATTTTGCGAACACAAGTCGTCATTTCGTCCTACAGTGCCATTCTGTGGGCGAGAGCTGATCCCTCATCACTCAGACACATAGTGGAGATCTCGTGAACTAGAAATTCAATTCCGGTCATGGAAACATAGTAACGATGACCTTTGCTCCATCTGGGAGATACAGGAACTGCTGCTGCTGCTACTACTGCTGCTGCTACTGCTGCTGCTGCTGCTGCTGCTGTGAGAGTAATAATTATATTTCATTTGGAATACAGTATAAAATAAAAACTATAATTTCTAAATATACTTATTATTTTATTGTGCATCCAATATAAAATATTATACATTATTAATCACATGTAATACGAAAGCTCATAATTTGAGAAATGCGGTATTTTAAGATTATGATGTTCATGCTATTCAAATATCATAACCCTAAAATCAGATTTCCAAAATTTAGTTTCTCTATGTAATATGAGAGCAACAATTCCAATTTGCACGTTGAATACAACATAAATAATATATATATATATATATATATATATATATAGATATATAGAGCATGTGTACATTTGTGAAATTATATATTTTCTAAAGTTAAATAAAAAACATTTATGATAAAAAATTCAATACTGTACTATGGTATCTTGTTCTGGCTATAATCTATCAGATAAGAATGAGTTTTAACGAGAGTTGAATACAGTATATAAATTTTAAAGCTAATTTAACAAACAAACAGAAATGTATCCAGAATTAATTTCACTACTCTAAATAATTACTTACATACGAATGTTTATTTTGCGTGTGTTTTAGAACGGAATACTCACACAGCTCAGCTTCACTAAGTATCTTATTGAATAACACACATTATCAGGGCGTAGCCATGGTTACGAAAGCAAAGCGAGTGGAAACGGATGCATTAGCAGGGATCAGAATTAAAATGCTAGAACGCGCATAATGTAAAATTGTGTGCGTACTGAACTCGCTTGCGTAACAACAGAAGTGTAACCGTTCATGTTATTAGCGCGTTTAGCTTGCTTTCTCTTTTTACTTTCTCCACATAGTTCATTAGAGAAGGTATTGCATTAAAACCAAACATTAGATACCAAGATTTCACCGGAAATACACATTTTAGTATCATCTGTATCACAAAAAGAAGCATTTTTAAAAAAGGTCCGGAGAGTGTTTTTTATAGTGTTTAACGCCGGATTTTACTACTATTGCACTGCAGGCGATGACATTGATATTACATGTAATGAAGATGGAGCACCGGTGAAATGCGATGGCGGGGCAAACCGGAGAACCCGGGAAAAACTCGACTATGCGCCGCTTTGACCACCACAAATCCCACATGAGGTCGCTTGGGATCGAACCTAGCCGCCTTGGTGAGAGGCGAATGTTCTAACCATTCAGCTATGACGCGGTCGTGTGTGTGTGTGTGTGTGTGTTTGTGTGTGAGTGTGTGTCTTCTACATGATAACTCAAAAACGAAACGTCGGTAACATACCAAACTTAATATTTAAGTTAAGTAGCTTCCAAGGACGCGACATGAAGATTTTCAGGAAAATCCCCCCACTGCAAACTACCCTTTACATGTAACATTTGTTGAAAAGTTTGTATTTATCAAAAATGGCTCTTAACGATTTTGATTAAAATACAAATATTAAGTATACTTATATCTCAAATAATTTCAATATTTTGAACTTTGTGGGAATAGCCTCTGAAGAACTCTTTATTCTGGATGAGTTTTGCAGAATTTTGCATAACGGTTAAACCGCAAGGGATATACAAAAAAGCATGCTACAGAACAAACTTAGATCTCGTTAAAATGCATAATTTATGTAACATGATTTTCTTGTAGAGTTGACCGCTTTCGAGATATTCCATATTATTGCATTGCACTTTTAAGAAATCTAACCTTTCTCTAACGCCATCATGCAAAGCGAATCGAACCTCAGATTTTCAGTTAGCGACCAGCTTTTAAAGTGTTACATGTCGCTGTAGCATAATGTATTCCCTTATTTCTCTTCCACTAACAAGGAAGCATGTAATAAGGCAATTTCTGTTAATGTGTATCTCTATTAGCATTCTGTATATATAAGAATATCCTTTGCAAGAATCTTTTGTAAGAATGGTTTGTATACGTAACAGCTAGAGAAAGTTATGTGAATGGAACACATCATTTTTTTTGGAAAAAGGTCCATGTGTGTGTGCGCGCGTGTTTCCATGTGGCGATAACTGAAAAACGAAAAGTCGGTAAAATACCAAACTTGGTATTTCAGTTTAGTATGTTCCAAGGATGTGACACGAAGGTTTTGAGAAAAATCTCCCCTCCAACAAACTATCCTTAAACGGAAAAGAATTCGAAATCTTCATTTTCTCAAAATTAATATAACGATTCTGTTTAAAATACCGTATATTCTTCATTCTGAATGAATTTTGTTAAATTTGGCATTCGTAAACCGTAGCAGATAGACAAAAAATGTACTTCTAGTTAAAACACACAGTTTATAACATACGGACATTTCCAACTCCTGGTCTTGCAAAGAAACAGAGCTCAATCACATAGCAACCAACTTTTAAAAGCTTTTACTGCCGCTGTATTATTTACCTATTCCCATATTTCCCTGTTACTTACAAGGAAATAAGCAGTAAGACCATTTCTGCTGATGTTTATCTCGATTAGCATGAAGTAGATAGAATAATAAGCTTTTAAACAATTATTTGATACAGAGATTTAAAGAAAGGCATGTGAATGGAAACATAAGTTTTTTCTACTCCATTTGCAATTACAAATATTGTTATAAAAAGGTTAATAAATGAAGTTGAAGCTAGTAATGTGTAATGAAGTTTTACTTGTGAAATATACAGACCAGAAAACTCTTCTCGTTTTCTTTTTGCATTGCATAAGCTGTCTTCTGTGGCAATTGGTAGAATATTGCTACATATAAGCAATTAAAAGATGTATTCTTCACTAGGTAGTCGGAATGTTGGCTAAGAATGTGCTCTAATGTATGTAATATGATAATATAGTATAAGTATTACCTATGCAACAAAATAAACAACGGAGGTGATTGTTATTCAGCTGACAATGTCGCTTCACTTCTATAATTTGGTTCACATCTCATAGTCACTCCACTAGTTCAATTTGAAATGACACTTAATTTTTTCAAGCAGCCTGAGCTTTATTTTGCTTCACTTGTGGGCGTCGTATACATGACCGCTCTTTATCTCTCGCAGAAGAACACACATTGTACCTCAAACGATCATAACAATCTGTCTCATACCAGCACTTTATGTCGCATCCTTTGCATTGTAAGGAAGGGAAGTAAAGTAAAGTAAATCCGTTGGTCCTGTGTCGTAAATTAACGGCACGTATAAGAACCTCAAGCCTGATAGAGAGGCCTCTGAGCAAAATTAAGTCGTCTTTCAGGCCCAATTTATAATGGTACGCTGAAAATCACAGTAGCTAAAGAGCGTCCATAAATGACACACCAATTTATTTTCATGTCGCATCAAGAACAACTCGGTAAGTCACTAATTGGTTCGATAGCACGCTCGCTTATATACATGCTCAGGAGCTTCTGGAAATTCGCGGTAGGCAAAGGAGAGAATCTTTCAAAATAATCTGGTGATCTGTCAATAACGTTTTTGGTGTTGGACATTACCATCTACTTATCTCTTCAGCCGATTAGTCGGTTTGGCGTCTTCCTTATGATAAACTTGGCTCATATCTGCGTTAAATATATGTTTTTATTTATCATTAATTCTTATATTAAACTCTTTCATTTACGAATTTTATTTTATGTTAAATCTTATAACTTGTTCCTTGGTGCTGTTCATAAATCTCTGAGTTGCAGTTTATTCAAAAAGAAATATAGCTTCATATATCACAATTTCTGTCCTTCATTACTGAAACATGTTGCGTTCCATAAATACACGTTTATCTTTCCCATCGTAAGTATTAAAATAAAGTATTAGAGATAAGGAAACATATCGCTTCCTTCTTTCCCCAGTATTTTCCCAAGTGGACTGGAAAACGATTTGGAGGATGGATAGCTGTACGTGATCGTATTCCGAAATGTGGAGCCTTGCCCAAGTAGAACTTTATCGGTTTATTCTCAAAACACTCTTTTATTACAAGGTGAATACAACAGGGAAATATTGGTTTCTTCCCTCTGCTGCACAAATACCAGCTAATCTCAAGGGATATGATTCGAATTTCATTCCGAGTCAGAGTGTATTCTGAGATGTCCTTTATATCAGGTGTTAAACTGATGCAATAGATGTTACAGCGGATTAAATTGCTGATCGGTAATATATGTGTCTCATATATACTTTCCCTACCATATTCACAAGGCAGAGGAAGCATTTCATTCAAACCAGATTCTCACAAGGCTTCAAATGAATTAATATTTTCATATCTCTACTAGGTACGCATAATAGGAGAAATATTGCATTCCACCCTAAAAATCAATGTCGAGATTTCAAGGGAAATTCATATTTTGAGACACCATGAATAAAACTATTTTAGAAAAAGGTTCATTTGGATAAGCAGAATCAGACTGAAAACTGCAATGCCATAGCCGGGGTTTGAACCACGGATCTACCGGTCTCTAGCCGGTTGGCCTATTACTGAGCTACCATGGCGGCATGCTGACATAGCATTGAATTTTTCAACTGACTCGCATGTTTCCCGGAAAACCACAAGGTGGGGTTGTCACCTCAAGATAATTTGGGATCACCTGCATGTTTTAACGATATTTATATTTGCATCTAATAAAATTTTTAGTTATGCTTAAGTCTTCAGAATGAAGAGGACTTCAGAGGTTATTTCAAAGAAATTCAGGATTTACATTTTATTTTCATGTAAATATCTTTAATATACGACGGTATTTTAATCAAAATGGTTGGTATCATTTTTGAGTAAATCGAACATTTTGAAAAATCTTCCATGTAATGGGTAGTTAGAGATGGGTTTAGTTTCCTGAAAATATTATTGTCGCACCATTGGGAGATGATAAATAACATAAATAACAAGTTTGGTACTAAGCGACTTTTCTTTTCTGAGTTATGCTGTCTCCCTGACACACTCACTCACACACACACACACATATACACTTTTTCTAAAATTACTTTTTCATTTCGTGGTCTTCAAAATGGTTATGTTAATATCTGCTCCACTTATTATAAACGTGCATAATACTTAATAAAATAATAAATATAAATAATAAAAATATATATAAAATTCAGGATATATACAGCTAAACTATGTCAGAAACCACAGATGGATTTACAAAACTGTATTGAAATGTACGAAAAAAATGTAAGTGGAGTTTTATTTATGGACGCTCTTTAACTGCTGTGGTTCTCAGCGTCCCATTCTGCATTGGGCTGGAAAGATCCCTTAAGTTTGCTCAGTGGCCTCTTTATCAGACTTGAGGTTCTTTTCATGCCGTAAAACTACGACATGAGATCATATACGAAAATTGTATATAAATATAACTAAATCATAATTTTAAAAGTCCCTTTTGATAAAAGCTTAAAAACCTTCTTGGCTACTCGATTTTGGGCTGATGAATAGAGAACAACTGATCAGGAGACTTGGGCCTAACGGATGCTGTGATACTTGTTCTTTCTGGGAGTCTAATGTTGAGATTCGGTCAATGCAGAGAGCAATACAAAGCTTGCACTGCAGCTTCTACAATAAAAGGATGTTACAGTGCCAAGCTGTCTTTACTCCTGCCGCTTGTCTTAGCCTGAAGAAGGGTTTATAGTACATATAAACGGGCAAGTCAACAATTTATTATGACCGTTCTGAATATGTATTTGCTGTTTCCCTCCCTTGGGTTTTATAGCTCCCCCATCATGATAGTCACATAGCTCCAGTTTTGTTTTGTTATTTATGTAAATTGTCTTTAGCTTTAAATAATATCAATTTCAGTATTTGTTTATTTCTTGATGATGTAGCTGTAAATGTGCCTAAAGCTAGTTTTGAATCAATTAATAAGGAACTAAACTACATTACTTTAGAAACCAATGGGTAGTGTGGTACAAAGCATTAGATTTTAATGTAATGCACCCCTGAAATGTGACCAAAATTGTGACGAATCAAATAATTAATGCGTTGGTAATAAAATAATTTAAATTTTAATCGTTTCAGAAAATATATACTTTTTTCCATTCAATGCTGAAGCTGTTTATAAATCTATTTTTTTTCTCAACACCTTAACTATCAACATTTGTCCGTACTCATCAAGCCGAACACGATACAATTATTACTGTTTTTTTAAACAATTTTGGACCACAAAGTGATTATATTTTTTTGAAATAATAGGAAATTATTCATTAAATTTTGAAAATCAAAATGTATACATTTTATAAATAATTAGCAAGTAATATGAAAACTATTATATAATATATATCTATTTGTAAATTTTATTTGTAAAACTTGAATTTTTGATCTAAATATTTTTAAAAATAATCATTAGCAGCCGTTTTATTAGAACAATGTATTTAAGCAGTAAAAATATTTTATTCACATAACCATGCAATACAGAACGTTGAAACATGGTAAAAATATCACTGTTATTTTGTATAATAACAGCTGAAAACTTCTACAATATATGATTTTTTAAACTTCACAGATGCCATACTATGCATCCATATAAAACAGAAAAATATAAAACTTTGCCTGAATGCCAAATATAAAATGAAAGCTGATTATGATTGGAGTCTAGATAATAGGTAATTATCCAGAATCCAATCATAATTAGCGATATCATATATGCTACATTTGCAAAAAAAAATATATAAAAGTATTTTAGAAAATGTTTAAATACAATTAAAAACACTTGATTGCCTATGATCACAGTTATTTATCATATAATATAACCACCTGGGAAATGATCCACATGTTGAAAGAAAACTAATTCTAAAAAAAAAAAAAAAAAAAAAAAAGAGCAGGTAGGTTGATGCGCACCAAAAATACCATTACTCATGTCAAATCGCTATTCAAACGCTTAAATATTTTAACAGTTGTGTCAACATTTATGATGGAAAGTGCACAAAATCCATACTGGTAATATTCAATTAAATAAATCAGTACCTACGTACAATATCAGTAACTCAAACAATTTAGGATTAAATTTGTTGAGGTACTGCAACTAAAAATAGCTTTGCTGAATATTGTAATTTGTTACTTCATCACATACAAATTATTAATCATGATAAACTTCAAACCTAACTGGAAAAAAATATTACGTTTTTGTGTTTTATGTTTGTATCACATGAAATAATATTTTAAGTAATTAAAATAATAAATGTATAGTAGGTATTTATTATATATTTATGTGACACTCTTTTGGGACTTAGTTATTGGTGTAATGGTTTGTATAGCTTGACATTTGTCATGCGTCATAAATGTTAGAGCAGATAATAGAATTAATGCATATCTGTACATATGGCCGGTCACTTTAGAAAAAAAATCTGATGCGTTCCATTCACATGACTTTCTCTACTCATCTGCAACAAAGTATTGTTCAAAAGGATATGCTTCTTTTTACTTCATACTAATTGAGAAAAAATAGTAGAAATAGTCTTAGTACATGCTTCCATACAAGTATAAGGGAAATAAGAGGGTAGCAAAGGTTAAAGTATTAGTCAAAAGCAGGTTGCTCTGTGATTGAAGTTCATTTGTTTTTATGGACAGGAGTTGACCAATTCCCGTATGAGAAAAGTATAAGATTTTTTAAAGCTGAAATCAATAACAAGGAATATCTAAAAAAAAAACGAAAAAAAAAACGACCCACTCCACGAGAAAAGTATACAACATAAATTTTGTGTTTAAGGAGCTCCTCATTTTATTCTAAGTAAGTTTTTGTCTATCTCTTACGGTTTGCCAGTTGTAAAATTCATTTCGAGGTCATTCCCAGAAAATTCAAGATATTCATTTTATTTGTCAGGTCATATTTTTAATATACGATATTTTTATCAAAATCGTTAGAGCCATTTTTGAGAAAATCAAAATTTTCGAAAACTTTTCAATGTAAAGGGTAGTTGCGGGTGGGGGGATTTTCTTAGAAATGTCCCTGTCGCATTTTTGAAAGATACTGAACTTAAATACCAAGCTTGGAATTTAACGGAATTTTCGTTTTTGAGGTATGCTCTCCACAGACACACACGCACGCACATACACACATACGCCCACACACGGACTTTTTTTTTAATTCACGGGGAACCAAAACATGTATTTCCGGTGAAATCTCGATATCAAATTTTGGGTACATTACATACAATACTTTCTCTGTACACTATGTATATAGTATGTGTAGAGAAAGTTATTCTTAATACATTTTTTTGTGGTTTTATGGGCTAAGCAAGAAGTTCAAATTTTGAAGTACAAGTACCTCTTTGAGATGTTAGTGTTTTTAATCATCTCACCACAAAAGATATATTTTTTCTCTCATGCTGTCTTGCTAAATTTTAGATTACATCTAGTAAAAAGATTTGGAGTTGAATAAGTAAAATATTTATATTAAAGGTTGAAACGATGTGCTGATCCAGTAAGTGCAGTTTTTACGCTACTTTATAATGTTATGTTCATGAGTAAAACTTCACATTTTTTTTACAAAGGCGATTATTCCTTATTTTAGTCGTTCTCTTTACGTAAAAGGTCACATGCTTGAACCTCCTCTTCCCTCTGCCCTTTGTCCTGCCCAACTAAAAGAGAAAAAAATTCTTGATAGATTCACAATCTATCACTATTAGCCTTAGTCATTTTACTAAGCTGGAGTGATGTATGTAAACGTGTTACACTCTGACATTTATGACAATAAGAACTGAAGCTTTCCTGGCGACGTGTTAATTCAAAATCTTCTCGGGCTTCTAGCCAGGTAAAAACCAGGTTTTTACCTGGCTAGAAGCCCGAGGAAATTTTGAATTAATTTATGACAATGTTATTAGTAAGCGTACAAAATTATGTACACTTATGTGCTATATGCACTGTTGTTTACTAAATATCTATTTTTTTGCACTCATTCACCTTCCTCCCTGTAAATTACTTATAACTACTAAAGCTACTAAAATTACTCTTTTTTATCACAACTTATTGAACTTCAAATTGTTTTCCTTTTGAGACTTAAATCACATGGGTCAGATGCTCTGTACTTGCTTATGACTCTAGAGTCCGCATGTGTCAATCTGTATTTATCACGGATATAGTAATACAAGTGTCATTCAGAATCAGTCTATGTTCGTCAGTGTTATAGTTAAACAAACGTCATTCAGAATCGGTCCATATTCGGCACAGTTATAGTTTTGCAAACGTTACTTAGAATGAATAAGACTTCAAAGTTTCTAAAAAAATTCAGAATATTTTGTCATAAAAATCTTAAAACAAGGGTAGGATAGTTAATCTAAATCGTTATCTAACTTTCGTAAGCATAGACAATTTAAACACATTTTTGAAAGGGGTAGCTTTACAGTGAAGCTTATTGTTTAAACCCATTGTGTCCATTCTTATAAGATATTGAATTTAAGATGACAAGTTTGATATTCAAACAAATTTTTGTTTTATAGTTATTGTATTCATACACCAGAACGCGAGCGCGCACACTCACACACACACACACACACACACACACAGATAAATACGTACAGAAGGTTTTCTAAAAATGCATTTTTTTTGTTCTCGGAGCTTCTAAATGTATATTTAAAATGACATCCCAATATTACATTTTGGATGGAATGCAAAACTTCCACTACTTGGTATAGGTAAGAAATAGAAGAAATTAAAAAACCATATGTGTTCGATTCACCATACTTTCTTTACTTATTCTGTGCCAATGTATTCTTAAAAAAGTTTATACTAACCAAGATTGCATTACCAGAAGTTGTCTTATTACTTGGTTACTTAAAAACTGGTTTTTATATGATTCAAATTCGGTTATTCTTGCATGATCAGGTTTATCAGAAAATAAAAAAAGATTAATATTTTAAGATTGAAATAAGTAACAAGGAATATCTCTGAAATAGCCTTACTTTAAAGTATCCGATGTGTTCCAATAACATGATTTTCTCTACATCTCTGCAAAAAATTGTTGTTAAAAAGCTTATTATCAATCTACTTCATGCTAATCGAAATAAACATTAGCAGAATTGTCCTTATTACTTGGTTCCTAGAAAGTAGAAAGGAAAAAAAATATAATGTTTCACATGATATCTAGCTCTTCTAACTTTTTGGTAAACAAACTTTTTATAAAATATTAATCTTTATCTACATCAAGCTAATCAAGACAAACATAAGCAAAATTAGTCTGATTACTAGCTTTCTTGTAAGTAAAAGGAAAATAATAAAATATACAGGCTAAAGTCTCGTCCTTTAAAAGGCTGTCTATGTGAAGCAATTGAAATTCCAATGTCTATTCTTGCCACGAGAAACGAGAAAAAAGATATCCTCCTGTTTGAGAAAGCTTTAAATAACTTAATATTGGAACACATAACTCGGAGTATCTCGAAAACGGTTAACTCTACAAAAAATGTTTATGACATAAACTGTGTGTTTTGATGAATGCAATGTTGTGTAATAAGTTTTTGTACAAATATCCCTTACGATTTTCCAGTTATATAAAAGTCATCCAGAATGAAGAGCTCTAAATAAGTAATATGGAAGTGATTTTCGCTATGATTTGTACATAAAAAGGCTACACGAATTACAATAATTGTGCATTCTAGGGGAAAAGGTGAAGATTATGTGCCGGTATGTATGGTTAAATGGAAAATAGCTTCGACATTTGCATATATGAGAGCTGTCATCAACGACGTGGAAACGAAGATTAAAAATATTGCTGTTATTGAACGGCAATAGCCAAACAATTGCTAAGAAACAGTATTGCAGAGTGAAAATAAAATAATTATGTTGCACTGTCACCCTTTGGCTGTTCGACCATATTTTACAGAAGTAAAGCACCCCTACTATTAAGAGACTAGAGTTATACTCGAAAATATCTGATGTGTTCCATTCACATGACTTTCTCTACATCTCTGCAACAAAGTATTGTTAAAAAGCTTATGCTTCTATTTACTTCATGGTAATCGAGAAAAAATTAGCAGAAATATCCTTATTCCTTACTTCCTTGTAAGTAGAAGCGAAATAAGGGAGTGCCATAGGTTAAAGTGATAGATAAAAGCTGGTTGTTATGTGAATAAAGTTCATTTGTTTGTATGGGCAGGAGTTGACAAACTCCTGTATGAGAAAAGTTTTTCAAAGCTAAAACTAAAAACAAGGAATATCTCAAAAAACGATGAACTCTACGAAAAAAAGAAGTATACAACATAAATTGTGTGTTTTAACGTGCTCTGCATTTTCTGTGCGATAACGTTTTTGTCCATCTCTTACGGTTTAGCAGTTATGGAAAATTCCGTAAAGTTCATCCAGAATAAAGTAGTCTTCAGAGGGTATTCCCAGATAGTTCAAGATATTCATTTTATTTGCCAGGTAAATATCTTTAACATAATATTAATCATTAGAGCCATTTTTGAGATAGTAAAAATTTTCGAAAAAAGTTCCATGTAAAGGGTAGTTGGGTTTGGGGGGATTTTCTGGAAGATCTTTGTGTCACATCCTTGAAAGATACCAAACTTAAATATCAAGTTATAGATATGATAGTTTGGTATTTGGCGGTCTTTTCGTTTTTGAGCTATGCTGTCCACAGACACACACACACATACTCACACAAATACACATGCATGCACAAATGGACCTTTTTCCAAAATTATATTTTACTTTTTATTTACGTACTATGTACATAGTGTATAGAGAAGGTATTGTATTGCACCCAAATATTCGATACCGAAATGTCACCGAAAATATCTGTTTTGAGACCCCCTGAATCTGAAAAAAGCATTTTTAGAAAATTTCCTGTGTGTATCTGTCTGTCTGTATGTCTGTCTGTCTGTGTGTGTGTCTGTGGGCAGCATAGCTCCAAAATGAAAAGACCGTTAAAAACGAAATTTGATATTTAAGTTTGATATCTTCCAAGGATGCGACACGAAGATTTTCAAGAAAATCCTCCCACCCCTATCCACCCTTTACATGAGAAAATTTTTGAAAATTTTTGATTTTCTTAAAAATGGTGATTTTGATCAAAATCTCTATCTATAATTAAGATATTTACTTGACACATAAAATGTATATCTTGAATTTTCTGGGAAAAGTCTCTGATGACCTCTTTATTCTGGATGAATTTTACGGATTTTGCATAACTGCTAAACCGTAGGAGATGGTTAAAAACTTACCACATGGAAAATGTACAGCATATTAAAACACACAATTTGTTACATACACTTTTTTTCGTGGAGTTGATTCTTTTCAGATATTCCTTGTTTTTAGTTTCAGCTTTGAAAAACACGACTTTTTCATACAGACATTTGTCAGCTTCTGTCCATATAAACTAAAGAACTTCAGTCGCATAGCAACCAGCTATTGACTATCACTTTAACCTATGCTACTCCCTTATTTCGCTGCTGCTTAAGGAAGCAAGTAATAAGACTATTTCTGCTAATGTTTTCTGAATTAGCATGAACTAAATAGAAGCATTAGTTTTTTAACAATAATTTGTAGCAGAAATTTGGAGAAAGTCATGTGAATGGAACACATCAGTTTTTTTTTTGTTTTTTTTTATACAGAGGTACCCAAAACATATATTTCCGGTGAAATCTCGGTATCGAATTTTTGAGTGTATTATAATATCTTCTCTGTACCCTATTACATAGTACGTGTAGAGAAAGTAATAAGAGGTACCTACATTTGCATAAGGTGGGGCGAGGTTAAGTCACTACCCACATAAATAATGAACCAAATTTTATGAACGAGGTGTACAGGTATTCTAGGAACAATATTGCTCTTCAGATGCGTACAGTTCCATGTTGTCTAAGTAATTGGCACTTTTGATAATTAGATCTGCATTTGAAATCTTAATATGTCGGCAACTTCTCTACCTTACACGTGTTTTTAAACTGTACAGTAATTCAAACTACTCTACTAATGGCGTTTATATTGATCGAAGTAGTTTGTTAGTGTAGAGTGAGAGGTAACATCTTCAAGTTATCTTCTTTCATCTTCTGGAACCTTGCCCTAATGTTGCCTAGCTGATATATTATCTCAGGTAGTGGGATGAGAGAAATGTAAAAGTTAAGATTCTAATATATGTGATTTATTATTTGTCAACTGAATCCATGACTTTGCATCTAGCTCTGGGAAATGTTATTACAATATTCTCTCCGAGCGTAAACTTATGGAGCTAACACCTAATTTCATACGTGCTTCTCTCCCTCCCGTGCTCACACCAACGGGGCAACGCCTGGTCACTGCTTGATTTGGGGGTGAGAAATAGAGACAATTATAATGGTCGTATCAAAGCGGTTCCCTGTAGTTTAGTTCAACTGATCCTAGTAATCTTTCACAATAATCAATTAAGCAATAGGTTGAATTGACAACCATACTTTTTTATTAAAATCCAGGAAGATTATTCCCACGTGATAGCTTTTCGAATACCCACGTGTACAGCATCTAAAAGTCTAAATATTTTTAAAGCACATACAACAGCTTAAAAAATGCCCCTGTGGTCAGCGAGCCAACTTCTTACCCGGAGGTCCCGGGTTCGATTGCCGGATAGGGTGGGGAATTTTTCTTTAACCAGAATTATTCCTTATCCCCCCCCCCAGAGTCTGGAAGGATGTATGTGAAAGTGAAAGTGAATGTGTGTGTTTGAGTAAAAGAAGACAATTTAAACCTAACGTAAAGCGTAAAGAACCTACAGACGAGTTGTGTCTAATGCAAAACCCCCAATATGACCTTAGATGTTAAAGGGGGTTATATAAATAAACACCCCCTCAAAAGATTTTGAATTGTATATGCTCATTATTTTTACTTTCTCTACATGTACAAAGTACATATTTATGAAGTACGTATTGTATTACATCCAAAAGTCGATACCGCGATTTAGGGTCCCTAATATTAAAATAAGTATTTTTATAAAAAGATTCGCGTGTGTCCGTCTGCCTGTGAGCACTGTAACTCAAAACCAAAAAGTCGGTAAAATACAGAGCTTGATATTTAAGTTATGTATCTTCCAAGGATGCAACATAAAAATCTGAGAAAAAGCCCTCACCCCAAACTACCCATTACATTGGCAAAAATTTCGAAAGTTTTTACTAATGTTATACTTTGTTTTAAAATAAATACTGTATATTAAAAATATTTACATACAAATAAAATAATATAACTTAGTATACCAATTTACATAAAAATAAAATAATATAATATAACTTAGTATACCACAAATACAGATTTCGTTAAAATACACTATTTATCGTACATACATTTATTTCGTGGAATTGACTATTTCTGAGATACTCTCGTTACTTGTTTCAGTTTTAAAACATTTTCGGCATACGGGAATTTGTAAACTCTGGCAGTGCAAAGAAACGGATTGCAATCACATGGCAACTAGTTTTTAAAAGATTTGATTATTGCTTTAGTCTAGTATATTCCCTTATTTCCCTTCTACTTACAAGGAAACAAGTAATAAGATCTTTCTAGTAATGTTTATCTTAATTAACATGAAGGGAATAGAAGAATACGCTTTTTAACAATAATTTGTTAAGAGATGTAGAGAATGTCATGTGAATGAAACACATTAATTAATATGCTTAAAGCACGTAAGCACGATTTATTGACAAAGCGACCGCATGTGAGATTTGTGGTGGACAAAACGGCGCCGGGGCGGGTTTTCTCCGGGTACTCCGGTTTCCCCCGCCATCGCATTCCACGAGTGCTCCATCATCATTCATGTATCATCAGTGCCACCGCCTGCGGTGCCATTAGTAGTTAAAGTGGGCGTTAAACACTACCAAAAAAAAAAAAAAAAAAAAAAAAACGATTTGATTGAAATATTTTAATGGTTTGACGTAGCAAGAAATGGGCATCTTGTGTATTTCAATATTTTTTCTTTCAAACAACATATAAATAATGGATATATACTTCTTTTTATCTAAATTTTCTGGGCGACAAACCTATTTATAATAATTTTTCTATATTTAATTGATTTAATTTAAATTCTTATCTACTCAACTTTGAAGAAACAATTATTGAAAAGCTCTTGTACTATATCGGGTGTCTCAAAAGATTCACCGAATTAAATTCGGACGCCTGTGGCTGTCGTTTCATTGAGAACGGAGCTATGGAGGAGGAGCATTAGGTATTTATGTTTGAATAATATTGTGAGAATTGTTTGCTTCATTTCAGTACTGTGTAGTTGTGCTTGTGAACTGAAATATCAACCATTGAAAATAGAGCACTTTAGTTGTGGATATATTCCTTAATGATGATAAGATTTCAGAAAATGTAAAATGTAATTTTCTTGAATGTTTTGTAGACCCGGTTGGCTTCATTGTGATACTGTGTGAGATTTATATAATTAATAAATTCCAAATTCCTTGAAACATAATGGTGCTTCGAAAAGCTGTAGGTCTAAACTTTTAAAAGGCTAAACAGGCCGAAATTTCCACTAAATGAGTGCGGAAATTAGCACAGGAAACAATATTAACAATAAGCAGAACATCGAGTCGTTAATAAGGAAATAAAACTGCCTCGGAATAAAATGATGAACTAAAGGAAATCACAACTTTATGCCCAAAATAAGGGCGAAACAGTCAAACTCTAGCTTCGGGAATGAGTACAGCATTTCCAACATCTTCTGTGACAGCGGTAACTAAGTAATCAGTTACAATTCACTTTCATTTCCAATAATCACTAGCGTGATCTGTTACCAACCGAACTGTGATGAATGAGCTAGCGCATTCACCTCACTGTGGAGACACATTTGAGACACCTATTACAAAGGGAAAATAGACGGCGCTTTCCTTGTCATTCTGCGTCGTTAACTTTCTTATTGGTCAGTCTCAGCGTCTTGTTTAAATACCAGTGACTTTATAATCGTAACTGCTAGTGTGTCTAGATTGATCGGGTATTTCTGTTGTCCACCCATTTCATTTTAACATTTGTTTGTCCCTGTTAGTCTACTGAATATTTAATGGTTACATTTTATTATACTATTATGCATATAAAATTTTTACTACTTTTTCTACTATGCATACAGAAGGTAATGTATTCTACCCAAAATTCCAATTTGAGGTTTCATCGGAAATATACTTTTGAGACTCCTAAATAAAAAAAAATAATGTGTGGTTCCCAATAATGTTTAAACAGATAGTATTTTTTTTTACTATTCTACAAAGACTTATGTACTCTAATCACCACATTTATATATATATATATATATATATATATATGTGTGTGTGTGTATATGTGTAGGTTTCTTGTGCTATTTCTTATCCTAATTTACTTAATGGTTTTCATAATGTAAATAGCAAACTACTAAATCTGTTTTTTGTATGTAATATTGTATTCCCGACGAAACCATGAAATTGTAAAAATTTCCAACGGTGAATACCTACCTACCTACCTACCTACCCACCCACATGCACATATAGCTTTCTGTAGCTATTCCGTATACGAATTATTGTTACAAAGGTTATTTTTATCCACATTATGCCAATCGAGATAAACATTAACAGAATTGTTCTTTTTGCTTGCTTTCCAGTAAGTAGAAGGGAAATAAGGTGATACATTAGGCTAAAGCGATAGTCAAGACTTTTAAAACATTTGAAACAACTGAGGTTCGGTTTGCTTTTCGTGGTCCTGCTCGAGAAAGTTAGGTAGTTCAAAATTGAAACCAGAAACAAGGAATATCTCGAAAACGGTACACACTACAAGAAAAACGTATATGACATAAATTATGTGTTTCAACGACATCTACATTTTTTTGTAGTAAATTCTGATCTTTCTCTTACGGTTTAACCATTACACGAAGTTCTGCAAACCTCATCAAAAACAAAAAAGTCTTTAGAGGATATTCCCAGAAAATTCAAAATATACATTTTATGTGTGAAGTAAATGTCTTGTACATACGGTATTTTAAACAGAATCCTTAGAACCATTTTTGGGAAAACAAAATTTTCAAACATTTTTTCATGTAAAGTATAGTTTGGGATAGGGAATTTTTTTTTTTAAATCTTCGTGTCCCATTCTTCAAAGATACTAAACTTAAATAATAAGTTTGGTAATTAATGGTCTCTTAGCTATTCTGTTATGCTGTCCACAGATACAAACACAGACGCGCACACAGACATTTTTATTAAAATACTTTTTTTGGACTCAGGGAATCTCAAAACATATTCCCGGTGAAATCTCGGTATCAAATTTTTCGGTGGAATACAATACTTACTATGTGTATACATAGTAGGTGTAGAGAAAGTAAAAATGTATACGTTTCCTAGTTACCCAAAAATAATTACTGTTAAGCTAGGTCACGCCTTCTGGAAGCAGCAGAGAAGCGTTCCTCTTTAAAGGAGCATTAAACCTGAACACGGCGGGCGCTGGCTTTCAAAATCGCCCAAGCTCACGGGGAGAACATAGAACTCGGTGAGCAAGCCGAGAGTAAATTCCATGCTTGAGATTACCACATAATTGTGAATAGTTATGAAAATATCACGGACATAAATTTTCTGCTATGACTAATTTCTCTTCACCTGGCATTTCATTACTCAACACCCACGGGAAAGCTCTTGCCCTTCTCGTACGTTGCTCAGCCACCTTAGCATGACAGAAGGGGAGCGGATTTTTACTTTCTCGCTGCTTAACCAGAGATGGTACAAGTATTTCTTTCCATACAAAAATTCTATACCCTAATTACTTATTATAGCCAGTCTGCGGATTTCGGATGAAAACCTATTATGTTCTTCATAAAATATATGAAACTAAATTAATATATACACGATCCTTTTTTTATGTTTAACGCCCACTTTTGCTACTATGGAACCGCAGACGGTGACCCTGATGGTACATGGAATTAAGATGGAGAATCGGTGGATTCCGAAGGCGGAGGAAATCGGAGAACCCGGAGAAAACCTACATGAGATCGACTGGTGGGAGGCGAGTGATCTAACCACCCGGCCACGGCGCGGCCTAAAAACAATTCATGTAGTTATATGACTAATAATAATAATTTATAATCAAGTTACATTTTTAATTACTTAAAAATAATATTTCATTACTTAAACTATATTAGTTATATACAGCGGTGAACCATTATGTATTTATCCCCGAAAATTTATCCTGTTTTCTAGATCTTCGGGGTTTTACCGCGTATGTCTCTCTTTTGCACCAATCTTTGATAAGGTTGTAGTGCTTTCTGTTTTAATTCAAACAACTACGCCTCTCCAAAAAGCTAAGTATCGCACATATTTTTCTATCCATATAATCTTTCTTACATATACAGAATAATATTAGCAATTCTTAATACAGCTTATAAATAGGAATTGTAAATATAAATGATTACACGTAACCGGACAATAATAAACAATTAACAATGTGTAATATCGGTGCTATATATACATATATATGATATAAATTGTGTTGGAAAAAATGCTAAGCGTAGCCATCAGTACTGGTGGCCTTAGATTAGAATCAAAAGCCATATAAAATTTGTATTTTAGAGCTTTTATTTACTGGGTGCTAGTAAAATCTATTAATAATAATGTTTAATAAATGTTATAAAGAATATTAATTTGTATAACATACTAATTATTTATGTTATAAGCGGCTGAAAGAGACTATTGTCTGTGAGTGAGATGTTTAGTACACGATGATTAGTTATCCTATCCTAATTTTAACTGAAATATTATTATATTTATTAATATTAATATTATTAGTCGTCATTACGAGGAATTGAATTTTAGTCCTGGCGTAGGTAGCGCTTTATGTGTTTGTTGCTGCGTAACCCCACCGTAATAAACAGTTTCAATTCTGGTTTTTAAACTGCACCTACTAAAGTAATAAATGAATGAAAATGGATATTCCCTAAGAAGTTTTAGACTAACCTAAAAAAAACTGTATTTAGTTTGCTACCAAACACGTCGAAGGACTTACATGACAAGGAATTTTTGTTATTTAAATAAGTAGAAGAAGTTAAAATAACTTATAATTAAATAACGACGCATTTTTGTTGTATCGAAGGATGCATGAAATGTATACATGACCTTTATAGGAGATGATAAAATATAAAAAATTAAAATAAAAATGAAAAACTAAAAATAATAAAACTTATTTTTTGATAACAATAGGAGGGATATTTACTAATATATAAAATAATAGTAATATTAAAATCTAATTTGAAAATGTTAAAAGGAAAATGTATTAAGTTAATCAAAACTGAGGTTAAGTATATTATAAAGATGAAAAATCCTGCCAAAGAAGTTATAATAATTTACGATGAAATAAAGTATTTACTTTAAATTACGATGAAATACTCCTTTTTGTTGTTTCCTAAGATACTGAAATGTATACATGAAGTCTATAGAATAGGATAAAATATAAAAAAAAACTAAAACAAACATGAAAAAATAAAAATAATAAAACATTTATTAATAAAGATAGGAGGGGTATTAATTTTATGAAATAATGGTAATATTAAAAGCTAATTTGAAAATGTTAAAACAAAAGGGCAATAAGCTAATCAAAACTGAGATTAAGTATATTATAAAGATCAAAAATACTTATTTAAAGGATTAGTAATATAAATGTTGGGAATTATAGTTTAATATTAGTATAGTGTTATTTATGTTGTTAGGTATCTGTAAAATAATGAAATAATGCCTATATTGGGACATAAATAAATGTAAGAATTTGGTTGTGTGCTCCGATACGAGAAATTAGGTACCGGGGTATCATATTGTATATTTATGTTTATTTATTTTTACGTGGTAGAGAAAGCAATAACGGGAGATGGGCCGTTCGAATATCACAAAGCGAAATCGGTCAAATGGGGAATGTAACGGGTATAAAAATTAAAGAAATAGCCGGTTGCTGTTCATGCCTCGCCGTGTCCATGTACTTGTTGCAGGGGAAGTGGTTTGAATGCAGTGGTACATATTTTCACTGGGACTGCAAGGTTACAAGTCCACTTTTTTGTGCTCAACCCACCGCTAACCCACTTTTGTGTGTGAAGTGGGGCGAGGAGAGATATGTATTACAACAACGCGGCATGTGAAACTATATAATATCTTTCCACTCTTCGTAGTCAGTGGAGGGTGTGCCATTAGATAGGAAGCAACCACCACCACCACAATGTAAAGGCAACCAAGGGTGACGCAAGAGATAGGTGGTCGTCGCCTTAGGTGGACAGGCTGCCTCCCGGGTGACATAACCATTATGTAAATATGCTCCCTTGCCTCTACTTACAGACATTTTATGTACAAACAAAATTGAACCAATCATAAAATTTCCATACAAGGTATGCATTTCAAGCGGTGCGTTCATTCCTTTTTCGCTTCTTATTAGCTTCCTCTTCATTGCATTGTGAGCTTCTATTCTGTAGTTTGCTCAGTGTTTCTTTTTATTCCTTTTTCTTATTGTGGTGGATGTAACTGGGTAAAATTCGGAGTTCTAGAGGAAGAATTTTTGAGGGTGTAGTATCAAAGTTTTCGGCTAAGAATACAATGGAATTGAATATAGCATAAATATTGAAGCTTTCTTGCGATAAACAATATATAAATAATGAACATTTCAAAGTATATTTTTTTAGAAAAGTTACGTTTTGTAAATTGAATCCTTGATAAACATATAATTTATTCATATCTACTGCTGGAAAGCAGTACATTTTTTTCACTACTCTAAACTTTACGTGTTAAGGTTAAAGATTTCATTTGTTTTCTGTCACCAACTCTCATCACTATATAGTAAAAATATGTTTTTTTATTATGAAATTGGTAGAGCAATTTTATTTTATTATAACTGCTATTGAGCGTTTTTGTAAGTTTTCAAACCACATTACTGATTTTTTCGATAACGTAAACTGTATGGTTATTTTAAATTAGTTACCTGAAAGTATGAATGCATTATTTTTTGTTTATGAGCTATGCTGTCCACAGTCCAGACAGAAAGACGAAAGACCTTTTTCTAAATTTTTTGGTTTTATTCATAGCGTAACAAAAGATATATTTCCCATAAAAACTCAGTAGCGAATTTTTAGATGCAATACAATACCAATTTCTCCATGCGCTTTGTACGTAATAGAACGTTTAGAAGAATATAAAATATTTGGACAGTCTTGAGCAAATGAATACAGAAAGAATGCTAGCCTAAGTAGCTATTTGTCTTAAGGTAGAAGAGGTGTTGGTCGTCTGTGAAATAGAGATCATAGCACTATGAAGGGGGAACAGACAGTAAAACCTAAACATTGCAAAGATGACCATGATGATGGTGATGATGATGATGATGATGATTCCTATGCTTTTCAGAGGAAAAAAAAACTTATCAATTTCAGTTTGACTATTTATTTAATAAAAATATGATGAGTTCCATTCACGACTTTATCTACATCTCTGCAACAAATTAGAGCACAGCTTTTGCTTCTATTTACTTCATGCTAATCGAGATAAAAATAGCAGAAATAGTCTTATTACTTGCTTCCTTGTAAGTAGAAGCGAAATAAGGGAGCACCATATGTTAAAGTGATAGTCAAAAGATGATTGCTATGTGGCTAAAGTTTCTTTGTCTGTATGGACAGGAGTTGACAAATTCCTGTATGAGAAAGTTACAGGCTTTTCAAAGCTGAAACCAAAAACAAGGAATATCTCAAAAACGTTCAACTCCACGAAAAAATATACAGAACTTAAGTTGTGTGATTTAACGTACTCTACATTTTTTGTGGGTTAAGTTTTTATCCATCTCTTACGGTTTAGCATATATATAACATTCCGTAAAATTCATCCAGAATAAAGCAGTCTTCAGAGGCTATTCCCAAAAAATTCAAGATATACATTTTATTTTTCGGCTAAATATCTTTAATATACGATATTTTAATCAAAATCGTTAGGACCATTTTTGAGAAAATAAAAATGTTAGAAAAAAGTTCCATGTAAATGATAGTTTGAGGTGGGGGAATTTTTCACAAAATCTTCGTGTCGCATCCCTGGAAGATACTAAACTTAAATGGTTTGATATTTTACCGACTTGTCGCTTTTGAGTTATCGTGTTCACAGACTCACACATGTGAAAATGCTTTTTTTTTTTTTTTTTTGGGTACAGGGGGCTTTAAAATATATATTTCTGGTGAAATCTCGGTATCGAATTTTTGGGTGGAGTGCAATATCTTTTCTATACACTATGTACATATTAGTGTAGAGAAAGTAAAAATGCATTACAAACTGCAGCTGTCTTGCAGGAAGAATCTGCCATGGTACCTAGAGCACCAGAATTGCCGTCTAACCCGAAAATCGCATTGGTGCTTGCGAAAATTTATCAGATCAAGACCTAACATAAGCTAGAAACAGTTGCGAGCAAGTCACAAAGACAATGTACAGGCTTTTGTTTAGTATTAGAACACAATGTATACAAGCTCAAAACGCACTCAGAAGCATTCTTGTAACAAAGCATTACGCTCTGTTTACCTGATAGAGGGCACGTATAGTTTGCTTGCTCATTATAAATTGAATTATGCGCTTGCGTGGTTTAGAAGCTTTAGAGCAGCTTTAGCTAAATAAACAGCGAGTTTGCTTGCAACGTCGCTCGCTTGTTTTGCCAACCTCTAATTGCCTACTTTTCTTAAAATGCAAATCTAGATACACGTAGCAACGTCTGAAATAACGAGCCTAATTTGAATCGATTAAAATTTGCTGTTCATTATGTTCGGTCTAAACATCGAATAAAATATCTTCCTCCTACAATCAGTAGCGTGGACTGAACATCTATTTAATATGACAAATATAGTGCTTATTTTATTATGTTTGGTCCAAACATTGGATGGAATATCTTCCTCCTACAATCAGTAGCGGGATTGAACATCCATTTAATATGGCAAATATAGTGCTTATTTCATTAAGAGTATCCAAAAGTGAAATTTATAAATTTACTTCGTGCATAATACCAAAGTAGAGAATGCAAACATTAAAAATCTGATGTGTTCCATTCACACATTCTATTCTGCAACAGATTATTCTTACAAAAACTGATCCTTCTCTCTACTTCATGCTAATTAAATAGAAAAAATAGTGAGTAGTAATTGCTGTCTTATAAATAGAAGGGAATAAACTAGACTAAAGCGTAGTTAAATATTTTAAACGATGTTGCTATGTGACTGAAATTCGTTTCCTTAAATGCCAAGGAGCATTATTTTAAAACTAAAACCAGCAATAAAAATATCTCCGAAATGTTAAACTCAAAGAAAAAGTGTACATGGCATAAATTGTGTATTTTAACGAGATCTACATCCTTTGTCTAGTATGTTTTGGTCTATATCTTACGGTTTACCAATTATGCAAAATTGAGTAAAGTTCATCCAGAATAAGGCGATCCTCAGCGCCTATTCCAGAAAATGCAAGATATGTATTTTATTTTCCATCTAAATATCTTTAATATACGGTATTTTAGTTAAAATTGTTAGAACAATTCCTGGGAAAATGAAAATTTTCGAAATGTTATCCATGTAATGGGTAATTTAGAGAGGGGGAAATCTTCCTCGAAATCGCCGTGTCGTATCCTTTGAGGCTACTAAACTTAAATACCAAGTTTGGCATGTTATCAAATTCTCCTTTTTGGATGCAATACAATCCTTCTCCGCCTACTATGTATATTATACATACGGACTAGAGAAAGTAAAATTTCTTACTGGGCTACAATAAAGTGTGCTAATCGCTAAACGTTAATAATATTTAATATTAGTTTTACTATAGCATGTCCAGTTAACACACTTTAAAATATTAGACGTATATATAAAATTAACTTTTTCCATTACATTACATATTTCTTAAACATTCACTGTGTTTCGTGTCACTTGTTTACAATATTTTAAGCCCAGCAGTTTGAAATATTAAGGCACTCGTAATCGCATTAGCTCATGCAAAGAGTGTTATGTGTTGGTCAAAATTATCAGATGCATTTTTGAAATAAAATAAACTTAGTGAAATGTTCACATAAATAATATTGCCTGTAAAGATAGTGTGGTATGTTGGAATTGCTTGAATTCATAGTAATACATGACGCTTGATGCAAGTAAGAATTTTGATATTTATTTTATCTTCTGCATTTAGCTATACTGTTCAAAGACTGGCAGACTGATTCTCTCTCTCTCACTCACTCACACACACACACACACACACACACACACACAAACACACACAGATGTCTCGTCCAATTTTTGGGTCGAATACATTGCTTCCTCTGAGTGAGGTATCCCATCGTAACATGTGCGACTCGCTTTTTGGAGGTCTCGGGTTGAAGTCTCCGTGGCAGACAATTCACCGAAGGTTTTTGGCAGTTTTTTGAACCTAGAGAATGCTAAGTTGAGTAATTATACTTTTATTGTCCCTTTCATCACTACATTTCGTTTCCTTCTTCACCTTCACATGCATTGCGCTGATCACCCATCCTGGTTATGTTATGATATAGAGTGTGCTTGCTTCTCGACTAAATACTGACAGAAGGCTCTTGGGAGTGTAATCCTACGTGGTGCATAATCCGCTGAAGAAGAAAAATTAATAGTTTTTGCTTGGTTGTAAAATAAAAATGCACATATGTCACCACGATACAAATTTAAGGATTCAAATTGCAGAGAAGAAATCTCATTAGAAAAAAGGTAAACATTGAGCATAAAGTGTAATTTAAAATAATTAGTCCATATTTTACTATGAAAGATGATTTTATTGATATTAAGTCTGTTTAGATTTACTGAATGTTGTTAAAGTATTTGGTAACGGTTGTGCCAGCATCCACGGATAGACAGCAAAATCAAATGAACATTATTGGTTTTAAAGTACTTAATATTATATTTTAATGCATGAATTGCCGGTGAATCTTCATTTCCAACTAACACCACTGAACTATCAACTTAAAGTTTTGACAACAGAAACATTTTGAGGTTATTTGTATATTTATGTAATGAGATGTTTGAGAACTCCAAATAGAACTGCCACTCATATTTTTACTGTTTTTAAAATATAATAAATATAACAGGAAATTCTGATGTTAAAGGTGTTGAATTGCCAAAGGCTTGTTAAATGAAATTGCTCTAGAAAATAAAAGAATGTTGTGTGAAGCAGTTTTTGATTTGGGATAGCTGCTGGGAAAAATGCTCTTTTTATCAGAAAGTAAGGAAGTAAGTAAGTAACAAGAAAAAACCAACCCCAAAAAGTGTATGTCCGTGTTCTCCTAAATGTTTCCTCAGGCGACGAAATGGAACTGCAAAATGGCTGTCAGAGAAGCGTCGAGATAGCTACTTGGCGCGATATTAGAGGTAGTCCAAGTGGCATGCAGGTAAACGTATATCATAGCAGCCGACCCGATGTCTCTCACACGCTGGCTATAAATTTTCTTGGAGACACACGCACCAGTTTGTCTCCATCGGATGCCTCACTCGTTTCCTCTGCCTTCTTATCCTTCCTTTATCTCAGTTCCGGGGCAGTTTTGCAACCTCAGCGCCTTGCATGGAAGTCTCATATATTGCTTATTGGATATTATATTTATTTTAGTATATTAAGGGTACACTGAAATGATCAAAGTAATTTTTCTAAAGTATTAAAACCAGGGATTAATCTTTTTACCTTCTCTAACCCGCATGTATATAGTGGATAGATTGTATTCCACCCAAAAAATCGATGTCGAGATTTCATCGGAAATATATGTTTTGCGGTTCCCTGAGTTCCAAAAAACATTTTTAGAAAAAAAGGCCCGTGTGTGTGTATGTGTGTGTCTGTGGACAGCATAGTACAAAAACGAAAATATTGCCAAGTTCCAAACTTTGTATTCAAGCTTGGTATCTTCCAAGAATGCGACACGATTTTCAAAAAAAATCCCTGCACTACAAACTACCCGTTACATGGGAAAATTTACAAAAGTTTTGATTTTCTCAAAAATGGCTGTAGCAATTTTGATTAAACGCCCGTATATTAAGGCTATTTACATCCCAAATGAATTGTAAATCTTGAATTTTCTATGAATAGCCTCTGAAGACTTAAAAACAAAAATAGCCAAAAACTTACTACCTAAACGAAAAAACTTGTCAAAACACACTATTTATGTCCTTTACGTTTTTGTTGTGGAGGTGAACGTGTCCGAGATATTCCTTGTTATTGGTTTCAGTTGTAAACCAGGGACTTAATACTATTCTCAGGAAAGTCCGTTTTTTTTTTATTCTACCCTTGGCCAAACAAAGAAGCAATTTGCTATGAAATCACATAGCGACAATTTTTAATACATTCGACTGTCACTTTTGGATAGGCATTTCTTTAGTTCTCTTCTACTTATAAGGAGCTAAGTAATAAGAACATTCTGCTAAAGTAAATGTATGTTCGAAACAAAGCTCGAGTTAAGGACACCTGCCACCAGTTTGAGGATCACTTGATCACTTGATCCATGATATTTACTGAGTTGGAGTACCTACTCTCGTTTAAGGCCACTTGGTAGAGACAGACAATTTCCATGTTCAACCTCAATGAAATATACAGGTGTTTCAAAACGACACCAAACGAAGATGGGGACCTTATAGGTTATACCGTACGTAATACGTGAATATAATTTTCAGCTCTAAATTGGGCACATACAAAAACTGCCATAAAATCACAATGGATTAGGCAGTCGTACATAACCAAATGGCATGTGCACTCCAAGAGAGATGCTGGTTGGTAGCGAAGGTCCCAGTCGCGTGGTGTAGGCGTGTTTTGATAGATACGCCGGCGCGGCATAGGTCACCTTAGTAATGAAAATCGTAGCATGTGGGTTTTGTTATGTGTTTCGTATAACACGATCTGATTGTTTACGTGGCGTATGACAACCGTTGTTCTCCGCTGCCAAATCCCAAATGAGTACGATTTTAAACACACATACAACTTTAAATAGAAGAGTTTGAAAGTTTCGAAATCAAGCTTCGGACAAGTCAAAGTATAAGTTAATTGACTGCTACCTTCGCTTGGAGCCGTTTTGAAACATCCTGTATATTAAGGTTTCTTGTAACTATACAAACTATCATAATGAAAATGTTACCACTTATAAAGCAACTTCTAACAGAAACCATAGCCAAATCATATCTTAAGTTAATATTTGCTATCTTATTGGTATTTAAATTGTAACGTGGATTTTTTATTCGTTAGTACCCCACGTTGGGAGGTTATATGGAACAAGACTTTATATGGTGGTTTGTAGTTTACACCGCACATCAAACCGTCATATGTAATAGGAATTTTATGTTTTACGCCTCAACGTGGGTGCTTATGTGCGGCGTACCTAAGTGTTACTTCAAATCAACTCCACTACACTCACGTACCTGGTACTGAAGCTCTTCTTGGATGGGATGCCATGGTGTTGCTCAGTCTTGCACGATCATTGACTCTCTCTGGCGTGGATTTGTCAAGTGGGAGGAGTTATAGGAGTGATCTTTAAACTGTGAAGAAAACACTTGTAAACCTTTACTGTTATTTATTCTATAAGGAGATTCCAAGACAAGCACCTTGCTGTACACTGTTATCTTGCTGACTGGTACTCTTACCACTCAATCACACGTGCTCTCAATTACAGTGTTTCTAAGTTGAGTACATGGCACAATTCATTCTCAAGTAATCACGAGCCGACTATTAAATAGGTGAGCGACGTTACTTTAATTCACTAACAGTTTTTTCTCATAACAATCTTACTTCGCGGACAGAGTTTTACAGTTGAACGTTATTACTTCGCGAACAGAGTTTTTTTTACAAAACGACGACCTGCATAATCTTGTAGACAGATTCTTAATAAACGACGTTGCCTCTCATGGGCAAATTCTTAGCAAAACGACCACAATGTGTCGAACCCTACTTCTTTTATATTAAAAACGGTGTCATGGTGGCTTCTTCCTGATTTGTTAGAAAGTCCGCCAAAATGACACCATCGTGACCCAAAAACCATTGCGAATCTCCCAGAATACGTCATAATTACCACGTGATACTACGAATATAAAGCAGAAGTCCCCTCGTGGGTTTTAAACTGGACTGCCCCTGTGTAAGGAAATCGTACGTGACTCACACAAAAGAGGCAACTTCTCACCCTTCTCTCCAGACTGGCGTCAGGATTCTGGTAGCTTTCAAGCCAACTACTGACTTCTTGGTTCCAATGTATACAATTTAATGTTAACTTTATTTACTTATATACATCTAGATAATTAATAGAATGATTGTCATTATTACGACGAGGCTAATTAGCGGTCTAACAATATACCAAAAGCTTGCAAAAGCTTTGATATTACCTGTGTATACAACTCCTAGAAGAAATGTTAAAAATAAGGTGTATGTAACTTATATGTATTAAAATTCCTATGCTTGCTTAAAATATCGCAATCTTTTACCAGCTATGTCAATATCAAAGTACTTCCAGTTTAGTAAGCATCAATCATTGTATTTACTAGGCAAATTAATACAGCATTGATGAACATTTCGTTTACATTATGTTCATGTTCCTTAGTTTAGATTCAGTAAGCTGTTACGGGTAATTCTGTTTTACAGTATTCATTTGATTGCTATCGAGTTAGATCATCGGGATACATTATTACCACACGACACTATTGAATAATTTGTTCGGGTAGTGGATTTTACCGCGAATACACATACATAGCAGTTTTTTATTGCATTACCCACAGAAGCGAAGGGTTCAGTGTTTTAAACGATGTTTCTATGTGTAGACTGCAACAGTAATCTGAGGCTGAAAGTTTCAAAACACAAATATTTTTAAACAAAGAATTGGAGAACAAAAATGAGATGTTGCCATTATGTATGATTTTTAAATTGCATTTAATAATGTTTAATAATCAGTTCACACAAAAAATGTTCACAAAAACTTCCTGAGACTTTATGAACTAAATTATTAACAATTTAAAAACGCAAAGAAAAATTAATATTTCTAAAGTATTGGCTGTGTTGTTGGAATTGTGTTAGTATTAAAATAATTGTTATTTTATTGAGAAGCAATGGGAAATTGCTAAATAAATAATTACGATCATTAAGGTCATACAATAATAACGTAAAAGCTAAAGTAAGACAAATTCTATTGCTAGTTATTAGTAAAGGCAAGTAACTTTGAAAGATGAGATTAGATCAGGGCAACAGTAGTGAAGGTATAGATGATCCAGGAATCCCAGTATACAAACAAGTGCATCAAATTAATGTGTATTTCACTTACCTAGGAGACACTTAAATGCGAAAGTAATTAATTTCTAAGGATTAGAAAAGTAGGGTACGTAATATTTGGATTGAACAATCAAAGAGAGTGAAAATTGTGTCTGAAATGCTAATATGAAGTTCAAAATTTGGGAACGTAGTGTGATGTAGGCGGGACTTAGGTTAATATTGTAAGAGGATGTATTTCTTGCGTTTCTTACTCTCTTGCGCTTAGTATACATTTCTGCAGTGATCGTACCGCAGCACTAATCTCATCGCCAGTTTAGCGGCGATTATTTGCATATAGGAGCTTAGTGAGTTACATATTATTCCATGCACTTCGATCCAGGACCAGTTCGGTGATTTTTTATCTTAAACAAATCTTGTTCCAAACACATCATTTGTTAGCGCCCACTAAATTTGATCTTAAATTTTAACAAGTATTATCCATTCTCATTACACCACGTATACCTTGAGACAGAAAGATCTTGCTTTACACATCTGGAGCAGCTAGAAGTCAGCAGTAAATTGTTAGAGCTCTACTCCCTTTAAATTAATTAAATAAACTTCTAGTTCAGAAATTAAACCGTGCAACGTCGGGCAAACCTGCTGGTGTAAAGTAAAGGATGGCTGATTAATCTAACATATAAATCCTAAAAATAGCCTCTAAGTTGGCGATAATATAGTTAATTTTACCGGCTACTAAGTACTTATAATGGTAAGTAGCCATTAAGGTAGTTCTCTGAAGTGAGATACTGGTTGGTTGAACCGGGTAAAACACATATGTAAGTTGGAGGATTGAAAGGCATACTGGCAAGTTGACACAGTAGCCCAATGATTAGAGCAACCGCACGGCGAGTGGGAGAACCGTGTTCAAATCCCGGCTGTGGCATTGCAGTTTTCAACTCGTTCTTATAATACTGTTACCCTGTGTGCCTTTCAATATATACAAAAGAGAGGAGCATTACCATTGTAGTATACATCTTATTTGAACAAGTTTGGTACGAAACAGACTTCAATACCACTGAAATAGACACAACCAAGTATTGGTGGTTTACTGGGTTCCGAAGCTGCAATGATCTCTTCTTGGGAGAAGCTGAGATGTATTGCAGCAATAAGCCTACACCGTTGGAGGGCAGGAAGAGAAATCAGATTTGTAGGCGATGTGGTTTGGTGCAACGTGCGGTCACATTGTGGCTAACCACCAATGCCAACAGGAACAGCATGAGGTTAGGTTCGCAGCAGCATTAGCCAGCAGTTGTCGCCAGTACCATTTGGTAAAATCACCTGAGGACATCTTCTCGTTAAAACAGACCACAATCATTACCGCACGTGTCAATACCAATCTGCTCAACGGGCAACAGTGTGGCTGCGTTATTTCATTAGCCTTTTTTCTGCGGTTTTGACGAGCTATTGTCTATTGCAGAGTCGACTGCAAAAACGCTGTCATAAAGAAAGCTATGAACTTTTTACTGTCACTGCTTTAAATAAAATATGCACACTCATAAACAAGTGATGCACGAAAGGGAATGGAAGTTTTTATTCGAGTATTTTAACCGCACAAATTGGAAGAATAATACACTGTTTTTATGAAGAATTCAGAGGCAAAATGTTGAATAATGCAAATATATGTGCAGAAGGAAAACATATACAACTTTATCGAATGGGAGTCAGACAAATATTCAACGAAAGTTTGTCATATAAGGTGAATACAGGTTACGCTAAGCGACATTTGTCTTATGACAGTAACGGTGACGGTGACGGTGACGGTGACGGTGATCATTCAGTTCCTCCTACCCGTTGTAGTAGTTGCGTCCTCTTACAAATTGGACGAGCCATTTCTAATTATATATCTAACCACAGTTTTTGATTTACTCCACAGAATAAATAATATTGTGCTATATTCATTAGCTTTATCTGCCCAACATTGTTTATTATGTGACAGATTTTACAAAATATTTTACAAAATCTTATTATATTCCCTAGCACGTATGTACAATGTACATAATTTTATTGGTAGAGAAAATTTATATTCCACCCAAAACTTTGATACCGATAATTCACCGGAAATACATGTTTTTAGGAACCCTGATTAAAAAAAAAATTTATAATTATATATATATATATATATAATATGTGTGTGTGTATTGGGAGGGGGGGCCTTACTAAAAAATGTCATTCAATACAAAACTTGGAATTTAAGTTCAGTAACTTCCAGGATGCTACACGAAAATCTCTCTCTCCACCCCAAATTACCCTTTACATGGAATATTTTTCAAAATGTTCAATTTTTCAAAAATTGCTTGCGACTTTCAATAAGACACCATATATTAAACTGTTTAGATGACATAAAATGCATACATTGATTTTTTTGGGAATAACCTCTCATTTTGAAAGATTTTATGTAACCGATAAATGGTAAGAGATGTATAAAATCTTACCACACAAAAGATATACATCTCGTCAAAATTCACCATTTATGTCAGATGCCTAAATGGAGTTAACAATTTCTGGATATTCCTTATTATTGCTTTCAATTCTAAAATACTTTCACTTTCCTCAAATTGGCTGTTGTTATTCGTTTTTCTTGCTCCTGGAAAAGTAAACACTAAAAATTATCACGTAACGATCAGCTTTTAAAATATTTGACTCTCACTTTTACTTAGTACACTATCTTATTTGTTTGCACTTACACAGAAATATATAATAAAATCATTTATGAAAAACATTCTTTTATTAATGTAAATTAGGCATATGTAGTATTTATAAGGATAGTTCGTTGTGGAATACATAGAGAAAGTCATGTAAGTATAACATAACATGTTTTTTATCTACCCATTTATGATAATTGAGATAAATCTTGCATTCATAATGCCGTTACATATTTCATTGTAGATATAAAGGGGAAAGAGTACTATCAAATTGATAGTACCTTACTTAAATACGGCTTTGAGACCATGTTCTTTCCATTACATTGCGACAAACAACATAATAGCCTTTTCACCCAAGGGATTTGGGTTCGATATTTGGCTGGGGCGGGGAACTTTTTTTTAACTAGAATTATACCCTATCCCCTACAGATTCTAAAAAATCTGATGTGTTCCATTCACATGACTTTCTATACATCTCTGCAACAAATTATTGTTAAAACGCTTATGCTTCTATTTACTTCATTCTAATCTAGAAAACAAAATTGCAGAAATAGTCTTATTATTTGCTTACTTGTGAGTAGAAGGGAAATAAGGGAGTACCATAGGTTAAAAGTGATAGTCAAAAGCTGGTTGCTATATGACTGAAGGTTCTTTGTTTCCATGGACAGAGTTGGCAAATTCCTGTATGAGAAAAGTATGTTTTCATAGCAAGAACCAAAAATGTTGAATATCTAAAAAACGATCAACTCCACGATTAAAATGCATTTAACATAAATTGTGTGTTTTAACGCGCCCTACATGTTTTACGTAGTAAGTTTTTACCTATCTCTTACGGTTCAGGAGCTATGCAAAATTCCATAAATTTCATCCAGAATAAAGTAAGCTTCCAAGGTTATTCCCAGAAAATTGAAGATAAACATTTTATTTGTGAGGTAAACATCTTTAATATACGATATTTTAATCAAAATCGTTAGAGCCATTTTTAAGAAAATCAAAATTTTCGAAAAACGTTCCATGTAAAGGTTAGTTTGGGGTGGGGGATTTTTCTCAAAATCTTCGTGTCGCATCTCTGAAAGATACTAAACTTAAATACCAAGTTTGGTATTTTAACGACTTTTCGTTTTTGAGTTATCGTGTTTACAGACACACGGACACACGGATACACATGGACCTTTTCTAAAAATGCTTTTTTTTTTTTTTTTTTATTCAGGTGACCCTAAAACATATATTTCTGGTGAAATCTCGGAAGTTTTGGTGGAGTGCAATACCTTCTCTATACACTATGCACATAGTGCGCGTAGAGAAAGTATAAAAAGTATGCATGTGCGAGCCAATCTGTATGTGTTTGTGTGTTGAATAATATAATTCTGAAAAAAACTAACGTTAATAAATCCGAATACCATGACAGTTGTTTGTAGAGCAAAGTTGACTATAGGAGCATAGAACTTAAAGAAGGCTAAATAAATAACAGAAAAAAATATCATAGCCGAATGAATGTCCTGGATTGTTGATAAACGCAAGGAAGCCTTTAGCTGCTAGTTTAAAATTATATTTCTCTAGCATAGACTAGCATTGACTTGTTTCCCACAAGTAGCTCGGTAAGAAAAGACATCCTTACTCTGTTGATTTTGGCATGACAAAAGGGAAATTATTGACAACAAATTTCAACATTTGTTAAAAAATCATATGTGTTCCATTCACATGACTTTCTCTGCAACTCTGCAAAAAATTATTATTAAAAAGCTCCTGCTTCTATTTACTTCATGTTAATTAAGAAACATTGGTAGAAATAGTCTTATTACTTGTAAGTAGCAGTGAAATAAGGGAGTTCCATTGGTTAAAGTGATAGTTAAAAGCTGGTTGCTATGTGGCTGAAGTTCCTTTGTTTGTATGGACAGGAGTGGAAAAATTCCTGTATGAGAAAAGAGCAAGTTTTTTTAAAGGTGAGCTCCAAAACAAGGAATAACTCAAAAACGATCAACTGAGAAAAATATATATAACATAAACTGTGTGTTTTAACGAGCTCTACATTTGTTGTGTGGTAAGCTTTTGTCCATCTCTGACGGTTTAGCAGTTATGCAAAATTCCGTAAAATTGATCCAGAATAAAGTAGTCTTCAAAGGTTATTCCTAGAAAATTCAAGATATATGTTTTGTCAGGTAAATTTCTTTAATATACGATATTTTAATCAAAACCGTTAGAGCCATTATGACAAAATCAACATTAAAAAAAAAAAAAGTTTCATGAAAAGGGTAGTTTGGGGTGGGGAGATTTTTCTCAAAATCTTTATGTCGCATCCCTGGAAGACACTAAATTTAAATACCAAGTTTGGTATTTTACCGACTTTTCGTTTTTCAGTTGTCGTGTTCACAGGCACACGATTCATGGACACACACAGACCTTTTTCTAAAAATGCTTTTTATGGATACAAGGTACCATAAAACATATATTTCCGGTGAAATCTCGGTATCGAATTTTCGGGTGGAGTGCAATACCTTCTCTATACACTATTTACTTGGTACGTATGGAGAAATTAAAAAGATGCCAATACTGCACTACTGCAACATTCAATTATTTCAAGCGCATCAGCCTCAAAAATCAGCTATGCTGCCAGATCTCAATCAACAGTAGCATAATGAACAAAAAAAAAAAAAAAAAAAAAAAAAAACGCGCTTAGTAACTATGTAATCATGCAATCTGCACCAAATAAGGATGTTATTGAATTTAGCTCCCAAAGAATATGTACAGGTAAATTCAAGATTCCCATCACATATCTCTAGCAACAGTTTGTATCTAACAATGAAAAGCTTTTAAAACATTAACCCGACATTGGTCAAGGTCGTTACGCTAACGCCGATGGTCGACATGTGAGCGCGGGCCAGAAAGTGTTTACCAGGATTAAACACACTATTCTATGGTTACATTTAGTAAATTTGAATATTTAGAAAATATGAACATGTTTTTTAGGATTTCCTTTATTAAATAAGTCGTATACTAGTACACAACTGAAGGCTACAGCTAACTTTTCCTGTAATGTTCCACAATATTGTATTAATTTTAACTCGCTTTCTTTAGTAGTAGCAAAATAAGTTGATGACATACTGTTATAAATTTATTATGACCGACTTTTTACATACCTCTACAAAACTATCTTGTAGTACTGAAGCCTCTACTATTTTTTTTCTAAAAAAGTATCTGGTTAAAACAGCTGCCATCATTCCATTTCTGTTGTTGCATACTGAGCTCGTTGTTTTACACCTAAGGGATGAATAACAATATTCCTCTTCCTGATAACTGTGGTGGTGGTGATCGTGATGGTGGTGATGGTGATGGTGGTGGTGATGGTGGTGATGGTGATGGTGATGATGGTGATGGTGGTGATGGTGGTGATGGTGATGGTGATGATGGTGATGGTGGTGATGGTGATGGTGGTGATGGTGGTGATGGTGATGGTGGTGATGGTGATGGTGGTGATGGTGATGATGGTGGTGATGGTGATGGTGGTAGTGATGGCGATGGTGATGGTGGTGATGGTGATGGTGATGGTGATGGTGGTGATGGTGATGGTGGTGATGGTGATGATGGTGGTGGTGATGGTGATGGCGATGATGGTGGTGATGGTGATGATGGTGGTGATGGTGATGATGGTGGTGATGGTGATGATGGTGGTGATGGTGATGGTGGTGATGGTGATGATGGTGGTGATGGAGATGGTGGTGATGGTGATAATGGTGATGGTGGTGATGGTGATATTTTAACAGGACAAATTCTAACCATTTTATACTTCCTTTACTATATTTTAAATCCCTTAATTATTAAAATATGAGATAATACTCTTTATCAATAATATTCAGTTATAAACTTAATGAATAAGCTTATGTCTTGAAATCATAATGAAAGGATTTAATTCCGTGATGGTGGTGATGGTGATGATGGTGATGGTGGTGATGGTGATGGTGGTGATGGTGATGGTGGTGGTCGTGATGGTGATGGTGGTGATGGTGATGGTGGTGATGATGGTGGTGATGGTGATGGTGATGGTGGTGATGATGCTGGTGGTGATGGTGATGGTGTTGATGGTGTTGATGGTGGTGATGGTGATGGTGATGGTGCTGGTGGTGATGGTGCTGGTGGTGATGGTGGTGATGGTGCTGGTGGTGATGGTGGTGATGGTGGTGATGGTGGTGATGGTGATGATGGTGATGGTGGTGATGGTGATGATGGTGCTGCTGGTGGTGTTGGTGGTGGGTGGTGATGGTGATGGTGGTGCTGCTGATGGTGTTGGTGGTGGGTGGTCGGTGGTCACAATATCCTAGATAAGAATGTAGATAGAGATAATGTTCAAAATTTGATTCAATTGCAGATACTTCTGACGCTGTATCATGATCATGTATATGGAATTTCCCCTGCAAGCAAATTCGGTGTTTACCACCTAACCAGATAAATTATCTTTATAAAAAATTCGAATGATGAGAGAGATTCATTTTCAGTCTCCTCAAGGCATTTTTTGTTATTGTCGTTCCATCATTGATAGCTTACTGACACAGCGCAATGTTAGCCAATACTCTCAGTAATACCTACGAATTTTTTTCTCGGAACCTCAGAAAGAATAACGTGATAAGCGACAAGTTATTGTTGAGAGTGACGTCAGAACAAAAGAAAAACCGATAGGCTATGAAAGTTTGTTCTGCTCTTTTTACAAAAAACTAGTGTGTTTATTACATACAACAGTTCTTTCTGTAACACGAGAAAGTGTGTTTGTGTATAGGGAGCACGTCTAACGTGTGTGAAGTGTGTTTTGTGCCCAGTCCAAGCTGACTCGGGCAAATTGAAAACCTCAAGTTCAACTCCTAACCTCAAGTGACAACAATGAATACTAAATCTAATGTATTAAGTTATTCAGCGATCGCACAAAGTGGACCAAGTAAGGATCAGGCAATCGTTATTGCAGCTCATGAAGGTATTCCTATCAAAGATTATGTTTACGCCATAGCAAAACTTACCGAACCAACTGATATACGGTTCGTCTCACGAATCTCAAATAACCGTGTATGCATGTACCTCTCTAACAAACGAATAGCGGAAGAAATAGCAGCAAACCATCCCCGGATTACTATCAATGATGTTGTACTAGATCTGCGACCCCTATTGAATAAACACAAGAGAGTCATACTGTCAAACGTGTCCAGTCATCCCCAATAGTACCCTAGAAAATTACCTGGCATCCTAAGGTATATATCCGACATCTGCAATTTCACACGTCAGGGCCGGAATGAGCGCTCCAGGTTTCTCTCATATTTTAAGCTTTCGCCGACAGTTCTACGTTAAGCCTGAGGATATCGATCAACTTCCCGACAGTTTTCAAATCTATCACGATGACACAAACTACTGTGTCTATGTGTCAACTACTTGTTTCATTTGTAAACAAGAAGGCCACCTGGCTAGCCAATGCAAATCATCAGCAGTGCAACCAACCACCACAACGCCCTCTACCTCCAATTCAGGGGAATTTCCCTCCTTGCCTATCACAACGGTAACTTCTGGTCCATCTACCTCAAAAAAATACACTCATCATGTCAATGACGACCAAGTAAAGTCCTTAAACACTGAAAAAGGGGAAAATTCTTCTTCTCATACAGTAAACAATACCACGCTTGTCACTGCTTCCCACGATGCTACTACTGTACACTTAGGTGAAGTAGCCACTCCTGTTGACAGTCTACCACAACGCATGAAAGCCCTATTTCTTCAACCAACAGTGATTCAGAACATCCAAATGATTCAAAACTTGAGCAGGATAATTCTGAACGGTTAACGAAATCAGAGGATGAGTCGTTTGATGATGACATCTTAAAGACCAGTACTAAACCAATGCCTAAAAAACCAAAATCATCAGCGGCAACACAACCACTACGTGAACTGCTGCTACCACTTCAAAACCACATGGAGACTAACCCGGACGAATACCTTTTGAATGTTACACAACTTGTCAGTTTCTATGAAAATTCAGTGGGGTCTTCTGATGTCGCCCACTTGGCCACATCATACACCACAGATCATCATGCGTTAGCACAATTGCTTAAAAAGATATATCCTATGTTAACAAACAATACAATAGAAAACAGAACCACACGGCTTGAAAAGAAATTAATGTTGGGCACTACTAAATCAGAGAACAACTTTGGCACCGTCTCCACAGATGTTGCTGGAGTTAGAGCTCATGAATCTCAGCCATGAACTCTGATACGTTGCTACTACAATGGAATATCAATAGTTATAGATCTCAACTAGAATACTTGCAACTACTTCTCTCTACTCATAGTCCCGCTATTATATGCCTACAGGAAACTAATTTTCATACTGACTACATAGCACCAATACGCCGGTATACTGGATACCATAAAAATCGTCTCAACGCTGGTACGTGGTACTCAATTCCCCATTACCTACCCGTTATGATGTAGCCCATAACTCCACAAGCAGTATTGACGTCACCATGAGCTCCTCGAACATTGTGCCTCTGTTCCATTGGTCCATTGAGCATACTCTCTATAGTAGTGACCATTATCCTATTATTCTGAAGTATACCTTCAATGCACCCAAACATGCTCGACGTCCTACTTGGCAACTCCACAAAGCTAACTGGCCCTTGTTCAAGGTCCTTGCGCAGAATGCCATTGCAGATCTCCCGCAACCGAATATTTTCCCACAAATGGACGTAGATGACCTTATTAATATGTTCTCTACAACCATACTTCAGCAAGGACGTCTCAGCATTCCTTTAACGGAAAATGTTTCAGGTAAACGCCGTGTACCATGGTGGAATGATCAGTGCGCCGAAGCAATCCGGAACAAAAACCATTCTTATTACAAATACAAACGTCAACCATCACTCGAAAACAAGTGCGCCTTCAAACGTCTCCGAGCTGCGGCTCGTCAGGAGGTGAAAGAAAGCAAACCGTGTTCTTGGCTTCAGTTTCTATCTACTCTAAACGCTAATGCTCCTCAATCCCAATTGTGGCATAAACAACATACTCTCTGCGGCAACCGCTCCTAACATGTGATATCTCATCTGCGAACACCTACTTCAAGTGCGCCCATTACCGACTCTCTGGTAATGGCTAATACCTTGCCAAGCACATTCTTTGATGCTTCCAGTGACTCCCATTATGATCCTGAATTTCTCCATACTAAAAATAAGACTCCAACATTAGATCTGCAGATGATATTTACAAACAGCAATCAAATGTTCAACGAAGAACTCACGATGAAAGAACTACTGTATGAATTAAAGTGTTGCACCAGCAAAAGTCCAGGACCAGACACTATCCCATATGCATTCCTACACCATCTGCCAACAGCCTGGTCTTTCCTACATATTAGATATTTAGAACTACCTATGGGTTAATCAGCTTTTTCCTAATCAATGGCGTAGCTCCATCGTGGTACCTATTCCTAAACCCAATAAAGACCACTCTCTTCCCTACAGTTACCGTCCAATTTCACTTACCTGTACCCTATGTAAGCTGCTGGAGAAGATTATCAATCGCCGTTTACGTTGGTATCTAGAATGCACAACATTTTTTGCAGACATCCAATATGGTTTCAGAAAATACTGTTCCATAACTGATGCATTCCTGCTGCTAGAATCCTACATTGCTGAAGCCTTCTTGAGCAGTCAACATGCCATTCTTGTTAGCTTGGATATCGAAAAGGCTTACGATACTGTCTGGCACGATCGCATCATTCGCACATTAATGAAACATGACGTCACAGGAAACATGATTGCATTCATTTACAATTTTCTCCAAAACCGGAAAATCAGCGTTCGTGCTAACGGTGTTCTATCCCAAAGCGTCAACATTGACAACAGAATACCACAAGGATCTGTTCTTAGTGTGACACTCTCCTTAGTAGCATCAATGATGTAAATTCCTGTCTCCAGCCACCTGTAAGAGCTAGCCTCTTTGCGGATGACCTAACTATATTTTGCAGTGGAAAGAATATACAGACTACCCAGGAACTAGTGCAAAATACACTCTACAAATTACAACAATGGAGCAATAGTACCGGATTCAAATTCCTGCCACTAAGAACCGATGCATTCTGTTCAGTCGTTCTCGTGGGCAATCATCGCCGCCTCTCCTTTTTCTAGGGAACCAGACAATTCCTACAGTATCCACTGTCCGCATTCTAGGGCTGCATTTTGATCACCGCCTAAACTGGATCACACACTTAAAGCTCTTGAGAGCAGAATGTTTTCGACGTTTAAATGTCATGAAAACAATGGCAGCCAAAACTTGGGGAGCTGACTTCACAGTACTACTTCGAACATATAGAACAATTATACGTCCCAAGTTGGACTACGGCTGCATTATATATCATTCAGCCAATCCAACAAGCCTGAAAATGCTCGATAGTATTCAATCTTCGGCGCTGAGGATCTGCTTGGGTGCTTTTCACACCAGTCCTGTAAGCCGTCTCCAAATCGAAGCAAATGAACCTCCGTTAAATTCGAGGAGGAAGGCCTTAAGTCTCACGTACGCTACACGAACTGCCTCCAGGAGTCCATCAACAGTCTTCAACCATGTTTTTCCTGCCAAGTCCCAAAGCGTATGTGCTCATAGTCAACGTCGTTTTGTACCCTTCTCCCAGAGAATTCTACTTTTTCTGCAAGAGTTCCAATTGGATATTCCGCCAATTGTCTCCTGCTCCTTCACCCTTGACGATATTCCTTGGAAATTACACCTATCATAGATATTTCCATGGCGCGTTTCAACAAAGACAGTACAGATACTTCAGTTTATCTCCGTTTATTCAGAGTCCTTTGTAACTCACACTCCGCATCACAACAAATTTACACAGATGGCTCCAAATGTGAAAATCGTTGCGGTTGTGCTGTGATTTTACCACATAAAACCTTGCTATACGGCTTACCTCAATTTCTATCTATATTCTCTTGTGAACTGATAGCTATTCGTCTCGCTTTGGAGTACGTCCTTGAAGCCACTGCTCTCTCCTTCACCATCTACACAGATTCGATGAGTGCTCTTCTCAGTCTTCAACAGCGAACTCCAACCAATAACCTGGTGCTTTACATTCAGTTGCTCTATCATAGATTATCTATCTCGGGCAAACAGGTCCTGCTTGTGTGGGTACCTTCCCATGCTGGCATACCCGGGAATGAGAACGCCGATGCTGCAGTTAAGGAAGCAACAGGACACCCTCCCAACTTATTGGACCTCAGGATTCCTCACCAAGACTTCAACCGTTTTATGCGTGGAACCATTCTCCGGCAATGGAAGCAAAAGTGGTTCAACTCAACTAGAGACAAACTACGTGATGCCTGTCCTCTTTCCACTTCTGTTTATCCTCTCACACATTACAAATGTCGCCATCAAGTTCTTCTATCTCGCCTACGTCTCGGACACACTGCTCTCACTCATTCTTATCTTCTGTCCGGCGATCTTCCCCCCAAGTGTAACTATTGTCACTCTCCGCTTACAGTCACTCACATTCTCACCAGCTGCCGTTTCTACGATGAAGCAAGAACTAGATGCCGTATTCCAGCAAATATGTTAACCACTCTTAGTGATCCAGCCTTCTCGAAGAATGTACTGAACTTACTAAATGAAACACATTTATGTAAAAAATTGTAACATTTATTGTAGTTGCGATTTGACGTTGTTGTTAAAGCGACATTAAATAAAATAAAATTAAAAAAAAAAAGATGTTATTGTTCCGTCAATGATCGACATGTTTGCGGTAAGCTCAGTTGACTACACGAGTTAATTCTTTTTTATTTTGTAGGGAATTAAAATATTGAAATGCTCTTTAGCATACATTAACTTGTTCTATAGCCCTGCTTTGAAAGGTAAGCGTAGTATGAAGCAGTTTTATTTAAAAGTAGACAAGATAGCGTAATCTTTTTAATCCAAGTGAGCGCAGCGCTCAAATGTAGACTAACGACGGATAAATAAATGACACCTCCTTGGACATCTGACTACTTCTAACAAGAATAAAAGGATTAGTATATCCAATTATGCCTAGCTATACCGCACCTCTGGAGGCATTCAACTTTCATCTACAATTGCCTATTTGAAAACAGAAATATCCACATAACTGAGGTTCTGCCAACAAGCTCATGTAAAATCCGAAGATTTTGCTGAATTACCGGAGTACATGCCCACAGAAACCGAAGGTATCTCGTACTGGATGCTCTTCCCATCAGCCGCTCCAAATTGCTTTCTTTGAAAATGGAAGGTCGCTTTGCTCAGCGATGCACAACAGATTTGGAAACAGCTCTCGATGAAGAAGCACATAAAGTGACAAAGAATGATAATCTTTTAAAGGATATACTGGTGGCGAACCAAAGGATAGCCCAGAACAAGAATTAAGCGTTCAGGACCCTTGACTTCTAATTAGTGGTGCAAAACATATAAACCGCAGTGATGGAATGTACACGGGCAACAGTACAATAAATCTCGCAATATTCAACCCCAGGCGAAGCAGTTCAACTAAGTGTAACAAAGAACAACAAATTCAGGTGCACTCCTCCTAAAGGGTCTATTTCAACTTCACCCACTAAGGAAAATGGAAATGGGGTTTTATTTAAGAACGCTCTTCAACTGCTATAATTCTCAGCATCCCATTCTATACTGGGCGTGAAAGACCGCTTAATTTTGCTCAGAGCCCTCCTCTTCACTAGGATATTGCCATAAATCTACGACCGGGATCAACAGCTTTACTTCCCTTCCGAAGGAAGCCATGCTAAGGATTTTTACGCCCGAAAGACAAACATGCACACAAGAAATTGGAAAAAAATATACTCTCGAAGATCAGCTTTCTTCTAACAATTGAAGATAATCAGGTAATTATAGTCTAAATGTTCAACAGCTCAACAGTTTCATGGAAAATTCAATGCGAACTTCAGATATAGTGTTCACAGCTGCATTTTAACAGACAACCTGGAAGAAAAGACCGAAAATATAGAAGTATAAAATAGCTAAAGAGTGTCCACAAATAACAACTCAATTTGAAATTTATATCAAGTAATAATTAAGAATGTGTTAGGTATCAAGTAATCGGAGCCATTATTCACTGAAAAATTATAATATTTTTACTTTCTCTACACGCACTATGTACATAGTATGCAATGCACCCAAAAATTCGATACCGAGATTTCCCCGGAACTGCATGTTTTGGGTCCCCCTGAATCCAAAAGAAAGCATTTCTGGAAAAAGGTCCGTGTGTGTGAGCACGTGCATGTCTGAGTGTGTTTCTGTGGACATCATAGCTCAAAAACGAAAAGACCGTTGAATACCAAACTTGGTATTTAGGTGTGATATTTTCCAAGGATTCGACACGAAGATTTTCAATAAAATGTCCCACCCCCAATTACTCTTTACATGGAACTTTTTTCGAACATTTTGATTTTCTCAAAAATTGTGTTTTAACGTGGTCTACATTTTTTGTGTGGTAGGTTCTTGTCCATCTCTTACGGTTTAGCAATTATGCAAACTTCCGTAAAATTCATCCAGAATACAGTAGTCTTTAGAGACTATTCCGAGAAAATTCAAGCTATACATTTTATTTGTGAGGTAAATATATTTAATACCCATATTTGAATTAAAATTGTTAGATCCATTTTTAAAAAAATAAAAATTTTCAAAAAAAGCTCCATGTAAAGGGTAGTTGGGGGTGGGAGAATTTTCTGGAAAATCTTCGTGTCACATCCTTGTAAGATACCAAACTTAAATACCAAGTTCGTAATTAACGGCTGTTTCGTTTTTGAGCGATGCTGTCCACAGACACACACATACACATGCGCACACACACAGACATATACGGACCTTTTTCTGAAAATGTTATTTCCTAAAACATATATTTCTGATGAAATCTCTGTATCTCGATACACTCTGTTCATAGTACGTGTAGAGAAAGTAAAAATTGTTAAGAGGTAAATTTCTGCATTTATATGTTTACATCAGGAGTAAATTTAGCTAATAATCGACTATGAACTTATATTATTGCCTTCGCCCACTCCTGAGATAAGAGTCAATACAGAAAAGCTCAATTACCATCTTCAAACACCAGACAGCCGTAAGGGAACTTCGAACCTGAGACAACCACAATGTTAGGTGAGCAAGCGCCCAGACTTGGTGTGATCTCATTTTTTTGATCTCATTTTCTTAATGTTACTAATTTCACTGCCTTCAGGAATCAATCTATTTGAGTTTGATTTCTTCGCTTATCTTTAGGGTATAAGTTTATTTGTTTATTATCCAAAAATATTTTGCTCTAATTTACAAAAGCATGCTAGAGTTTTAGTTCATAACATCATAACAAATATTCAGAATACATATATAAAGTATTAAATAAGTAATATATAAGCAATGTTTAGATTAATATATTACTCATAAATTAATTAAACTTATAAACGCAACATTTTATTTTGAATATCTAGGTTTTTGGAAGCGTGAAAGACATTTTATAGAAGTTAAGATGCTATTATACATTAAATCTCTATATACTATATATTGCAGAATCTAAAAGTAAATGTTTGCCATTTTGACAAGAATTTAGAGGAAGCGTATTCATTAGTTATTTAAATGACTACCCAATTTGAGTTGCATTCTAATTTACTTATACACACTTAACGTATATTTGTAGGTGCAACAGAAAATTTAGTAAAATGTAAGGGTATTATGATTATTTAATGAGGTCTTCGTGGCTCCACCTTCTTTTCCTCTCTTCACCCCTCTCCAATGCCTAAGCCGTGCTACATGCTGCGATAGGCAAGGCAGTAATAACCAATGTCGAAATGAAAGAGCAGTTCTGATTACTTCTTCTGATGGTTCATTAAATTATTGCTCATTAAACAACAACTGTTGCTTGTTTCACAGCATGCTGTGCACTCCAGAATCTACACGTGGCGAGATCTATGATTATTTCAAAGAACCATTATAGCATTTTCCGTTACAGGCTTAAAGAATTTGGAGATGAATCTGAAGAAAATGAAAATGGCTTTGTTATCAGGTCCCTTCTCTCCCACCTTTCCTTGTCCTCATTTCACCGCCACGCTTCTTGCAGCGGTCAGCAGTATATTGGTCAGTAGTGATGCCTCACTACTTACGAGACCGCAAGAAACTGGGAGATACTCACAAGCAATATATTTGACTAAATTCGCTTTGTGTACCTGCGTATATAATGTGTTATGAAATTGTATTGACTCATACCGGTTTCCTTCAATTATGGTATAGGCGATTAGTTACTTGTTTCGTCTTCAAAGTTCTCCAACCACAAAAAAAAAAAAAAAAAAAACCATAGTTAGAGAAAGAGAGAGATGGGGGGGGGTAATGGGAGACGAATATGGGAACTCCCAAATACAATTTCAAGCTATCTTGTTTGGCCATGAAACAGTTGAAAAATAATCTTTTTATTAGGAGGGTGGGAAGAGAAATTAATGTAAACACAATGCCTGACTTTTACTTTCTCTAGCATATATGTATTGCATCAAGTAGAAGATAGACAGTATTCCACCCAAAAATTGGATACCCGAGCTGTACCGAAAATACATGTTTTGAGGCATCCTGAATAAAAAAAGTATTTTTAGAAAAGGTCTCTATCTGTGTTTGTTTGGGGGAGGGGGCAGCTTAACTCAAAAACGAAAATACTGCTAAATACCAAACTTGGTATTTTAGTTTGGTAGTTTCTAAGGATGCAACACGAAGATCTTCAAGAAATTCCCGTTACCCCGAACTACTCTTTACATGGAAAAATCGTTGAAAATGTTTTTTTCTCAAAAATGACGTGACGATTTTGGTTAAAATACCGCATATTAAAGGTATATGAACAACAAATAAAATGAATATCTACTTTTCTGGTGATAGCTTCTGAATGCCACTTACAAATAAAAATTTAGATCACGTTGAAGCACACAATTTATGTTATATACGCTACACGTTTCCGAGATATTCTTTGTTATTGGTTTCAATTTTAAAACTAGTTAAACGTTTCCCCAACGGTAAATCATCTTTTGTTTCGTCTCTTTTTTTTTGTTTTTTTTTGTTTTACTCCTGGTTATGCAAAGATAACGTAACTTAAATTGCCAATATAGTGGTCAGGTTTAAAATATTTGTCTTATCTCTTTAAACAAAGCATTCCCTTATTTCTGTTCGGCTTACAAGGAACAAAGTAATAAGAGCATTTCTGCAAATGTTTCTCTTTATTAGTGTGGTGTAGATAACAGAATGTTTTACAAGAGTATTTTGTGTGTAGAATAGGTCGAGAAAGTCCTATGAATGGAACACATATTTTTCTATTAAAAAAGGCTATAAAGTTAACAAAATAAATTTCTGAGCTTAGGCAGCTAAAGAAGCACGCTGTTGTTTAGTACCTATAGATACTTTCGTGTGAAAAAGACGATAAACTTGCGAACTTGACTGTACTTGTTTTCTCTTTCTACGCTCTTGAGTGCTGTTAGGGCGAGCACGCGGGTTTACTGCCTATGTATGTCCATCTGCATTCCTTTACGTGGTTTTCAGCATTCCGTAAGAGCTCTACGAATATTTATGATGCTATACATCGCATTCAGAACGGCATTTTCATATTTAATTCCCACCGAAAAGGCTTCCTGTTACGTTTATACATTTTACACTTTGCGTACAATAATTACTTTGCCGTTTGAAGTCACAGTAAATGAGAAAATACATTAATTGATAAGCTTTTAAAGGAGTTTTCAGTTATTTAATTTTCAAAAAGTATTACAAATAAATATCCCGTGAGGTATACGCAATATAAGCTGATCCTGTATCTTCTTAGTGGTTGCCAATCGGAATTCCTACTGTTAAGAGGTTCTTTTCTGCTAGACCACTCGCCTCTCAGCTGGGCGGAGTTAGTTCGATCCCAAGAGACCACACAAGATTTAGCGCTGGGGATCGTGGGTTCGAGTCCCGACTTGGGCATGGGTGTTATATGTTTGCGTATATGTGTGTGTTGTAAAAATAAGAAAACAGCAATCCAGTAATAATGTGGCAAAACAAGCTAAAAAAAATAAGGTAAATAAAAGTAGAGTACACAGTACCGGAGTTCCGATACTGTATTTTTATAAAAAAAAAAGGAAAAAAAAAAAAGATTTGTAGTATACAAAGCGACGCAAGGGCGGATTTACTCCGGGTTCTCCGGTTTCACCCGCCATCGTATTCCACCGGTGCTCCATCTTCACTCCATGTATTACCAGTGTCATCGCCTATGGTACCAGTAGCAGTAAAAGCGAGCGTTAAACACTATCAAAAAAAAACTTCTCGACTATTCCTCATTTTACTTTCTCTAGCGCATATGTACAATGTGCTTAGTAGATAGAGCAGGAGTTCATTGTATTCCACCCAAAATTTTGATTCCGAGATTTCGCCGATATATATGTTTTGAGAAGCCCTAGTTAAAAAAAAAATATTTTTATGAACAAAACCTGATGCATACCATTCACATGCCTTTCTCTACATCTCTGTAATAAATTATTGTTAAATACCTTGTTCTTCTCTCTACTTTATGCTATTCGAAGTAAATATTAGCAGAAATGCTTTCTTGTTAGTAGAAGGGAAATAATGGAATAAACTGGGCTAAAGCGATAGTCAAATCTTTTAAAAGCGGTTGCCATGAGGAAACTCATATCTTTGCATTCCCAGGAGTTGACAATGCTAACAGTTTAAGTATTTTAAAACTGAAACCAATAGAAAGGAATATCTCAAAAATGGTCAACTCTATGATAAAAAGTATATGACTTAAATTAAGGTTTCAATGAGATCTGCATATTTTTTATATCTCTTACGCTTTACTAGTTATACAAATTTCAGCAAAATTCATCCAGAATAAACAGATCTTTAGAGACTATTCCCATAACATTTAAAATATACATCATATTTAACCTGTAAACGTATTTAATAGACGTCACTTTTAATCAAAATCGTTAGAGCCAATCAATATTTACTAACATTTTTCCATTTAAAGTGTAGTTTGTGGTGGGGGGATTTTTCTCAAAATCTTCATAATAAAATGGATATTTTGAATTTCATGGGAATAGCTCTGAAGATCTCTTCATCCTGGATGCATTTTACATAACTGGCAAACCCTAAGAGATAGAAAAAAACTTACTGTACAAAAATGTAAACCTCGTTGAAAAATGGAAATGGCGTCTTATTTATGGACGCTCTTTAACTTTTGTGGTTCTCAGCGTCCCGTTCTAAATTTGGCGTGAAAGACCGCTTAATTTTGCTCAGAGGCCTCTCTTATCAGACTTGAGGTTCTTTTACATGTCGTGTATCTACGATACGGGACCAACGGCTTTACATCCCTTCCGAAGGAACTCTTCCTAAGGATTTTTACGCCCGAAAAAATCCATCGTCCTACGCCGGGTTTGAACCTGCGACCTTGGATATACGAAGTCAGTATGGTAACCATTACACCACTGAGGCCGACAAAACCTCGTTAGAGCACACAATTTATGTCAAATGTTATACTCCTTTTTGTAGATTTAACCATTTCCGAGATATTACTTCTTATTGGTTTGAATTTTAAACTGTTCAAATTTTTCTCAAGCGTGAAAGTCTTGTTCCTCTTCTTGTTCACATAGTGGCCAACTTTTAAAAGATTTGACTATCGTATGCCTAGTATATTCCCTTATTTCCCTTTTATTTAGAAGGAAGCAAGTAATAAGACAATTTATACTAACGTTTATCTCGTATAAAATGAGTAGAATAAGAATCTTTTGCAAGAATATTTTGTTTGCAGAACAGGTAGAGTAGGTAACGTGAATGGAAAAATTGAGATATTGTTTTTTATTCGGGGTATCTCAAAGCTCTATTTCCGGTGAAATATTGGTATCGAATTTTTGGTTGGAAACAATATACGATAAAAATAGAGCAAAAGTATATTTTATAAAATAAAATTGCAGATCTGGAACTGCATTTCGGTTGTGGGAAATGTATGCACCCAGGTCACATTTTGACGCTGTCTCGGAAGGGTATGCACAACTTCTGTGGTCCTTCCATTAATTTGGTTGTCACTTGCGGCCCCTCTGCCATTGGGCTATTGGTTTTTCTCAGGAGAGAGCAGAGCTGGAATGGTTTTTATGACATTTTGTGCCTTTGCGCCAACATGTGTCGCAAGCAACGTTTTACTGTAACTCCCAGGACTGCTTTCTTTATGTCCCTTGTTGCAGACTCCATTACTGGAGTGCAATGGAAAACCCACAGTTAGTCATCCTTTCATAACATGTAATATTGTAATATGCTAAATCTGTCAGTCGTAGTATTCACGATTGAATCTAGCAATATCATTTTATGCAATTTTATCTTCTTTACACTTATCTTTAGAGGTAGTGTTGTATTATATCAAAAAAATCTGATGTGTTCTATTCATATGACTTTCTCTACATCTCTGTAACAAATTCTTGTTAATAAGCTCATTCTTCTATCTACTTTATGCTAATTGAGATAAACGTTAACAGAAGTGATCTTATTACTACCCTCTTTGCAAGTAGAAGGAAAATAAGAGAAAACACCTAGCTAACATGCTTTAAAATGTGGTTTCTATGGATTTAAAAAATGGAAATGGAGTTTTATTCATTGATTGTCTTTAACTGCTATGGTTCTAAGCGTCCCATTCTAACCTGGGCGTGAAATACCGCTTAATTGTGCTCATAGGCCTTTTTATCAGACTTGACGTTCTTCTACGTGCCGTATATCTACGACACAGCACCCACGGCTTTACTTCCCATCCGAAGGAAGCCATACTAAGAAGTTTTACGCTCAAAATCCATCATCCTCCGGAATTGAAGTCCGATTCTCTGCGTTGCCAAGACTTGACCAGTATTTTAAAACTGAAATAATATCAAATATCTTAAAAACGATCAACTCTACGAAAAAAAATGTATGTCTCATAAATTGTGAGTTTTAACAAGAATACTATTTTTCCTGAGTATCTTCTACGGTTTGCCGGTTATGCAACATTCAGAAAAAATCATCTAGAATAAAGAGGTCTACAGAGGCTATTTCTTAAAACTTGAAGATATCAAGTTTATTTTTGTGTAAATATCTTAAATATACAAAATTTTAATCAAAAACGTTGGAGGAATTTTTGATAAAAGCAAGATTTTCGAAATTCCTTCATGTAAAAGAGGTGTTGGGGTTGGGAAATTTTCTTGAAAATCTTCGTGTCGCATCCTTGGAGGGTACTCAACTTGAGTATCAAGTCTGTTATTTAACGGACTCTCGTGTTTGAGCTATGCTGCCCACAGACACTCAGACACACGGACATCTTTGTGTCGCATCCCTGGAAGATTCTAAACTTAAATACCAAGTTTGGTTTTTTACCGACTTTTCCTTTTTGGACACACACACGGACCTTTCTCTGTAAAGGCTGTTTTTGGATAAAGGTGACCCTAAAACGTATATTTCTGGTGAAATGTCTGTATCGAATTTTTGGATGGAGTGCAATACCTTCTCTATACACTATGCGCATAGTACGTGTAGAGAAGTCATTAAATAATTTTACGCGGTAAGAATATCGCTTTAATTATACGCGCTTTATTTACACTCATTTCTTTAATCTTTCATGTTCATTCAGTATTTCAATTATTATTTGTCCAGTGAAGGTTAGCTAATTTTAATTATCAGAAAGTACCAACTGATTATTGTTTTTACTGATTATTAAATGTACTTATTACATTCTCTACACGTATGTACAATGTATATAGTAAGTAGATAAGGTAATGTACTCCACCCGAAAAATCGATACCAATATGTCACCAGAAATACATGTTTTGTGGTTCCCTGAATTTAAAAAAATAGAAAAAAAGTCTGTGTTCGTGCACTCGCGCGTATGCAGCATAACTCAAAAATGAAAAGTCGGTTAAACACCAAACTTGGTACTTAAATTACGTATCTTCTAAGGATGCAACACAAAGATTTTTAGCCAAATGACCCCACACCGAAGTACCCTTTACATGAAAGATTTTTCGAAATGTTTGACTATTCACGCAAAAATGGAAGTTGCGGGAAAACTATATTAAAGATATCACTTAAGCTATAACTGATCACTTCCATTAGGAATTTGAATTTATTTTAAGTGATATTCTGCTACGTCTTTGTGGGATAAAATACTGAAGTACTATAAAAAGACTTTAGCTTTCAAAGACTAATGAATTCATCTCAGATGCAACATTATGGGTTCTCAGATAACTTAATTGCTATTTTCTTGTTTAATAAGTAAAAAATGTGCTATTTAACATGTTCTAAAAGCTGGAATAATGGGTGCTTTACCTTGGCTTTCAAATAGTTTGACAATATTTGTAAAAAAAAAAAATGTAAATGGCGTATTATTTATGGACGCTCTTAAACTACTGTGGTTCTCAGCGTCCCATGCTAAATTGGGCGTCAAAGACCGCATCATTTTGCTCACAGACCTTTCTATCAGGTTTGAGGTTCTTTTACGTGCCGTAAATCTATGATACAGGACCAACGGCTATATTTCCCTTTCGAAGAATTTTTACACCCCAAAAAATGCATCGTCCTCCGCCGGGTTTGAACCCGCGACCTTGGGTATATGGAGTTAGCATGGTAACCATTACGGAGGGCGACAATATTTGGATGGGATAATGAAGCGGTATTTATTTCGCAATGCAAGACTGTAGAAAGTGATAATTTATAAACCTATTAATATACGAATATATGCAAAAATATAAATTAAATTAATAATATAAATCCATATTGTATATTTCTAAATGAAAAAAATATAAGAGTGCAATTATATTATGCATTAAAAACTCTGACCTCGCCATCACGGAAAATAATTGTCAGTCTTTACGAGGTCTTTGGCCGTTAGTAATAGAGTGGTACTGGCGTTCACGTTTTCCTTGAAGCCACCTAATTGCATAATATCTATTTGCTTTGCAATTCGACGCAGTAGAGAGCTGATCACTTATTCACTTACTTAAACTTTACAGAATAACTTGATGCTGTAGGTGTATACCCATATTATGCTTATTATAATTATGTTATAAGTACCATTACATATATTTTTAGATTTTAAGTTGAAAATACACACCTTCCTTTACTTTTGAAGGGATAACGAAGCTTTATTTTGCAATTCATCGCTGCAGAAAGCTGACAATGTATAGACTTATTAATATGAGTACCTAGACACAAAATATGAATTTAATAAATAATATAAATGCATATTATATATTTCTAAATAGCAAAGTGAATGTATAATCAATTTTGGAATAAAAGGTCTCACTTCGCGAACACGGCAATTAATTTACAGTTGTTACGAAGCTTTCGGCCGTCAATAATCGTGCAATCCATGTTCAGTTTCCCTTTTTTAGGCGTAGGTTAAACATAACCGCATGTCTATTTACCTTGGAATTCGGCGCAATAGGTATATAGCTGATCACTTAAGCATTGATGTAATCTTTATAGTGGGACTTAATACTCAATATGTATCCGCACATTATACATATTATAATTATAAGTACATTATTAGATTCTAAATTGAAAATATATGCACACCTTTCTTTCTAATTATATATTTTTAAAGGGTTCATCAGTGATTGTTACATGTATTAAATATACCTATCTACTCTACTATGTGTTCGCATTACCGCGTCTTCCTTCTGTTTTCCTACTCGTCTGCTATTGGTCGTTGCGGTTGACTCCTCCTTGACTCCTCTCAAGCTTCCGCTTCTGTATGACATGTGTGAAATTTGTCTCCCGGACTCTAGCCGGTTGCCCTACCACTGAGCCACCATGGAAGCATGCCGGCATAGCGTTGAATTTCTCATGCGAGCCTGTAAATTAAAGCTGTTTACATGCAAATAAATGTATATTTTGAATTTTCTGTGAATAGCTTCTGAATACCTGTTCATTTTGAATGAATTTTGCATAACGGTAAATCATAAGCAATGCAAAAAGTGTATATCTCGTTAAAACACACAGTTTACATCATATACATTTTTGTTCTACAGTTGACCGTTTCCGAGATATTCTTTGTTATTAATTTCAAATTTAAATTATGCATGCATCTTCTCAAACGGGGTCACCTTTCGTTTCATCTCTTTTGTTTTCCTGGAAATGCAAAGCGAATCGTATTTCAATTGTTCACATATCAATCGGCCTTTAAAAAAATCTGATATATTCCATTCACATGACTTTCTCTACTTCTCTGTAACAAACTATTGTTAAAAATTTTATGCTTATTTTTACTTCATACTAATTGAAAAAAATAACAGAAATGTTCTTATTACCTGCTGCCTTGTAAGTAGAAGTGAAATAAGAGAGTACCATACGTTAAAGTGATAGTCAAAAGCTGGTTGCTGTGTGACTAAAGTTACTTTCTTTGTATGGACAGGAGTTGACAAATTCTTGTATGAGAAAACTACAAGTTTTTCAATCTGAAACCAAAAACAAGGAATATCTAAAAAAAAAAAAAAAAAAAAAAATGATAAATTCCACGAAAAATATATAACATAAATTATGTGTTTTAATGTGCTCTACATTTTTTGTGTGGTAAGCTTTTGCCCATCTCTTACGGTTTGGCAGTTACGCAAAATTCCGTAAAATTGATCCAGAATAAAGTAGTCTTCAGAGGCTATTCCCAGAAAATTAAAAATATACATTTCATTTGTCAGGAAATATCTTTGATATACAACATTTTAATCAAAATCGTTAGAGCCAAGTTTTCTAAAATACAAATTTTCGAAAAAAGTTCCATGTAAAGGGTAGTTTGGGATGGGGGCATTTTCTCAAAATTTTCGCGTCGCATCCCTGGAAGATACTAAACTTAAATACTAGTTTGGTATTTTATCGACTTTTCGTTTTTGGGTTATCGTGTTCACAGACACACGGGCACACACACGAACCTTTTTCTGAAAATACTTCTTTTTTTATACAGAGTACCCTAAAACATTTCAATTGAAATCTCGGTATCGAATTTTTTGGTAGAGTGCAACACCTTCTCTATGCACTATGTACATAGTACGTGTAGAGAAAGTAAAAATAGTTTGTTTGCACAACAAGTAGAGAAAGCCATGTGTATGCAATACATTACATTTTTCTTTACTGCCACTCATAGGCCTGCGTTAGGTGCCATGTTATTATTTAGCAACGGTATCTGCGGGAGATATTTGATATTCAATGAATACGAATCACGTTGTAGCGAAAGTTTTTGGCACTTCACCAAGGTTTCTGTTACTGCCATGGGTGGTACTACATGAAAATGATGTTAACCGCCCCCACGGGGATGCCGAGGCCTCTATATCATCCCTCACTCCAACGCGACAAATCCAGAAGGCTTGCTTTCACACGTCATAGCGTCAAAACGCGACCTAGTTTTCCTCGCGGACAGTAACGACCTGTATTAAAATCCACCCCTTGCCAGCTCCTGCCTCTAAGCTCCTAAGTCATTCCGTTGTTCTCTTGTTTCCCACTTCAAAAGTCAGAATTACGATAAAATCTATTTATTTACTTTTCCTAATGCCTCTATAGAGGAGAGCAGATATTACCTACAAGTCAAACTGGAATGTCTATAAATTTTATAAATTTACGTTTTGAACAATCGTAGTCAAACTTTTCAAGCATTTTACGTCCTCAACATGTATGCACATATAGTGTACATATTAGCTAGAGACGGTGTTGTATTCCACCCAAAACTTCGGTGTCGAGATTTCACCGGAAATCAGCTGCTGGGTTTCCTCCAAGTTTACGTTTTGAACTCTCTTGCTTTGGAATAAAATATTATAAATCTATCTTAGCAAAACTATTCAAGGATTATTACTTTCTTCAGCACACATGTATATATACTGAACATGGTTGAACATAGTAGCTAATGTACATAGTATTCCAACTAAAATTCAGTGTCGAGATTTCATCGGTAATACATATTTTGGATCTGATATGTTACACTCACATGACTTTCTCTAGCTACTCTACAAACAAACTTCTTACAAAATACAATTTCTCTTTCAACATCATGCTAATCGAGATAAACATTAGCATAATTTTATTGCTTAGTTCCTTATATGTAGACTGGAACTAAGGGAATGCACTGACCTAAAGTGATAGTGAAATGTTGTTTAAAAGCTGTCGTCATGCCATTGTCATTGCAATTTGCTTCTTTGGTTGGCCAGAAGTAGAACAAAAGAAAAACTAAAAGAATACATATTTCACAACTGAAACTAATAGCAAGGAATACCTCGAATACAGTAAGCGTCACTAAAAAATGTATAAGACAACTTGTGTATTTTAACAAGATCTGCATTTTTTGTATAGTAAGTTCTTGTCTATCTCTTACGGTTTACTAGTTATACCAAATTAAGCAAAATTCATCAAGAATAAACAAGTCTTTAGAAGCTATTCCCAGAAAATTCAAGATATATATTTTATTTACAATAGAAAAGGCGTTATTATGTGGTATTTTAATGAAAACCGTTAGCCATTTTTAAGAAAAACAACATCTTCGAAAATGTTTCCATGTAAAGGGTAGTTGGGAGTGGGGAGACTTTCTTAAAAATGTTCGTGTCGCATCCTTGGAAGATACCAAACTTAAATACCAAGTTTGGTATTTAACTTTCCATCGTTTTTGAGCTATGCTGTCCACAGACACACACTCACATACAGACAGACAAACAGACAGACACACACACATGGACGTGTTTCTGAAAATGCTTTATTTGGATTCAGGGGGTTCAAAAACATGTATTTCCTTTGAAATCTCGACATCGAATTTTTGGGTGGAATACAATACAGAATTCTCTGTTTGTCAACTCTGTCCATACATACAAAGGAACTTCAGTCACCTAGCAACTAGCTTTTGGCTATAACCTATCGTACTCTCTTATTTTGCTTTGCTTACAAGGAAGCAAGTAATAAGACTATTTTTGCTACTTTTTTCTCGATTATAATGAAGTAAATACAATAATAGTAAGCTTATTAACAATAATTTGTTACAGAGATGTAGACAAAGGCATGTGAATGGAACACATCAATTTTTTTTTTCTAATAAGATGCATATTCTCGATGTTTAAAACGTGGATGATCATTTAATACGACCTTAATCTATTCTTTGAGGTTTGAAATGTAGCAGCCATTACTATACAACAGTTTTAAAACTCAGTTATCTGTTTCAATTCCGCATTTAATGTGCGTTTGTATAGTTAGTGGCGGATTTATAACTTAAAATGAAGCTTTCACATAGGTAAGTCAAAGTTATGTAAAAATACAATGCATATCTATGGGTAAACACTATGTATTGACGGATCGGTAGAGGTGTACAGAAGGCACAAGGAGAAATCAGCGCTGTCTTGTTCCGCACACCGTATCCCTTACCGTTTGTAGGGTATTTTATTACGTCATGTTTTTATTTTACTGGCTGATACTGCCACCTTGCTGGTGAGTGTTCTATATAGAACTAATAGAGTATACCTATGCTGGGTTTGTCAACTCATTCGCTAATAGGTATAGCCCCCTCTCTCAACTGGAAACGTGTCTCCTTTCAAAATGATGGATATCGATTTTTGGCGATCTTTCGCATGGTTAATCCGGACTACAAGAAAATACCTGTTTTACATGAATATAAAAATGATGTTTGAAGTTTGTTGAACTGTTTTATGTGCGTCTGGTAGAACATTTTGCTTTTGGTATAATACCTAAAGTTACGGCGAGGATGGGGTTTGATCTGAAAGAGAACAGAACTGTGAAGTAGGCAGTAATCAGTATTGTTCGTGAACCTCCAAAACCAAAATCTCACACTTATGCGGCAACTTCTTTTCTTGGCAACTACGTGTTCTGGAACATAGAGTTTGGTTGCCACAAATACATTCGCCTACTCTCAACAGAGCAAAAACCATTTTCATCTAAGAAAATCACTAGATGCCAAAATCTGTCTGGGTTGACTATGTATCCTGTTGCGGTGGTGTTGTGAAAAGTCTATTTTCTTGTTTTCTGATGATGGCTGACACTTCATGGGAGCGGTTTCTAACCGTAGAAAGGGAGCAAGATAACTATACATCGCGGCGCAATCTTGTAGACGTTTAAATGTTTCATCTTGCTTGCAATTGCAATCTTGGCATCGACTTCCGTCGTTGTTTTTCTTGGTTTTCCCGGTTTTGGATGTGTCTTTAATCCATCTTCACCGCATTCCTGGAAACGTTTAATCCAATACTGCACAACAGATCTACTCATTTGCATGGCATTTCCATACGCCCTGCTTCCCACATGCCCACAATACGGACGCGGAGCACCTCGCTTGTGTATTGCTGACTGTCACCAAGCACAATTGAAAAAGTATGGAATTACAATTTACTACAACAGGCAAGCTACAATCCCTCCTCCTGCCCCAATTAGAGTGACGGAGTGGCCACCGGATATCAGAAGACATGCCCTATAAAGCCCGTACAGATAATCAGAAATTCAATGTCTGTTACTAGGACGCCGAAAACCTAAAGTTGTTACCAACTTATGTATTAACCTTGCAGGAATAGTAAAAATAACTGTAAGAGAAACGTAGGGGTGCTCTGTTTTTATTAAAGATTAACTGTGAACGCATTACCGCGTTATTTTACATTTTTGCATTGTAGTGGAACATAGGAAATGAAAATCTCAATGCCTGAAACTCCTTCTTGGAGCTGAGACTGCCACTTTCTACAATGTTGTAACTTTCTCAAAATTTAAACCATAATTATCTATCCAAGAACTTCCCTGGGGAGAGCCTCATAGTAGACTCGGTTGGTTCGACCGAACCACAAACGCTTTCTCTCTGTTTATTCTTGAATGCAGCCGGTCACCGTGGCGCTCGCTAAAGTGTCTAGCTTTGTTGCTTTGTGGCGCAGGGGATTGTAGGTTCGATTCCTGCCTTAGACATGTATGTAAATGTGTATTGAATTAAAATACATTTTCTTTAAAATAAAAAACAAAACAACCCCCCCCCAAAATCCGTTCATAGCGACTATCTCTTAAGGGTAGCTTTCACATGCGCAAAGACCCCAAACTCGGACTGTGCTCACAAATTCCTTGTAATATATTACAATATGTAAAAAATTATAGGATTTTGTGCAGTTCATGCACTCATATATGCAAAACACGCAGATGCTGTTGCCAGAACTGTATTCAATGTATTCAACTTTCCATAATAACAGCAAGAATTAGTGTTAAAAAAATCGTAAAAAAATATTTTGGAAAATATTAATATGAAAAAAAATCTGATGTGATCCATTCATATGACTTTCTGTACATCTCTGGAACAAATTATTGCTAAAAGGTTTATGCATGCATTTATTTAATGCTAATCGAGAAAAATTTACCAGACATAGTCTTATTACTTGCTTCCTTGTAAGTAGAAGGGAAATAAAGGAGTACCATAGGTCACAGTGATAGTCAAAAACTGGTTGCTATGTGACTGAAGTTCCTTTGTATGTATGGATAGGAGTTGGCAAATTCCTGTATGAGAAAAGTATAAGTTTTTCAAAGCTGAAAACAAAAACAAGGAATGTCTAAAAACAATCACGAAAAATATGTTTGTAACATAAATTGTGTGAATTAATGTGCTCTACATTTTTGTGTCGTAAGTTTTTGTCTATCTTTTACGGTTTAGCAGTTATACAAAATTCCGTTAAATTCAACCACAATAAAGTACTCTTCAAAAACTATTCTCAGAAAATTCAAGATATACATTTTATTTGTCAGGTAAATATATTTCATATACAACATTTTAATCAAAACATTTAGAGTCATTTTTTTCAGAAAATCAAAATTTTCGAATTTTTTTCCATGTAAAGGATAGTTTGGGATGGGGGAATTTTCTTAAAAATCTTCGTTACGCATCCTTGGTAGATACTGAACTTAAATATCAAGTTTGATATTAAAGGTATTTTCGTTTTTGAGCTATCCTTTCCACACACACGGATCTTTTTCAGAATTTTCTTTTGATTCAATGGTACTCGAAACATGTATTTCCGGTGAAGTCTCAGTATAGAATTTTTGGGTGGATTACAATACCTTTTCTATACACTATGAATGGTTCATTTAGAGAAAGTAAAAAGAGAGAAACAAATTGTGATATATTTCGGGTTTATAATAAATGCTCTATCGTCGACATTGATGAAAAGAATGTTGCACATTTAAAATTTCTGTTACGCCGACTTAGTGGAAAGTTTCGCCTGACACAAGCACCTGAATAGCACCCTAAGTGAAGTCGAAGGGCGAAAGGAAGATGTAGCGTTAAGCAATAAAAATACAGGGCCGAGGAAGCAGACAGCTCGGTGATGGAAGATGCAACTGAGTCGTGCTTTTCAATTCCAAGAGTTCAGTAGCGCTCGACGCACAATTTTTCACACCTTGGAACACGAACAAGCGGATTACTCCGCTATGTGACCGCATCTTCAGATCTATCTTCTTTTATCTTATTTGTTTTATACTTCCCCTCCATCTTTCTTACTTTGCTATTTCGGTCTCCAGATCTCTACCTTGAACTCTTTTTGCATCTGCGTTTTTATGCCTCTTTTTATTTACAGCAATTCCCCACATTGCTTCCAGCTTCTAATTAACATTCTACAGTGCGTTTCAAAAGTCTCGGATTCTTTCTGCTACATCTAAGTTGTAATGTTGCTAACAGAATTGTTCGGACACGTCAAAAATATATATGAGGGCAATCCAGAAAGTAACAGACGATTTGGCATAACTAAATAATAACGAAAGATATCAATACAAAACTTTATTTGCAAAATTACAGTAACTACTCTCTTCAACGCAATCTCCATTCTCTCAACACATTTATTGTCACGTGGTACCAGTTTTTCAATGCCGATGTTACACTTTTCTATCGCCAAAGGGCTAATTCATTTTTTTAATGCACAAAATAGTCGGTCAATCGAATGTTATAGGTAAACGGTGTGAGCTGATAATGGAATGAATGATTCTTCAGTTAGGAAATGGCGCATAACTTAGAGTAATCAAGGAAGAACCAAAATGCACGACAAAGACCAGAGTGGAAGTTCATCAATCGTTATGAAGGATTTGAAAGTAAATGTTTCACTTTGGACATCATACATGACTTTTTGGATGAAAAAATGTCCCAACCTCAAAGTGGGAGTACATCTTGAAATGAAATGGCCTGTTATTTATGGACGCTCTTTAACTGTTTCGGTTCTCAGCGTCCCATTCTATATTGGGCGTGAAAGATCGCTTAATTTTGCTCAGAGGCCTCTCTTATCAGGCTTGAGGTTCTTTTACGTGCACTACTACGACACGGGTTTCACAGCTTTACTTCCCTTCCATGCTAAGGATTTTTACGCCCGAAAAAATCCATCGTCCGGGTTTGAACCCGCGACCTTGGGTATATGAAGCTAGCATGGTAACCATTACACCACGGAGGGCAACGGGAGTACATCTTGCTCAAATCTTTGGTGGTAGACGTGTAAACATCTGCGTTGAAAAACCAGTACCGCGTGACAATAAATACCTTGATAGCAATGGCGATTACGTTGAGGAATAGCGTAAGGTACTGTTACTTTGTAAATAAAGTTTTGTGTTGATATCTATCGTATTACTTAGTTATGCCAAATCGTCTGATACTTTCTGAATTGCTCTCGTATTACGACATCTTTTTGCAAAGACAAACCATCCTTAACATAAATGGTATGCAGAAACATGTTTATGAGACCCTATTCTTTTTCTAGCATGTACATGGTAGGTATTGAAGGTATTGCATTTCGCTCAAGGTTCGATACGAGAGTTCCCCTGAAATATATGTTTTGAGGACCCCTGAATAAATAATAATAATAAAAAAGGTTTTTACAAAAATGTCCGTGTGTGGGAGAACAAAAAAGAATGTAGATAAATACCAATGTTCATTATCTTCAAAGATGGGGCTAGAAGGTTTTAAAAAAAAGTTGTCCCACACTCGGTTACCCTTTACATTGAGCATTTTTCGAAATCTGTGACTTTATTCAGAATGGCTTTAACGATTTCGATTAAAAGCCATATCTTTAGGATATTTTCATGATAAACATGAAACATGAGATCCATAATCAACATCTTTCTAAGAGTAATCTCAAATGTCGTTTCTCTTATGGGTAATTCTTTTTCATTCTGAAAAACCGTAAGAGCTAAACAAAATCGAATCCTACTACATAAAATGGCAGATCTCGTTAAACACAGAATTTATGTCCAATATATTTTGTGAAGTTAAACATTTCCGAGATATTCTCAATATGGATTAAATATTCCAGTATCATGTTTTATCATGTAAGAAGTCATCATTGGTTCTTTCGAATTTTAGACATTTTTAAGAGCTGGGCCCTATCCAGATTTGACTATCGCTTTACCCTAGTGTATTCCCTTATTCCTTTATAGTTGCAAGGAAATACACAATAGGATCCTTTCTGCTCGTCTTTATCTCGTTTAGCATGCAGTTAGAAAAATCTGATGTGTTCCATTCACATGACTTTCTCTACATCTCAGCAACAAATTATTGTTACAAAGCTTTTGCTTTTATTTACTCCATTCTGATCAAGAAAAAATTAGCAGAAATAGTCTTATTGCTGGCTTCCTTGTAAGTAGAAGCGAAATAAGGGAGTACCATAGGTTAAAGTGGTAGTTAAAAGCTGGTTGCTACGTTACTGAAGTTTCTTTGTTTGTATGGACAGAAGTTGACAGATTCCTGTATGAGAAAAGTATAAATTTTTCAAAGCTGAAATCAAAAACAAGGAATATCTAAAAATGATCAATTTCAAGAAAAAATGTATTTTACATAAATTGTGTGTTTTAACGTGCTCTTCATTTTTTGTGTGGTAAGTTTTTTTCCGCCTCTTACATTTAGCAGGTATGCAAAATTCCGTAACATTCCGTATTCCCAAAAAATTCAAGATATACATATTATTTGACAGGTAAAAATATCTTTAATATACGATGTTTTTAACAAAAACGTTAGAGCCATTTTTGAGAAAATCAATATTTTCGAAAAAAGTTCCAAAGACCCAAAACGTATATCTCCAGTGAAATATCGGTATCAAATTTTTGGGTGGAATACAATACTTTCTCTATACACTATGTGCATACTACGTGTAGAGAAAGTCATAAGCTTGAATAGTTAGTTGCAGAATCGGTAGAAAAAGGCATGTGAATGTAACATATCAGATTGTTTGTACAACATTTCAAAGATTTAATATTGTGCATATTTCAAAATGCATCCATTGCTTTATAAGAAGTTGAAAGGGAAACTGTCTTCTATGCTAACCCTGCAATATCGCTAATATATATTTATAAAAATCAGCTCTATTAATAACACCAGGTAATTCAGGTTTCTTATTTGATTGAGATATATTTAAAAAAACAATACGTAAAAATGGTGATATGAACGATTTAATTAGTTGAAAATGATGAATAAATTAAGCGAATATCTTACGTTTACATGTTGGAATTCGGTACATACTGACACTCTAAGTTGAATTACGTCCATCCAAAGGTAAGTATTCAATGTTTCAATGAACTGGAAATATTTAGCTCAGGGAGACAGTAGTGAATACTGTAAGTAAATTCACAGTGTAAAATTTTATTTACAAATATTTTAGAAGAAGATAATTACGAAATTCAATAGTACGAAAGAATGGTAATTCAGCTAGTTAGATTTTGTACCTACATATTATTTATACTATGAAATGTTTGCTATTAACTTTTATAAATTATGTTAAGCAGTTCTTATCGAACTCTTGTGATATTTTACGTACAATGTTGCCAAACCGTTCATTTAATAAGCTCCTGATTTAGAATCAATAGTAATTTAATAAGCCGTGCCGTGGCCAAGTGGTTAAACCACTCGTCTTTCAGCTAGACGGCCCGGGTTCGGTCCCAAGCAACCACATATGAGATTTGCGGTGGACAAAGCGGTGCAGGGACGGGTTTTCTCCAGTTTCCCCCGCATCACATTCCACTGATGCTCCATCTTCATTCCATGTATCATAATGAATCGCCTGCGATGCCACGGGAGTAAAAGCGGATGTTAAATGCTATCGAAAAAAAAGCAATCTAATAGAGCTTCTTCTGAGAGTACTTTTGATAAATAAGACCTTTAAAATAATACTTCATTGAATGAGAATTTTCAACATAAGCATAATTTAGAGTAGAATGCTAATATTACTACAGGGTATTTGAAACGTCCATGAATAATTAACAAAAAGGAATTGTCATATTCACATAGCTTTTTCAAATAAAATGAAAGCCCAATAAACTGATTTGATTTCGAGTGTAAACTAATTTATTTCACACTGCTTTGTGTTTTTTTTTATTCGTAAATCATTTAAGCTTATAAAATTGCCAGTGATCAGTTTTTTCTAGTCAAACGGTTTGTAGAAAATTTCTTTTTTATAGCGTTTTCCATTCTTGCTTTTGCAAACTACATTTCCCGCCACACTATGTGATAAATCTGAAATCTGTAAAGCACGCTTTTTGGAGGATAAACGCCGAGATAGCATTATAGCCCATTTCCAACTCCTGAACCTCATTTTCGCAGAATGTTACCCTTAATAGTATGGTTATTATGGTAATGAGAATAAAGTTGATAGTGGAAGTGTTATCCAAATGAATGGTACTGAGAATTCAAGTAAATCGAGAAAGTCGCCCAGACGCCCTTTACTTCGGTAAATACTTCTGTCGTATTGATTCCATTTCAGCTACTTGTACAGAGAGTCTGCATCATTCCCGTAGCGTACTGGGACTGGTAGGCTGTTGCTGCAGATATCGCTATTTTCGTCAAAGTGATTCATCGTTTGAGTTCTGGCAGTTGCACGGAATGGAATTTTGCTATTAAGTGTAAAGATATGTTTTAGCTGGTTCAATTAAATTGAGTTTTATTTATGGATACCGTTTAACTGCTGTTGTTCTCATAAAATATCGGGCATGGAAGATGGCTTAATTTTTCTCACAGGTCTCTTTATCAGGCTTGGTTTTTTTTTTACGTGCCGTAAATCTGCAACACGAGACTACCGGCTTTTCTTCTCTTTGGAAGGAAGGTATGTTAAGGATTTGTACGCCCGAAAAAAAATCTACCGCCTCCGAGAAAAATTAAAATAATAAAAATTAATTTAGAGGTATTACTTGAGGGATAAAGAGGTATTCCAGGTTTCAGTCCGTGACCTTGAGAACCAGGGGTCAGCAACATACTACTTGGCCACGGGGGACAGTTAATTTATGTGGTGATAAATTATTTGTTATGCATTGTGATTTATCATTTCCTTCAACAGAATATATGCTGCGTATATGAAATATTCCTCTAAAATACGTAAAATATCAGGGATATTTGTAAGATTATTAACAGGACAGCTAACAGTAGTTTATCGTGAGCAAAAGCAAACATAAAACAATTGTATATAAGCAGCGTCAGCATTTCAGCTTCCATTTTGATAATATTAGGCCTAACGCATATATACATATAGATATTTTGATAGTAGGTACCTTAATATATATCCACTTCAGTGGGTTAGGTTTGATTCTTTCTCTGTGTTTTAACATTTTTTTCTCACACATACATAATATAATTTACTACTTAATATTTTCTGCACGGTCGTAACTGCGCCGTAAAACGAACAGCGTCTTTCAGTACAGGCTAAATGTTTTACTTTCACGTGTTTATCCTTGAATACCTGATTCTAACCCAGGAATAGATCATTAGCCTTACGAAAACATTTAAACTCATTTATATATTCACAATGGATGTATTGGAAATGCAAGAGAAGCATAACAATTAAATCCTCAATTAAACGTATTTAAACTTCCAGGCTCATGTCCTTCTCTGTGAAAATGTACATATTCAATAACGAAAAGTATTGAATATTTGGTCATTTATGAACCGTGACTGATTCATCCATTATTATTGTTATTATTATTGTTGTTGTTGTGTATTTGCTTTAGCTTGGAGCATGGTATGTAGATAGAAATAACAATATATTCCACACGGCAGTTGAAAATCCTTAGCTGCCACATCTCAAACCTGGGATAGATTAAAGTTGAAATTAGAAAGGGAATATGACTCACCATTGAGTGTCCCTCCTTTTCCAACACCCGCTTGGAGCAATTCAAAAGCCAGCGAAGCAAGAACGGCGGAAGGTATCAGAATATTTACCGCGTTCTTCCACTGCCAGAAAACAAGTACAACTGGTAATAACACAATTAAAAATGATACTGAGAGAGCAATAAACAGGGAAGGATGACTTTGGTAGAGTTTTCCAGCCCCTGACTGTCATTATGGTTCTCCATCTCCTAGGTTGGTCAGGAAGCAGAAAAATGATCATATTTTAACGTAAACCTTACGTATAATAAACGTTCGTTATCTCGAGGCCTGCCCACCCATAATACTCTTGCCCCGCACTCTCAGAGAAAATGCACGTTAATACACAGGGCTTGTATGAGTCACATCTACTTGGAATACTCAGAATAACTAAAATAATTTGTCTGCAAATGAAGCAAACATTGATGAAATGTTGCTCATTACAATGTCCTCAAATACTACCAAGGTAATTAAACCTAAGGGCCTGTATAATTGTTTGTGCTTAATTATACCGTTTAATAACTATACAAATAATAGAATTTGTCAAGATTTAATACAATTTTTTATGGTTTGACTTTATGTATTTTACCATTCTTCAGAATGCCATGAAATTCTTTTTTAAGAACACATAAGAAGGCGACACTCGTTCTTCAAAACTCCAAATGTCTTCTGTTAATTCGCTTGTAGCTAAAGATCTTCATAGAAATATTATCGTTCTCCATTCTTAATAAATGCTTGTAATGCTCTCTGTGTAAAATCTTTGCGTATACTTTCTATTAAGCCGCCAGCTTTTATTTTGAAAAGCATATCTGTGTTTCCTCTTCGATCAGGCAATAGTATAACAATTTTATTTCAGCTGACTCTTATATTCTTTCTTTGATTTTAAGTCAAGAGTCCGACTTTGTAGTCTCTATATTAATAATGGGATTGCCATATTTTAGTATGGTATCTTTCGTACTTATTAGTGTTCCTATATTTCTGAAATGAATTAGGTGTATCTAATGGTTAGGCTAAGGAGTTGTCAAGAATTTGGCTTCAGGTTAGCTGCACTAACCTTCAGAAACACACAAAGTGCAAGCAACTACGACCATGAGTTACTGAGGGCAGGTAAAATGCGGTCTCGAGATTAATCTGTACTCTCAGTAGAATGAACAATGAGGAAGTAGCTTGTTTTCTATACACAGCGTAAGCTCCGATAACATTTCGACGTAATCTCCTTTTTGTCCTGGTTACAATGTTTAGAAATTCCCTAGCAAGCTGATGAGTATCCCTTCTTAATCCATGATCATCCATATGTTGAGAACTGGGCTAAAAAAATGAAACCTTAAATTTTTCTAAAATTCCACCATGAATAACGATTTTTGCGCTTATAAGTTTAATACTGCTTTAAACACTTCTCGCAACTTCTTGTGCATGTTAAATAAAGTGTGAAACTCAAACGGGGGGGGGGTTCTTAAATTCTTTGAAGTCACTCGGTTCCATTGCCTTTATTAACTTTGTAGTATTAATTGTAATTTGTACATCAATTGAACTATTTTGACCTTATCAACTGCCTTTGTGAGAAACACAAAGTTCATAAATTTTGGTATATCAAATATGCTATTCTGGGACCATAGAGTGTTTCGGGATAGCTATAAGATCTTGAATATTAAAGCCGGACAGCACATTTACAGTTTTTTTCTTCGAAGTCAATCTCACGTTCAAATTATCTTCTTATATATAAATTATACACTCAGATGGTTACAGATCCATTTTCTATTGATTTGGAGTATAAATGACCGTGTAGCCACTCAAAGTTCGGTTGGTCTGCTAAAGATGTAGGGTGAAAGAGTCTGGGTCTAAACTGGTATAAAATTAGGGTATATAATTTATATAATATTAGGGTATACAATACAAATTCCTAAAGGATAATGAAATAATCAAAATGTATCTCATAAAATAATGTTGGCTACGTGATCTTCAAAGAAAATAATGTATTTTTACATTTGCAATATAACACTATACTGCATTTACCTAAATTCTAATTAAATGTATCTTTTTGTTACAGGTATGTAGCCCGTTCAAGCTGTAAATATACTGTGCAGGTACTGGTAAGTGTAATAATGATATTTCGTAATATTTAATGATAATCGACTGTAGTCATCTAAATTGTTAATCTCATAAAAAATCTCATAAAAACACACTTTCTTGGTTTTACGCACATAATTTTTATTGTGCTCCTAATGTGCTTATGAGACTTTTTAACGTCGTATAATATAACAATGAAGATTTTCGATTAAAATGCTACTGGATGATTTATAAAAAGTCTCTCAAAGTTTGGGTGTAAAAGCATAATATGTGTGTACTTTAATACACGGGAAATATTTTATATAGCCAATTTGTTGTTTTAAATACAATCATAAGCATAAAGTTGTTAAGAAATGATATGTCAGAATAATGTTCTAATGGGCACAAATTAATTTAAAATGTTTGAGACTGCGTATCCATTATAATGAATTTGACTTTAAAATCGGCCAGGAGTAAAACCTATTTTTATTTTGTTTCAATTTAAAACAAATAACAATCCAAAATAAGATATTTCTTCGATACCTTATTTCAATTAAATTTATAGTGTGTTCTAGCACCCTCATGCTACCGATGCTCAGTGGCCTTCTTTCACGGTAGATTTGGTACATCGTGGACTTCAACGTTGAGATCTTGACTATTCATTGCTTTAGCCAACTGACCCGAGACTAGGTAAATGTAGAGTCTTAAGGTTTATACGTTGTTTACGTTGTTTATAAAATGATATTTTTGGAAAAGAAATTGCATCCTAAAGATGTAAGTCAAGAGTCAATAGCAGAATATTTACGATCTCTGGCTAAATCACTCCTAATTCCAATAGAGAAATGTTACACAAGACAATGCGTTTGGAATATAAAGTTTAAATATTCAAACTATGACATCGTGATAACGAGAAAAGCCTTTCTATTCACTAAATGAAAATTCGGATTAGATTGTTTACAGACTCATATATACGCAAGGTGGTTCCCCTGTTCCTTATTATATTTAGAGATAGACAACACATTATACTCTGAAAGTAATTACCGTGCTTGTCGGCCATTTGGTAACCATACATATCTAGCCTGCTCTTCATCGGAAAATAGACCTTAGCAGCAATAGTTATGTCCATTCCAAAAACATGCGCTTAATAACTCCTGTTACAGTACATGTTATACCAATAAGATCGCTGCCATTCGTTCTGAACGTAAATTATAATGAATGAAGGCTAAATGAAAGGTTTAAGCTACAAACAGGAGTCCACAACGATTATAAAGAGATCAGAAGTGGAGAGGGAGACATGTGTGATACTATACCTACAAGTTTTAACGCAGCAAGCGGGCGCAATGATTGTAGCTCAACTAGTTAATTTCATGTTCCCTCATCACCTTCAGCGTGTCAGCGGTTCTAGACCCACAGTCTGCACGTACTTTTTTGCTCTTTATGTATTATCCATCGAGGTGCAAAGTTATTTCAGTGTTTGTCACTCTAATAATTTTAGGTGTAAACAAAATGGTATAAGAATGAAGAACAAACGACAGCTTATTTTACGCGTTTATTAATCCTTAATTTTCTTTCGAATTATTTTGAAAAAGAAACTTCAGTAAGACTTTAAGTAATAAAGAACATTTTCAATACGTATAAAGCTAATAAAAACAATTTCAAAATATTAGAACACCTAATATGTTAACGATTGTTCTTCGCAGTCAGAGAATGTTCTCTATAAAATTTTGGCAGCTGGAACCCTCGTTGGATTAGCGAATACTACCGGAAGACACTTTAGGTCTAGACCTGCCCCATTAGATACAAATGCACGAAGTAAATATGTAGGTGTGTTCTATACCTACAGCTAAGGTTATCTCCTATGAACATCACAGCCATTATGGATGAGCTCGGTCACGAGATCGCTATGTATTCCAAGCTAAACGCCTGTATGGAAATCGATTTCAAGAAAGACGAAAGCCTACATACAACACTTTCTGGAATGCTGAATGAGTTAACGTGTAACAGGAGCATTTGAAAGGATAGGTCCTATTATAGAGACACCAGTTACCTCTGGACACATTGAATATATAATTTTAGACGCTGTCTTAAACAATCCCCACATTAGCACGCGGGCACTGGCACAAGAAACAAAACATCGGTAGGTAATCAGTTATGCGAATACTGCATAACAATACATTTTACCCTTACCGCTTGAGCTATACCAGGAACTCCATGGTCGTGACTTAGAAGCTCGAGTAGATTTCTGCCAGTGGGTATTACGCGGTATGAACCGTGATGCAGCCTTTTTATCCAGAGTTCTGTTTTCAGATGAATCGCTGTTTCACAAGAATGGCATTGTGAATCACCACAACGTGTACTACTAGAGTGTCGATAACCTTCATTGGGTAAGACATGCAGATTTTTATGACCAGTGGAGAATTAATATACGGTGTGGCATTTTGGGTGGTCATCTAATCGGGCCACATTATTTCGAAGGTCACCTTACGGGAGCACGCTACCTTCACTTGCTCCAAAACGATCTCCCTCCATTGCTGGAGCATGTACCATCAAATAAAAGATTATGAATGTGGTTTCAGCATGATGGTGCTCCATCGCACCAGTCCAGGATCGTCGAATGTGATCTTCACGGCCCACATCCTCAAAGATGGATAGGTAGTCGAGGATCTGTCTCTTGGCCTGCCAGATATCCTGGTCTTACCCCACTTGATTACTTCCTATGGGGTCATTTAAAACAGTGTACTGCCGCATAACCTTATTCATCTTCAGCGACTAATGAGGCAGGCCTGCAGGTCCCAATGTTACTACTTGCCAGGTTGTCATTGCAACATCGCGCACAACTCTGAATCAACGAAGGTCATCATTTTGAACAGCTGCTGCGCTAAATGAAAAAGTTTCATCTCTGAGGTTCATGTCGGAAACGCTTTATCTAGTGGACATTGAGAAGTTTGTTAAGTTATGTGGATTAAACCTAATTTTTTTTCAACTGAAAGTATTGGTGAATACCTATACATTTGGCACAGTTTGTGATTATCAGCCTAGGTATTTTGTGTATTTTTCGTTTAATAGATACCCTGAAAATGGGTCTGGTTCTGTAGTATTATCTGAAATGCCTTTGTTAGTTTTAAAACATGGTAATAATACCTGCATATTTAGAAGAAACTGAGTGAATATGCCTCAAAATTTTTATTTTCATTTATATTTCCTGTAACTGGACTGATTAAGTTAGAATAAACTTAAATAAACAGAACAACAAAAATATACAAATAAGCAAGTTGAAAATGTTCCAATATCCCATCTAGCTTTGTGTCAGAATCAAGAAGAAAAAAATGGAGGGGTGGGATTATCAACGTTTGGTAAGATTCGAACCTGAATCGAGCACCTTAGAAGTGATACTAGCACCGCGCGTTATGCAGATACACTACTGCTCAGCTACAACTTGCAGCTCCAAAGTCTATAATGTTACTATGCAGAAGATGAGTCTCGGGAACGATGTTTTCAGGTTATACTGTAATCTGCGGGTTGCATAAAACCAGAAAATAAGGGACAGGTGAGCCGTATTGTGCATGATATATACAGTATGATATGTGGGATGATATATACAGGTAGATATGTACATATTGATGTGTATACATTGATATATACATGATATATGCATTGATATATAGGCTGATTCAAAAATACTTTTATAAAGTGTGGGGATAGGTTCGTTACAACAAAACAACAACAAAAAGTATAAACGCATGTCCCAAAACCCTTCGCTCTCAATTTATTGATGTTCAAAATACTATTAATCAGAACATATTGCAGTGCTACAGTGTTCTATTTTTTATTTTGTCAGCTGGTTAGGAGGTGTTCCACACAAGCACCACTAATGGCAAATGATCGAAATGTCCTGATTTTGCTTCTAGACACACATGCTATCGTCGAAGCTCAGAAAGTCAAACACTCTCAGCCGGTGTTGTATGATTTCGGAGAATTCCATTACACGTAGATTAAGAGTTTCTTCATGCTGGATGTCTGCTGCATAAACCAATGATTTAAGGTGCCCAAAAAAGATAAAAATTGAAAAGGATTGAAGTCGGGGGAACGTATAGACCATGGAACTGGTCTCCCTCTCTACCTATCCGTATAGGTAGATCATCATTCTAGACACCAGCAAGTGATATCAAACAATGGGAATAAAATGTGCTAGAGAATCATGTATAAACCACTCATGCAGAGGCACATTTTCAAATAAGTCTGGGAGAGTGTTCTGAATGAAGTCCCTATACACTGCAAGACGTACAGGGGGAATGCACGAGTATAATACATCTGATAAAAGAGAAATGTAAACAAGTAGCCATGGCAACGTACTGCCAACTACTCAGAGTAAAATGGGTCAAAGCCTTCTATGAATGAGTGCATGAATAATTGAGGTTCACTTATTTATGACGTTCATTAATAGATTGATTGTGCAAAAAGAGAGCCTTTTGGAGCATATGTTTATATGAACACATTTTCTGGTTTCGATGTAAAGAATCCATTCCTAAACGCTGTAAAAGCATTTTGAATCATTCTGTATATATCGTACACTCAAACATTAATGAATCGAATAGTTACGTCATATTTCATCTGCAGCACTTGTTAATCTACAACTCTTTTGAGTTCGACCATAAATATTGTACTATTTTATGTAGCATTTCTATGGACAGGGAACACAAGGAGATGGAGCATGGCGCATGCAAATACCTTCAAAAGGGCCCATAGGGTAACAGTCGTGAGGAAGGGATGAGTTGGAGGACTCCTAGGACGACTGGCTTGTGCTAATGGAAATTGGAAACCGTAAGGAGTCAGATTATGTCCGTCTGATATCAGCACCAGTCCTGTCAGAAATGAGTACCTCCTGGAAAGCGTCCTATCGGTGATCTTGTGAAGGAGTTCATCATTGGAGAGCTCCCGACAGTGGGGGAAGAAACCGAATGCAAAGGAATAATTCTTTCACAGAGTAAATTCTACCGTCCCGCCACAGAACCTCACTGTCGGGTCCTACGCTCTGGAATGGAATAACTAAATTCAATTATGGACAGAAATTAACTTGGTATTTTAAGTTTCACACACGGTTACGTAAATAAATAATTAAAGTTATGGATAGTGTACTCCATATGAATCTACCACAAGATCTCAAGCTATAGATTTTAAGCCATCTTGCTCACCGCCATTTTTGAGAAAATGTTTCTATGTAAAGGTTAGTTTGGTGTGGGGGATTTTCTTGAAAATGGCGCAAATTTTCAGACGTGAAGTAACTCGGCAACGTTGCATTGAGGATGGTTAAGTTTCTGAACCGGCTTCTGAATGTAAACACGTCGGTCGCTTGCAAACATACGCTGCTGTGGTAGCAGCAGCAGCAAGATGTGTTTATGTACTGGCCTAGTGCAACACCCTCACAATCTACAGCGTTGCGAGCTTATTTGTCTGTTTTCGAAAAAAACTAAATTATTTCTGTGCGAAATGGTCAGAAACATAAACGTAAGATGCAAAATGTGTTCTAAATACCGAGATCTATCACTGGTTTCAATTAACATAATGACTTCCCTTCCCCCTAATATTGTGCATAGAGAGGCTATTGCATTCCACTTCCATTTTAGGAATTAATTACCTAGATTTCACCGGAAATCTGTACTCCCCCAAAAATAGAAAAAGGTCCGTGTGTGCACATGTGACCGTGTGTCTGTGAATACAATAACTCAAAAACGAAAAGTCGTTAAAATACTGGTATATAAGTTTAGTATCTTCTGGGGATGCAACACGAAGATGTTAAGGAAAATCACCCCACACCAAACTATCCTTTACAAGAAAAATTTTTCGAAAATTTAGATTCTTTCAAAAGTGCCTCTAACAATTTTGATTAAAATATCGCACATTAAAGATATTTACATGAAAAATAAAAAATATATCTTGGATATTCTGGGAATAGCCTCTAATTCTGATTGAATCTTGTTGGATTTTGCATAACTAGAAAACGAAAGGATTAGACAAAAACTTACTCCACAAAATATGTAGATTTCGTTTAAACATACAGTTCATGTCACATTCAGTGTTTTTATAGAGTTAGCCAATTTTGAGATATTTCTTATTATTGGTTTCAGTTTTAAAATATTTATATTTTTCACATACGGGAATTTGTCAACATCTGGTAATGCAAAGAAACGGATTTCATCCAGATGGCAATCGGCTTTTAACAGATTTGTCTATCTTTTAGCCTAGTGTATTCCATCATTTCTCTTCTACTTACAAGAAAGCATTTCTTGTAATGTTTATCTCGATAAGCATGAAGTAGATAGAGAAATAAGATTTATAACAATAATTTGTTACAGAGAGGTTGAGAAAGCCATGTGAATGGAACACATAGGATTTTTCTGTACATATTTCGGCGTATGGCGTAAGAAAAGAGCTTCTCGAAAATCATCTTTTGAAAAATCCAATGGATCTGGTCTTATGGTAGTTACTAGGGCCGTTTATTTTCAACTTCCGATAGGCTATAAATGAAATACAAGATCATGGATAACAATTATTTTATTACTAAAAGTTTTGTACACTTATTATTACTTTCAACATAATCACCGAAGAGATTGAGACATTTATCCTACCTGTGCACAAACTTTGCAATACTTTGCCGCCAATGATTTCAAATGAGTATTGATGTTTTGATCTTCGTACTTTACGACGTTTACGGAGAGCCATTCATAACAAACAAAGAGGAATGCTGACTTCAGGAATTGTGTTGATCCATGACATCGCTCGTCCACACATTGCTGGCACAACCCATCGGCTCCTTGAACAATTTCAATGGTACATTTTCGAGCATCCGCGTACAGTCCTGACTTGGTACCCAGGGACTTTCACCTTTTCCCTGAACTGAAGATATGGCTAGGAGGGTAGCACTTTCAAACCAACAAAGATCTTCAAAACAACGTCAATGCTCATTTGAAATCATTGGCGGCAACAGTTTTTGAAGCGGGTACTGCAAAGCTTGTGCACAGGTACATAAATGTCTCAATCTTTTAGGTGATTATGTTGAAAGTAAGCATAGATGTACAAAACTTTTAGTAATAAAATAATTGCTTTCTATGAACTTGTATTTTATTTATAGTCTATCGGAAGTTGAAAAAAAACGGTCCTCGTATGAACCGACAAAAGTTCTTTACCCAGTGAGATAATAAGTACACGTATGTTGCAGCGCAATAGTGGCTAATGCATAAGAGCTCAAGGATATCCTAACATTGACACCTTCCAGATTTATTGTTTTTTGCTTACAATGAATGCTATTAAACGTAACATATATAACAAACTCAATGAAACACTGTAACAATATCTCTAGTACATTTTTAGAAAATTTTATGACGTAATCACCTTATAGGTCAATTACTTGAATCTTCTCTTGCACTCTGTTTCAATACGATCACTACGGTTTTACATCAACCATTTGACACTAGCACAATATGGCAAAGCTAGGCAAAGTATAAACTCTGAAACTTCTCCCAGTTTTTCCATACCATGCACAATCGCAACTATAACTTAATTTAAATATCGTCATATCCAAAACCATTCGCCGATAAACATGCACAACTCTTCCTACCATCAAAGAACGTATGCATTATTATTAATATTATTACTATTGCAATTATATTATTATATTATAATTAGAATATTATCTTATTATTTTAGCTGGTTTTAGGTTCCGGAGCTCACACAATGACGAAAACACAGAGTCAGCGGTATAAAGAGAGGATAGTGGGGAGGGGCTTGTAGCGTAAATATGCACACGTTGAGGTATAATCTATTTCAAAATTAACTCGTTACTCTATTTATATTCATCGTTCTTAATATAATGTAACACAATAAAACAATTATTCCATAATATGACTAGTAACTATTTGTAGAACTTTATATTTTTAGAAATAAGAATGTAAACTAAACCTTGATACAAAAAAATCAGGATAATAATGTGCAGAGCTCTGTAAACGTAATGGACATAAATCAAAGAAACTCACTGAGAGTTCATTAAAATGAATTACAAGATACATCTTCACTGTATAAAAAGAAAAGGCTCTCCTCTTGTATCTTAAAATATGATTAAATAATCCAAAAGTTTATTCTGTGTCAAACGCCAACCCTTTCAAATATTTGACATTCTTCAACCTGCGCTCTGTTTTAGTATTCACGGTATATCTACTAGTAGGAACTAAATGAGGCCAGTCAGTGAGCGATGCTGGATCCTGCAACACGTTCGGAACGGGCTGTAGGGATCGTACCAACTCTATCATGCCATAGTTATACTCCGTGTCCACAGCACCTCAATCTGCAATTTTGTGACCCGGGACAGAGCTCAAATTATCATCATCGATGTTGGAAGGGGAAGCATTTGTATTAGTTTCTTCATAACCACAACTGTTATACAGGAAATACTATTTCACTTGTTTAGGATTATCTGAATCTCAAATTTTATGTCCAGCCAAAACATGTGCTCATGAGTCGCTTCTACCAAGTGTTCTAAATAGGAGAAAAACGACGTTTTACTTTCTCTACCGGCTTTGTACGTACATTGTAGGCAGAGGAGGTATAGTATTTCATCTAAAAGTTGATACTGATATTTCACGGATATACATTTTTTGAAGACACTGAACAAAAAGGAATTTTTAGAAAAAGGCCCATGTGTGTATGTGTGTGTGTCTGGGGAATAACTCCTAAACAAAAGCTGCATTAGATACCAAACGCATCCTCCAAGGATGGGACAAAAACATGTTCAGGAAAATTCCTAACCCAAACCCTTTTTAATGGAAGACTTTTCGAAATTTTGATTTACTGAAAATTGCCACTAACGATTTGCAATAAAAGCCTATATCTTAAAGGTATTTAAAGACAAAATAATGTATTTATTGTATTTGTTTGGAATACCTTCCGAAGGTAGGTAAAAGCACTCTTCATTCTTAATTACTTTTGCATGACAAGTAAATCCTAAGAGATAGACAAAAACTCACTATATGCATAAAAATTTGGAGCTCGTTAAAACACACTATTTATGTTATATACAATTCTTTTGTAGAGCTCAGATTTCGGAGATATTTCTTCTCATTGTTTTAAAATGTGTAATACTTAAGGTTTTTCTCAAATGGGAATACATCTTTTTACATTTTTCATTCTGGTCATACAAAGAGTAGGGAATTTCAATTTATTACAAAGCGAAAAGCTTTTAAAAGATTTGACTATTCTTTTTCCTAGTGCATTCCCCTATTTTCCTTCTATTTAGAAGGAACTAATTATTACAACCATTTCTGCTAATGCTTATTTCGGTCAGTAGAAGAAGAGAAGAATAAGATTTTGAACGAATAATCTGCTGAATAGGCAGAGAATGTCATAGGAAAGGAGCACATCATATATGTACTTTCTTTAGCACGCATGTACATTGTACATGCTCTCTTTTGCATAAGTAAAAACCCACCTCCTGAATGACCGCGCAAAGTGTCACCTAATTCTCAGGTGATATAAAAATGAAATTTGCCATATGTTTGCTACGTGTTCAAGAGGGCATGCCAACCATCACTCAATACACAGTTTTGGAGATCAATATGTCAGCTATCATTGTAAACTAAAGGAATAATATTGTAAATTCAACTTTAATACAGCTGTACAAAATGTGCTATTGTGCTTCGACTAAGTACTGACCCGTAAAGTAAAACGTTCCTGGTGTTGAGTGCTTTGCTTACAAAGGTAATTTTAATCAACAACAGCAGCTAGAATAGGAGAAGTCGAAAGGTGTTTCTTTTGTTTTACTTCTGGCCATGAAAAATAAAGCGAATTACACCGACAATTGCACAACAACAGTTTTTAAAGCATTTGACGATCGGTTTAGTATACTGTATTACTTTAGTTCCATTCTACTGATAAGGAACTACTTTGCTAGTGATTAGCTCGATAAGTATGAAGTACAAAGAGGAATCATCTTTTAAATAAATGTGTTTTTTGAGCGTTTAGAGAAAGTCGTGCGAATAGAAGACATCTTTTTCATTTAATATATAAAGTTGTGTTAATTTTCGTCCTCTGGAAACTCAATGTCCTTGACTATAATAAAATTACACCTCTGTGAAACTGTTCCATTTACATCATGTTATATTCGGATGGATATATTTTATCCTGCTACACTAAATTTTACACTTTCTTTCAACATATCGGATAATTGGGACAGAAAGACAGTTTTGACGTATTCTCCTGTGCTAGGGTATAAACCCATTTATTTTCCTAGTCCATCACAAGCCCAGGATGTAGGATTCTCCTCGTCTTCATACAGTCGAGTGCGTGGCTGCTGACAGAATTCATCCTTTCTTTGGTGACAGATGAGCTGGAGTGGGGGAGAGAGATTTCGGGAGTCGGTGTCTTCTTCAGCAGGGAAATTACTTGTAGTCAGTCATCCTATTCTCTCTCTCGCTCTCTTGAAGTTATACAGTTTGCAGTATTTACGTAACGTTGAAGATACATCAGAGCTCTCTGGCGCAATGTCACGAGAATTTTGTTTACATTTCCCGGATTGTGATAGCTGAGCAAGCTCTTCCATACGAAGAGATGTGCCTACTGTGTTTTGAATGGGTTTTACTCACGGTAGAAATTAATCGTTTTAACTGCAAATGTAGCATTTAATGAAGAGAACTCGCAAATACTAGAATTGTTCCGCTGTCAACATTATTTAAGAAACATTTGGACCTGTGGGTTATGGTTAGTCAATTCTATATGTTGATACGTCTTATTAAATACATTTTTCTTCCTCTACAGTTCCTACTCTGCATTTAGAGTGTATCGTATTAAGCCCCACATTTTTATGTCAAATGTTCCCCGGAAATATATGTTTTGAGGTCTCCTGAATAAAAAAAATATTTTTAGAAAAAAGCTCGTGTGTGTTTGTATATGTGGGTGTGTTGATAGCATAGCTCAAAAACGAAAATACCGTTAAATACCAAATTTGGCAATTAAGTTTGGTATCTTTCAAGAATGCGAAGCCAAGATTATTCTTACCCCAAAATACTATTTATATGTATTAATTTTTGAAATTGTTGTTTTTCTCAAAAATGACTACCAAATTTTACTTTCTCTATAGCACTATGTACATAGTGTATAGAGAAGGTATTGCACTCCACCCAAAAATTCGATACCGAGATTTCACTGGAAATATATGTTTTAGGGTCCCCAATATCCAAAAAAAGCATTTTCACAAAAAAGTCCGTGTGTGTATATGTGTGTGTGTGTGTCCGTGTGTCTGTGAACACGATAACTCAGAAACGAAAAGTCGGTAAAATACCAAACTTGGTATTTAAGTTTATTATCTTCCAGGGATGTGACACGAAGATTTTGAGAAAAATCTCCCCACCCCCAACTACCCTTTACATGGAACTTTTTTCGAAAATTTTGATTTACTCAAAAATGGCTCTAACGATTTTGATTAAAAGTTCGTATATTAAAGATATTTACCTGACAAATAAAATGTATGTCTTGAATTTTCTGGGAATAGCCTCTGAAGAGTAGTTTATTCTGGATGAATTTTACCGAATTTTGAATAACTGCTAAACCGTAAGAGATGTACAAAAACTTACCAAACAAAAAATGAAGAGCACGTTAAAACACACAATTTATGTTATATACATTTTTTTCGTAAGTTTGTCGTTTTCGAGACATTCCTTATTTTTGGTTTCTGCTATGAAAGACTTATTCTTTTCTCATACATGAACTTGTCAACTCCTATCCATATAAACAAAGGAAGTTCATTGACATAGCAACCAGCTTTTGACTATCATTTTAACCTATGGTAGTCCCTTATTTCGCTTCTACTTACAAGGAAGCAAGTAATAAGACTATTTCTGCTCATTTTTTTTTTTTTGATTAGCATAAGGTAAATAGAAATATAAGCTTGTTAAGAATAATTTTTGAAGGGATATAGAGAAAGTCATGTGAGTGGTACACATCAGATTTTTATTAAAATATCATGTATTAAAGATATTTAAACTACAAATAAAATTTATATATTCAATTGTCTGGAATAGACTCTGCAGACTTGTTCATTGTGGATGAATTTTGTGTAGCTGATAAACTGCAAGAGATAGAGAAAGGCTTGCAACATAAAAATGTAGATCTCGCTAAAGTACACAATTTATATCCTATGCATTTTTTGTTCACTTAACCGTTTCCTTGTTATTGGTTTCAATTTTTAGCTACTTAAACTTTTCTCAAAACGGGATGACATCTTTCGTTAACCTATATTTTGTTTTACTCCTGGACGTGCAAACTGGAAACCATATTTTAATTGCTTCACATAGTAATCATCTATCCACCATTATAACTAATAGTTGATATTCACCATTATCACGATTTAGATAAATATTATTTTGTAACAATCATTTATAGAGAAAGTCACCTAGGGCTGCACCAAATCGATCCCAGACGATTGCATGCGGGATTTTGGTGGACAAACGGGCTTAGGGTTTTTGCCGCCATTGCTCCATCTTCATTTCACGAATCCCTAGCGTCATCGCCGGCGGTGCCGTATGTAGTAAATGCGGACGTTTAACACTATCAAAAAAATCTGACGTGTACCATTCACATGACTTTCTCCATATCCCCGCAACAAATTATTCTTAAAAAACTTATACTTTTATTTACTTTATGCTAATCAGAAAAAAATAGCAGAAATAGTCTAATTACTCGCTTCCTTGTAAGTAGGAGCGAAATAAGGGACAACTGTAGGTTAAAGTGATAGTCAAAAGCTGGTTGCTATGTCAATGAAGTTCCTTTGTCTATATGGATAGGAGTTGACAAGTTCCTATATGAGAAAAGTATACGTTTTTCATAGCAGAAACCAAAAATAAGGAATGTCACAAAAACGACGAACTCCACGAAAAAAATGTATATAACATAAATTGCGTGTTTTAATGTGCTATACATTTTTTGTGTAGTAAGTTTTTGTCCATCTCTTACGGTTTAGCAGTTATTCAAAATTTGGTAAAATTCATCCAGAATAAACTACTCTTCAGAGGCTATTCCCAGGAAATTCAAGATATACATTTTATTTTTCAGGTAAATATGTTTAATATACGAAATTTTAATCAAAATCGTTAGAGCCATTTTTGAGAAAATCAAAATTTTCGAAAAAAGTTCCATGTAAAGGGTAGTTGGGGGTGGGAGGATTTTTCTCAAAATCTTCGTGTCGCATCCCTGGAAGATATTAAACTAAAATACCAAGTTTGGTATTTTACCGACTTTTCGTTTTTGAATTATCGTGTTCACAGGCACACGGACACACACACACACACGCGGACTTTTTTGTGAAAATGCTTTTTTTTGATATTGGGGACCCTAAAACATATATTTCCGGTGAAATCTCGGTATCGAATTTTTGGTGGAGTGCTATACTTTCTCTATACACTATGTACATAGTGCATATGGAGAAAGTAAAAAATAAAAAAAAAAGAAAGTCACCTTTATGGAATACATCAGCCTTTTTTCGTCAATATTCCAATTGCATTGAACTTCTAGAGCTTCGTTGTGGTTCTCCAAGTACCTCTGCTAAATGAAGTATTTTTATCATCACTGGTAGCCGAGGTTGTTAAACTGGACCATGTTGGTTCAAATCCGTTAAAACAATTTTCCCTGACATTTAGACTTTCATCAGGTCTCATAATTAGAAAGTGCTGGAGAGGTTCTCTAAACTTAGGCTTGGCGTTACCATTTCCAAATTTACTTTCCCAATTACTATTTCATTTCATATATAATCAGTGTGACTGCCTACAGTGCCGTATGTAATAAAAGCAAGCGATGGATATTATTAAAAATTATTATGTATTACGTTCACATTCCTTTCTCTATCTATTCTGCAACAAACTGTTCTTACAAAAGTTAGAAAGGTAAGGGCTGCCTAAAAATGCAATATCGTAGCCGGGATTTTAACTACGGATCATCTGATCTCCACGAGCTGCTTTAATCACTGAGCTACCATGTAACATGCCGATACGACATTAAATACCTTAACTGATTGGGGATTTTCCGGGTAAACTAAAAAGAAAATCTCCGGTATTAAAGTTAAGGTATTTGTTTTTTTATTTCATAGTGATATCATTATTTAACCCGTTTTTCTTTGCATAAAAGGACCCTTACGTAGCAGTTTTTGATCAGATTGCTATTGAATTTAGCATAAACGCTCTATAAGATCTTTGCTTTATAATTTGGTCTGAATTTTGACAAAATTTGAGCATTTATTTGTTAGTAAATATTATATATATTATTGAGTTTAAAATTTGACAAAAAGGGATACATCTTTTACTTTTATTACACGGAAAATGAAAACCATAATTTGTATGCACATTAAGAACATGCTTATCAAATATTACCAATGGAACATGGAAGTTATTCCAAAAGGAGTGTTATATATCTATTAAAACCTTAATTAAGAAATTACTGAAGTGTAAATTAATTGAGGCATTTCTGGAATTTTGCATACTATACTTAAGAGAAATAAATATACAATATTTGAAAGCTCTATTTTTAAAAATATGGAATTTCGGATATTCGTTTGACTGTCCCTTTGATGAAGTATTTATATATACAACTTATCTTGACAGTCTTTAGGTATATACCTTATTTACAACTCTATGCATAATCTTTGATTTTATTACAGTGAATATACATTATCTCTTCACTCTAACTTATTAGAGGCATAGCAAATGGAGAAAGGTGGTTTGAAAGATAAAATTTACAGGTACTGTACATTTATTGAATATTTGATTGTATTACTAATACGCAATTTCTTCTAAGTTTAGATTTTTACATCCTTTCGTTTTTCTAAGAGCATTCCTCTAGACATTTGGAAATGTTAACTAATTACTTAATAACAGAATAAGTAAGGCTTATATTGTTTTAGTGTAAATATATTTATTCAGGGGGGGCTAACAGGAGAGATGTAGCGAATAGGATTAGTTAGTGTAAACATATTTATTGTTTGGGAGGGGCTAACGAATAAACCTGAAATGGAGTTAATGACAGTTAACAGAAAAGTTGTTAGGTTAGTTGAAACGTCCAATCAATTGGCCTGATTTAGCCTTCCCAGCGCCATGTGTCCATCCACGTAATGAAAGGAAGCTATCCGCGATCAGTATACGCGAGGATAACTAGTTAGCAGTCTTTGGGGATCCTCTGCATGGTGAAGGTCAGGCTGGACGCCAGGTACTACATGATCAACTGCCATCAGTGTAGGATGCCTTGGTATCGGCAAAGAATTGTATTCATGCTTTCCTGTGTACCAGTCCTCCCTTTTAACGTGAACTATTTATTCCTGACCAACGATGAAATCTCGGCATTTCTCATTCACCAAGCATGCCACCCACTATTACACTAGTGTTTCGTTCACAGAGAACTCTGTTTCAGTTGTTGTTGTGGTTGTATAAGAACTAACGCCATAGATATATCAGGGAAGTTGCAATACTATTAATCTGGTGACTTACCCAACCTTAGTTTTAAAATACTATGAATTACAACACACATTATTTGTTGAAATTTAGAAATAATAGTGATTGCTATTACTTTCTCTATACGTGCTATATACAGAGTGTATAGAGAAGGTATTGCATTGCACTCAAAAATTTGATACCCAGATTTCACCGGAAATATATGTTTGGAGACCCCCTGAATCCAAAAAAAGCATTTTTAGAAAAATGTTCATGTGTGTGCCTGTGGGCAGCATAGCTCAATAATGAAAAATAAAACTTGGTATTTAAGTTTGGTATCTTCCAAGAATGCGACACGAGGATTTTCAAGAAAATCCCTCCACCCCAAACTACTCTTTACATAGAACTTTTTTCGAAAATTTTGATTTTTCTTAAAAATGGCTCTAACGATTTTGATTAAAATCTCGTATATTTAAGATATTTATTTGACAAATAAAATGTATTTCTTGAATTTTCTGGGAATAGCCTCTGAAGACAACTTTATTTTGGATGAATCTTACGGATTTTTGCACAACTGCCAAACCGTAAGAGATTGACAAAACGTACCACACAGAAAATGTAGAGCACATTAAAACGCACAGTTTATTATATATATGTAATTTTTTCGTGGAGTTGATCGTTTTTAAGATATTCCTTGTTTTTAGTTTCAGCTCTGAAAAACATACTTTTCTCATACAGGAATTTCTCAACTACTGTCCGTACAAACAAAGAAACTTCAGTCACATAGCAACCAGCTTTTGACCATGACTTTAACCTATGCTACTCCCTTATTTCGCTTCTACTTATAAAGAAGCAAGTAATAAGACTATTTCTGCTAATTTTTTCTCAATTAGCATGAAGTAAATAGAAGCCTAAGATTTTTAATAATAATTTGTTTCAGAGATATAGAGAAAGTCATGTGAATGGAACACATTAGTTTTTTTTTTTTTTACTATAAGTAGCCAAGAGACGGACGTTGGAAAGATCTTTTTAAAATCCATTAACAACGTAAGTAATTTATTTTATTATCCCACCTTTTTTTTTGCAAAAAGATTGTAAATTGATGTGTAAGACCTTTATGGTGAATCTTCCCCTTTTCCCTTCATAATTGTAACTTTGCATAGCTCCGGTTGTTACCAACATTGGATGGAAAACCCCACGATATTCACACCAAAGGATGAGAAGCTTTAACGGAACGTCTTACTTGTTTAAACTCTCCCAGACAACCTTTGACATTTTAGAAACGTTATCCTTTGCCGGTAGAACAATTATTATCAACCGGATTAGTCTCGGTTTCATTATTATATATTTAATCACCAGAACACGGTGCAAAAGCAAATTTAATAAATCCTATTATTACAATTATAATTCGTGTTGCTGCTACAAGAGTCCGGATTATAAGTAACTGTGTAATACATATTCTATAAATACTGTTGCTCTAATTAAAAATCTGATGTGTTCCATTCGCATGACTTTCTCTATATCTCTGCAACAAATTACTGTTAGAAAGCTTATGCTTCTATTTACTTCATGCTAATCGAGAAAAAAATATAGAAGAAATAGTCTTATAAATTGCTTCCTTAAAAGTAGAAGCGAAATAAGGGAGTACCATAGGTTACAATGATAATCAAAAGCTGGTTGCTATGTGACTGAAGTTCCTTTGTTTGTGTGGGCAGAAGTTGACAAATTCCTATATGAGAAAATTTTGTTTTTTAAAGCTGAAACCAAAAACAAAGACTATCTGAAAAACATCAACTCCATGAAAAAATTTGTATATAACATAAACTTGTGTTTGAACGTGCTCTACGTTTTTTGTGTACTAAGTTTTTATCTATCTCTTACGTTTTAGGAGCTATGCAAAATTCCGTAAATTTCATCCAGACTAAAGTAAGCTTCTTAGGCTATTTCCAGAAAATTGAAGATATACATCTTATTTGGGAGGTAAATATCTTTAATATACGATATTTTAATCAAAATGGTTAAAAACATTACTAAGAAAATCAAAATTTTTGAAAAAAGTTCCATGTAAAGGGTAGTTTGGAGAGGGAGATTTTTCTCAAAATCTTCGTGTCGCATCCCTGGAAGATACTTAACTTAAATATTAAGTTGGTATTTAACCAACTTTTCGTTTTTAAGTTATCGTGATCACAGACACACGGACACATGGACACACACGGACCTTTTTCTGAAAATGCTTTTTTTGGATACAGGGGACCCTAAGAAATATATTTCCGGTGAAATCTCGGTATCGATTTTTTGGGTGGAGTACAATACCCTTTCTATACATTTTGTACAAATTACGTTTAGAGAAAGTAAAAACAATCTGATGTGTACCATTCGCATGACATTCTCTACATCCCTGCAACACATTATTCCTAAAAACTTATACTTCTATTTACTTCATGCTAATCCGTAAAAAGTTAGCAGAAATAGCCATATTACTTGCTTCCTTGTAAGTAGAAGCGAAATAAGGGAGTACCATAGGTTAAAGTGATAATCAAAAGATGGTTGCAATGTCACTGAAGTTCCTTTGTTTTTATGCACAACAGTTGACAAATTCCTGTATGAGAAAAGTATAAGATTTTCAAAGCAGAAACAAAATATAAGGAATGTCTCAAAAACGACGAACTCCGCGAATAAAATGTATATAACATAAATCGTGTGTTTTAATGTGCTCTACAATTTTTGTGTAGTAAGTTTTTGTCCATGTCTTACGGTTTAGCAGTTATTCAAAAATCAGTAAAATTTATCCATAATAAACTACTCTTCAGAGGCTATTCCCAAGAAATTCAAGATATACATTTTATTTGTCAGGTAAATGTCTTTAATATACGAAATTTTAATCAAAATCGTTAGAGTCACTTTTGAGAAATACAAAATTTTCGAGAAAAATTCCATGTAAAGGGTGTTTTGGGGTGGGGGGATTTTTCTCAAAATCTTCGTGTCTCATACCTAGAAGATACTAAACTCAAATACCAAGTTTGGTATTTTACTGACACTCGGACACACTGACCGACGGACAAACACACACACACACACACACACGGACCTTTTTGTGAAAATGCTTTTTTTTGGATATTGGGGACCCTAAAACATATGTTTCCGGCGAAATCTCGTTATCGAATTTTTTGGTGGAGTGCAATACCTTCTCTATACACTATGTACATAGTAAGTGTAGTGAAAATAAAAATAAGATTACTACTCCAATAAAGAACTTATTAAGGATGACATACTTCAGAAGTAATAACAGGACTACGATGAGGTATAATCCTTTTTATTGTTTTAGACCTACACCAACTTAAATGTATTTAATTTATATTATATAGGTAAATTTTATAATTAAACAATATTATTAATTTCGTAGCTCGTATTTGTCGATACGCAAATAATTATGGTTCATTTCCGCGTACACTTGGTTCCGCAGTATAGACACAAAGTGAGGAGCACATAAACTGTGTATGTTGCTCCAAGTGAAAAGGCTAATAATGCATGCAGGTCAGCGTTGCCTATACATTCTTCGTTTACCCGCCAGATCAACTCGCCAAAATCCGTCACAATAGGAAACATTTCACGTGTTCCATTCCCATATCTTCGCCACTTATTATGTAACAAACTATTCTTATACAAGCTTATTCTTCCATTTACTTCATGATAATCAAGAAAAACATTGGCTGAAGTGGTCTTATTACTTAATTTCGTGTAAGCAGAATGAAAATAAGGTAATATACTAGGTTAAAACTATAATCACATATCTGGGTGTCTGCCTCACATTCAACAGGTCCCGAGTTGAAATCTCGCTAATGGTGAGTTATCCGGATGAAGTTCTTTTCGGGATTTTCCCTTATTCATCTTCGATATGACCAATCAGGTTAGGACTCTTTTAGAATGTGCTATATAATTTTCTTTGCGGCCAGAATTGAAAAAAAGTCGAAAGTTGAGAAAAGTTTAAATATTTCAAAACCGAGACCAATAACGAATATCTCGTAAATGGTTAATTCCACACAAAAATGAATGTGAGATATATAGTACGTTTTAACGAAATCTTTATTTCCTGTGTAGTATATTTTTGTCTATCTCTTACGGTTTACTAGTTTCGCAAAAGTCATCCCGAATCAGGACGTCTTCAGAGAGTATGCTTAGAAAATATGTATTTTATTTGTCTATAGTCTTTGATATACGTCAATTTAATCAACATTTTTAACAGCCATTTTTGAGAAGATCAAAATATTTTTATACATGTAGTTGAGGTAAGAGGATTTTCTTAAAGCTCTTGAATTTAATTATCAAGTTTTATATTTAAGTGGCTATTATATTTTTTATTATGTTGTTCACATATAAACATGCATACAAGAACTTCTTTCTAAAATCTTTTTTTTTGGACTCCGGGGAAATCAAAACATGTATTTCTGTTCAAATCCTGACATCAAATGTTTGGGTGGGCTTTAAAGAAATACTTTTTTTTCGTTAACAACTCTGATGAAAGACATGTGCGCAGGATCTCTCTTCTTTCTCCCTCCCCTGCTTACATTAAAAACATGCGTATAACAGCAGTTATGCAACGAGCATCTAGAATGAAAAGGAGTTCAGAGGCTATTTCTAAAAAATTCAAGAGGTACATTTTATTAGTGATATAAATTTATTTACTGTGTGTTATTTTAATTGAAATCTCTACAGTCATTCCTGAGAAAAATGAAAATTTTGAAAAAAAGTCCATTTAAAAGGTAGTTTAGGCTGGAGAAAAAATTGAAGTTTGGTTTTCTTTGGTTGCTAGGAGTAAACAAAAGATGGAAGAAAAGAAGGATATCTCCCCTTTGAGGAAAATTCATGCACATTAAAACTGAAACCATTAACTCGGGATATCTCCCAAATGGTTAACTCTACACAAAAAATATATATGACATAAATACGTTTTTCTGTACTAAGTTTTACTGTTACCAGTTATACAAAAGTTATATATAAGTCATCAAGAATGAAAAAGTCTTCGTAGAAAATTCAAGATATACATTTCGTCTGTCATAAAAGTATCGAAAAACATATGATATTTTAATAAAAATCTTTAGAGCAATTTTTGAGAAAGTCAAAATACTTGTGTATTTTACCGTTTTTGAATTATAGTGTTCACAGACATATGGACACACACACACACGGACCTTTTTCAAAAAATGCACTTTTTAGATACAGGGGAGCCTAAAACATCTCTTTCCGATGAAATCTCGGTATCGAAGTTTTGGGTTGAATGCAAAATCTTCTCCATAAACTATTTACATAGTAAGTGTAGAGAAACTGAAAATGTTTTTTTTCTTTCTTTTTTTAGTTTAGTAACTCTGAAAAATGTATTTCCGGTGAAACTCAATATCGAATTTTTGGGTGGATCGTAATAGTTTCACTATTCACTATGTACATTGTAATTAAGGACTAGAGATATTGTGTTATTTGCTATAAATGTTATAATAAATTATTTTATACATAGTTTTGATATTAATTATATTATATTTTACTTTTTGTAGATTAAATATGATTTAATTCAAAATCTTCTCGGGCTTCTAGCCAGGTAAAAACTTGGCTTGACACCAACGTTTCGAAGAAGTGCATCTTCCTCGTCTTAACACGTCGCCAGGAAAGCTTCAATTCTTATTTTAAATATAATTTATTTTTATTTTTAGAGGGGAGTTTAAGTCCTACATAGTAAATAGATGGTTGCATTTGGAGAATATATTGTATTGTTTAAAAGATCGTTTAAACAACGGATGTTGAATACATTCCATTAAAACTGGTGTATATTATATATAGCTTTGAGAGGTACAACCGAAATTATGAGTAATGGGAGCTCGGGGTTAAATAGGCTTTCAAGCGCCGGCCTTAACACTGTACAATAATTCACGTCTCTGATGAATACTGAAGTTGGAGATACATTCTGTAGGCGCGCTGATTATCTAATGCGTTTTGCTGGCAGACTGTCTAATCAAGCGGCTTCTGTTCTAATGCATTAGTGATGTAATAAGGCGAACAGGTAGTGGTTCATTGTTCAAGGACTGTGTGTAGCAACACCAATTCTCAGGCTATGTCCGACACTACCTTCAGGCTTCTCGATAACGATTGCAGGGCTTTATGTATCACTAAAATCAATTTAACAGTACTATACCAGTGCTCCAACTGCCCTATACTTAACGGTGCAGATATCTCTTCGTCAGTTAGTAGTGTTGTAGAAATCAAGGTAAAATCCGCTGGTAAGAAACTGGCGCGAGCACATGGCGGAAATGCTAGCGTTTTCTGAAGAACATTTCGTATCCAGCCACCATTTTGTGGTACTACACGCTATCATATATACCATAAGAAGCATCTATCAAATTAATTTTTACCAATTTTTTTTGAAATAAAAAGAAAACAATGGAAAATGGAAGGAGGAGATCTCTAGTGGAAGGAATATTTTTGGCCTGTCATAAGTAAAATTGTCATTGATAAATTGGTATATAAATTCATTGTAGGAAAAATTTTTACTGGTATTATGGCAAGCAGGATACAAACATGGGTTGAAGAATATGATATCCTCTCGGAACTTCAGATGGGCTTTAGAAAAGGGAGGAGGACAGTTGATAACTTATTTATTATAAAAACACTGGTAGATAAATACTTGAAAGACAAAAGAGGAAAGTTATATATGGCTTTTGTGGATTTAGAGAAAGCATACGATAGGATAGAGCTTCAATTGCTGTGGCATAAGTTGTTGACTAAAGGAGTGAGTAAACAAATGGTGGACACCCTTAGAGCATTATATAAGGAAAATACTTTTTGTATAAGAGTGGAGGAAGGGGTTGTAACAAGAGAAATCCAACAAGAGAAAGGCCTTAGACAGGGATGTAAGTTAAGTCCAGTCCTATTCAATTTATATATAGATGATGTATTAACAGAAATTGGGAGAAATAATAACTCGATGCCAGTAATTAATAATATTCAGATTCCAGGATTACTGTTTGCAGATGATCTAGTTATAGGTGCAATTACAGTGAATGGCTTGAAACAATCCTTGCAAACATTAAATAATTACTGTAAAGAGTGGAGTTTAAAAGTGAACCAGGACAAGACGCAGATTGTAGTGTTCAAAAAAGGGGGAAAATTGAGCAAATATGAAAAATGGAAGAATGAGAATGAAAAGGAGTACAGGGTAGTGAGAGAATGTATTTATCTAGGAGTTAAAATTGATAGTGGTGGCAATTGGGAAAAGCAAAAGAAATTTGCATTGGCAAAAGGAAAAGGAGCTTTATCAGCTATTAGAAGTTGCAAATACAAAGCACCTAATATAAATATTAGATGGTTAGAAAAAGTGTACAATATGGTGGTTGAGGCAAAAATGCTATATGGGATAGAAGTATGGGGATTAGAAGGAGGATGGGAAGGCATAGATGAGGTGCATAGGAAATTTTGCAAAGAAATACTGGGGTTACCAAATGCAACTGTTAGGCAGGTAGCACAAATAGAGCTGGGTAGAGTGGCAAGTAAGGGAAAGATTATGGAAAGGGCATTGAAATTTTGGCATAGGATATTGAAATTGGAAGAAAGGAATTTGTTAAAACAGTGTTTAGTATATCAAGAGAAAAGTTTAAAGAACAAGGGATGGGTAGACTGTCTTCGAAATAACCTGGAAAGTAGTGGGTTAGGGGAAATGTGGAGAAGAAGAGAAAATAATGTGAATAACTTCTGGAAGTTGGCAAGGAAAAGATTTGAGGATATAGAAATACAAAAAATATTTAGTGAAATAACTGAAAAGAGATCTTTAGTTTTCTATATACCAATGAAAGTCTCATGGGGAAGGGAAAAGTACATTGATGTGACAAATAAAGAGGAGCGAGAAGGTATTGCATGGCTGAAAGCAGGAGTATGGAGATTAAAAGGTCTAAGGAAAGGTATTCCACAAAATCAATGTCCTATATGTGGCGGAAATGAAGATATAGAACACATTTTATTTAAATGTAAAGGAACTGAAATTTGGAGAAAAAAGTATATTAATAAGAAATGGTTTAAAATAGATAGAAATGTAGTAGTAGTTGAAATGTTTCAAAAAGATAGTAAGAAGATTGGACAATTCTTATGCAAAGTGAAAAATAAATGGATATGGACAGTAAATAGACAAAATGATGCAATAAACTAGAATTAATAAACTATTGTAAAATATGAGTATGACCGGTAAAGAGCCAGGGCTGAACACCGATCATATTCACCTGTATAATGCTTAGCATAAATAAATAAATAAAAAAATATAAATTCATTATTTTAGGTTTTTCTTGGTCTGAAACCTGAGAGGAGCAAAATATTAGATGTTGACCAAACCTTTTTGTTTATCTCTCATCCTATAGCCATTAATTCCACTAAAGTTAGGCTACTGTAATTCCTCTATCGAATGCAATAAATACATTTTCCTGAATATATGTATGAGGCAGTATGTATAGAATGCACGTATGTAAACAGACACATATGTTCGGGAAATGCTTAGAATCATTTTTAAGTGCATACCAAAAAATCTGATGTTCACCATTCACAAGACTTTCTCTACATCTCTGCAACAAATTATTCTTAAAAGCTTATACTTCTATTTACTTCATGCTAATCCGTAAAAAAATAGCATAAATAGCCATATTACTTGCTTCCTTGTAAGTAGAAGCGAAATAAGGGAGTACCAAAGGTTAAAGTGATAACCAAAAGCTGGTTGCTATGTGACTGAAGTTCCTTAGTTTGCATGGACCGCAGTTGACAAATTCCTGTATGAGAAAAGTATAAGCTTTTCATAGCAGAAACCAAAAATAAGGAATGTCTCAAAAACGACGAACTCCACGAAAAACTGTATATAACATAAATTGTGTGTTTTAACGTGTTCTACATTTTTTGTGTAGTAAGATTTTGTCCATCTCTTACGGTTTAGCAGTTATTCAAAATTCAGTAAAATTCATCAAGAATAAACTACTCTTCAGAGGCTATCCCCAGAAAATTCAAGATATACATTTTATTTGTCAGATATATATGTTTAATATACGAAAGTTTAATCAAAATCGTTAGAGCCATTTTTGAGAAAATTGAAATTTTCTAAAAAGTTCCATGTAAAGGGTGTTTTGGGGTGGGGTTATTTTTCCCAAAATCTTCGTGTCACATCCCTGGAAGATACTAAACTTAAATACCAAGTTTGATATTTTACTGACTTTTCGTTTCCGAGTTATCGTGTTCACAGACACACGGAAATTTGGACACACACACACGCGGACCTTTTTGTGAAAATGCTTTTTTTTAGATAAAGGGGACCCTAAAATATATATTTCCGGTGAAATCTCGGTATCGAATTTTTGGGTGGAGTGCAATATCTTCTCTATACACTATGTACATAGTGCGTATAGAGAAAGTAAAAAGGGTGAGAAGTATCAGAGAATATCCTAAAGATTATAATGGGTTTCATAATGGACTGCATGTACTTATTGCATTTGGAGTCCAAAGAACTCGCCCCTATTCTCATGGTTCTGGTATCATAAGCTATCATTTGATAGTAATTATTTTTCGCGGTAGCAGCTAAATGGGCGAATTAGTAAGAGGTTTCTTATAAACAGGATTAGGTTGCCAATTTCGTCTTCTTCTCAACGGTTTTTCCGAGTTTGAAATATTAAACTAAACAAGCAGTACAGAATCGTTCTGTTGACAAGTATAATATATTTCACTAAGTATACCACTGAAAAATGACTTAAATAAGTACTCTAGCCTATATATTGAAACACATTTCTCTTTCCTTGTTTCTGCTTCTACTATTTAAGACACTACAACCAACACCACACACGTATTGGCAACTATACTGGTTTAAACCTTACACTCTAAATTTACTGCTTATTTGAACATTTAGCACCATTAAATCACCTAAATTAGTACCTTAACCTATGTATTGAAACACATTTCCCTTTCTTTGTTTTTGCTTCTGCTATTCGAGAAACTACAACCAAACACCACACGTATTGACAATATACTGGTTTAAAACTTACAGCCTAAATTTACTGCTTAATTGAACATTTCACACCACAAAATTTTGTTTTTGGGTGCACTTTTTACCCACACAAGGCATACTCAGCTCAAAAGCGTAGTTTCTAAATATAGGATTTGGCAAAAACGTGTTTCACCAACTGCAGTGCATAACGATAGAGCATTTCCCATTTATTTTCACTATATCTACGATTTTGCCCCTCTTACTTAGAGGGCCTAGAGTGGGTCACACTCATTAAAAGGGGTAAAACGAAGCTCAGGCCGAATTTTTATTGCCGGATTTTAACTTGAAATAGCCCCGTTGATTTCTGCAACACTTCGAACATTCGAAAGAATATCTGCACACGTCAAATATAGATCAGTTGAGGCACTTGGCATACAGGTTGTTAGAGTAAAGGTGCAGATATTCCTACTGCCGTTTGAATGCAGTGTAATGAACATTACATCTGAGTTCTACTCAGCGTGTGTGCGTCACATTCGAGAGATTTCGAGTTCGAATCCTGTTAGAGTGAGTTATCCCGAAAGTTTTCTTTTCCGGGTTTTTGGTTTATCCTGAGAAGACCAATGACAGGTAACTCTAAACTGAATTGACTGTGGGCTTATTTGAGCCTGTTTATAAGGGTTTTTACGTAGCAGATAGTACAATGCAATATGTAGTATTTTGAAAACTGCTCTATAGTTTGCCTATAGTGCATCAAGCAATAGCAAAATTAGAAAATTCAGGCGAATGGGATGTAGCTCCGTCAGTAACGGCATGGACAGATGAAAATCCGTGGCTCAAAATGTTGGCTATGGCATTGAATTTTTCTGATTCTAATTTCCAACATTGGTATGTGTGGAAGGTGTGCTTCACTGCTACTTACAGTTTACAGAATGGAGGGGGGTGAATAAATGCAATTCATTTGATTATTAGAAAACAGTACATCAAGCACATAAATGCATCTCAATTAATAGCAGGGGTCTAATGCGTTTTGAACGGCCCAAAGATTTGTCTCCGCTGTTTTATATACCCCACAAAAACTATAATCCAGCAGGAAAAAAGATAGAGGAGAAAGGAGGGTCATCAGTGTGACCTGTTAAATATACATCCAAACATTTGAGACAGGCAAATAATAACCATCCTAAAACATCGTGGAATTTTCCTCATGAACATAATTTTGGAAAAATAGTGAAAACAATTCAAATACTGGATTATCACATCTTCCTCGATAAATATTTGAATTTAATCACCTCCTACTCTGTATATTTATGTATTGGTTACATTTATAACTATTATAAGTATTCTATGATAGCTTAACCCAAATTGTTAAAACAGTTTAAGAAAGTGGAAAATAACCAAAAGGTTTCCTTAATACAGTTATCTTGAAAAAAACTGAGACTGATATGCTAAAGGAATGGATTTTCTTCTGTCGGTTTGTCATTCACATACAAATACAAATGTTGCCCCTCTTGTAATGGTTACCATGTTAATTTCATATAGTCAAGGTCGGGGATTCAAACCCGGCGGAGGACGATGGATTTTTTCGGATGTAAAAATCCTTAACATGGCTTCCTTCGGAAGAGAATTAAAGTCGTTGGTCCTGTGTCTTAGATTTAGGGCACATAAAATAACCTTAAGCCTGATAAAAGAGACCTCTGAGCAAACTTAAGCGGTCTTTTACGCCCAGTATAGAATGGGACATTGAGAATCACGGTAGTTAAAGAGGGTTCATAAATAAACCTCCGTTTCCATTTTGTTACAATACAAACACAGACATAGTCTCTCTCTGTGTGCCAAAGTTTATCTGACACAAATATGTAATGTAAAAGTATTTTGGGTTTCGCATTCAGGCTTTCGTTTGTTTTATCATTGGATAGGGCTGGCATTATCATCACTCTGTGTAGTTTAGGTTGGCTTAGAGTTGCGCTTCAGTGGTCAGCTTGGTCCGATCTTCTTGATATCTCCACAACTTTTATTTACTATTTAGTATAGTTCACTTTGTTAATCACAGAATCTGATCGTTTATGATATGCTCCGCGAATTTGAGTTAGCTTAACCGTGGAAGTGTTACGTTGAATTTGCTGACTTTGTAATACATGTCAAAAACGCAGCTGGATAACAAATACAGGAAGACTCAAAAATCGTTTACAAAGATAAGGAAATGGTTCTTTACATCAATATAAGAAAAGTGTCCATATAAGCACATGTCCCAAAATGTTTCGTTTTTTGTTTATTGGGATTCAAAATGTTACTAAGCAAACTATTTTAAAGTGGCACATTATTCTACTTTTGACGTTGTCACTTTGTTGGGAGTTGTTCAACATAAACACCACTAAGAGTAAATGCTCAAAATGTTCTCCTCTGGCTTCTAGACATGCATGCACTCATCGAAGCATACATAGGCTGTCAAATACTCCCTGCCGGTGTCGTATGGTTTCGAAGGCTTCCATAACGAGTAGATTAAGAGCTACTTTAACCGAGATGCCTGCTGCATAATCTAATTTTTAAGGTGTCTCAAAGTAAAACTCCAAAGGATTGAGGTCAGGAGAATGCGCAGGCCATGGGGCTGGTCCTCCTCTATCCATCTATTATGGTAGATAACAGCTAGTGCATCTCTACATGTTTCTTCTGGAGAGTATTCTGAATGACGTGCCTGTAGACAGCACCTCTAAGGCGTGCTTGGAGCATGTAGTACACAACTGATAAATAAATGTAAAAAACCAGCCATGGCAACACAAGGCTAACTCCGCAGGTTACAATGGGTCAAGGCCTTCTAAGAATGAGTACATAGATATATGAAGTTGTTGAGTTGGATCCGGAAAGCTCTTGAACGTAAACTTTCATTAGTAAATTGATAATGCAAAAACGAATGGTTTTAGAGCATTTGTTTCACATGAAACTATTTTCTTGTTTAGATATAAGGAATCCAATTCAAATTAAAACCTACCAGTGGAGTGCTAGCGAGAGTAACCTATTTGTGTAGACTGAGAGGGGTTGCGGTCATTGAGAGAGGTAAAACGAAGTGCACTCTCGCCCAGTTCTCCACTAACAGGTTTTAACTTGAAATAGCCCCGTTGAGTTCTGCATTATTTTAACATACCAAGGGGATTCTGCACACGTCAAATACAGGCAGTTTGGCCACCACTCATTGCGAAAGTGAATATTCCCTAAATGAAGCAGCTAGAAATATATTGCAGAGCGCAATATTGTGAGGCAAACAGAATTCTATGTAATTCTATGTAAATTTTGACCCTACAAGAAAGTATATTCTCTGCAATATATATTTCATGCTAATGTTAGATATGTGCTATAATGTATTTAATATGTGCTTATATAATATAACTGTTGTACAATAACACAAATGAATCTTGTTCGAAAATTTCCTTAATGTGTTAAGTGTCCTGAGAAAATATGTTTCACTCAAATTAATAAATTGAATTTTTATGGGAATACGATACCTACTATAGTAGTGTGACAGAGAAAGCGAAGTTCTTTTATCGGCTTTGAAAACATTAAATGAACATTTAGGTTGTACAGAGAGGAAGAGAGAGAGAGAGAGAGAGAGAGAGAGAGGGGGGGGGAGAAATTTTACTAGATGCAAAACCGCCTCTGGAGTTATAATAAATCGATTGCAACAGCGGGTGCTGCTATTAAATAAATATATTCTTACTTCTGTCCATATTCTTTAAAACTACAAAGTTCTATGAATGTTTTACGTCTTGGAGAGCTATGAAGGGAGCATAGTCCGACGCTTTGCAAAACGTATTTACGACGTTGTTACTGAGAGGACATAAAGCGTTTATCCTGCACGACATCGTTCTCCCGGAGCCACTCGTGATCGATACGTTTATCTTAATGCATAACAAACAGCTGAGCGGAAGTTGTGCTGCAGGAGTTTCAAATAGTTGGTAATAATCCTGTCAACATCAGTTTTCCCGTATAAGGTCATTATCGCTCCTAACTACCTACCTAAGGACCTAACTGGCAAATCAGATTACAGTCGGGTACACTCGAGCCTGTCAGGTCATCACTTACCCATAACAACTTCTTTTAATATTCCTTTAAAGTAACACAAAGTAACTTTGATATTAATCGCTTTGTACACAGTGAAGCTCATCTTAAAGGAAGGCCTTAAAATTCACGGTTGCGAACTTTTACTATCATCTCATCTGTCTTGAGGGAAGATGATTACACGCCAGAAAAAAAAAAACTGCGCTCTTCTCGCTAGTGTCATCCAAACATACTATTTTTACTTTCTCTAGCCCGCATGTACAATGTACATAGTGGATAAACAAGGTATGGTATTCCATCCAGAAACTGAATGTTGAGATTTCACTGGAAATATACGTTTTGGAATCCCCTGTGTCCGAAAACAATATTTTAGAAAAAGGTCCGTGTGTATCTCCATGTGTGTGTGTCTGTGGTCAGTATAGCTAAAAAAAATCATTAGATACCATATTTGATATTTAAGTTTAGTATCTTTCTAGGATACGACACGAACATTTTCAAGAAAATTCCCCCACCACAAACTACCCTTTACATAGAAACATTTTCGAAAAGTTTTACTATCTCAAAAATGACTGTAATGAATTTGATTAAAATCCTGCATAAGAAAGATATTTACATCCCAAATCAAATATATATCTTGAATTTTCTTGCAATAACCTCTGAAGATCTCTTTATTCTGGATGAACTTTGTCCTATTTGGCTTAACAGCTAAACCGTAAGAGATTGACAAAAACTTATTGCACAAAAAGTGTAGATTTTGTCAAAAATACAAGATTTAAGTATTTTTCATTTTTGTTGTGGAGGAAACCGTTTCCGAGATATCTCTTTTTATTTATTTCAATTGTGAAATACATTATTTTCTCAGACAGAAGAGTACATTTTTCTTTTGTTCTACTCCTTGCTAAGCAAAGAAGAGATTTCCAATGACAATCGCATAACGACAGCTTTTGAAACACTGACTACCGTTTTATAATGGCGCATTCCTTTAGTTTCTTTCTTCTTATAAGGAACTAAGTAATAAGAACATTCTGCTGATGTTTATCTCGATTAGCTTGTTGTAGAAAGAAGAATATTAATTTGTAATAGTTTATTTATAGAACAACTAGAGATGAGTATATGAATGTAGCACATCAGATTTTATTTTGATAAAATACATTCCAACATATCGATTGACACATATTTAGCGTTAACAAATTTTAAATAAATATTTCAAGTGTTAAAAAAAATCTGATGTGTTGCATTCACATGAGTTTCTCTACTTCTCTGCAAAAACTTATTCTTAAAAAGCTTATGCCTCTATTCATTTCATGCTAATTGAGAAAAAATTAGCAGAAATAGCTTGTAAGTAGAACCGAAATAAGGCAGTACCATAGGTTAAAGTTGAAGTTAAAAGCTGGTTGCTATGTGGCTGAAGTTCCATTGTTTGTATGGACAGGAGTTGACAAATTCCTGTATGAGAAAAGTATAAGTTTTTCAAAACTGAAACTAAAAACAAGGAATATCTTAAAAAAGACCAACTTCACGGAAAAATGTATATAACATGAATTGTTTGCTTTAATGTGCTCTGCATTTTCTGTGTGGTAAGTTTTTGTCCATCTCTTAAGGTTTAGCAGTTACGTAAAATTCCGAAAATTCATCCAGAATAGTCTTCAGAGGCTACTGCCAGGAAATTCAAGATACATATTTTATTTGTCATGTAAATGTCTTTAATATGACATTTTAATCAAAATCGTTAGAGCCGTTTCTGAGAAAATCACATTTTTTTTTAAAAAGTTCCATGTAAAGGGTAGTTGGAGTTTGGAGGAATTTTTTTGAAAATCCTTGTCTCGCATCCTTGGAAGATACCAAACGTAAATATCAAGTTAGGTATTTATCGGTCTGTTCGTTTTTTAGCTATGCTGCCCACAGACACACAAACGCACACACACACATACAGAGACAGGCAGACAGACAGACTCACACACATGCTTTTTTTTGGATTCAGGGGGTCTTAAAACACACACACACACACACGTATATATATATATATATCGGTGAAATCTCGGTATCGAATTTTTGGGTGAATACATACCTTCTCTATACACTATGTACATAGTACGTATAGAGAAAGTAATAATACGTCTATAATTCCACATATAAACAACAGGTGAAAACCAAAGATAAAATTGAGTTCACTACAGATCAAGTTTTAAGGGAAGCTAGTTGCTGTTTAGAATTTTACATGGTTAATGTAAGAAAGAATTGGAATTACATACTAAATTAACAATAATAGTTCAGTACCATAAAGGTCCAAATTATGCAAATAAATCGAGCTTGAGTTGCCCAATACGGTGAATCTGTTTACTCCGCAATGCTGATATGGACCCAGAAATATAGCCGCCATCAGATAATAAGCCCTAAGAGATGTTCAAAATCCAAAGAATGTCATCCTGCTCGTGAATCCAAAGAGTAGAGGACGGGTAGGTTTCGAAGCGATGCAGCAGAGTGTCGGTCGCCCATAGAGATCAGTCCGGCATACACTTCATGCCACTATTTGAACTCTGCCCGGCTGAGCGTACGTAACAACCATTCTGAGAGCCCGGCTGAATGCGAGAGATAGCCTATACGCCACAAGTGCTTACACTTTCTGCCACTCCATTCAGCCGTGACGGCACCTTGTATTCAATTCTAAGCTTTATTGTATGCTGCAGGTAGACTCCTGCGAGTTGTGAGTATACCGGTGGGCTCTGGTGTGCTTCAAGCTGGAAGGGAGTTGTCCAAAATGTCAAACTCTGAGAGAGAGGAAAATTGGTGGCAATATACTCGTGTACGCCAACCAAATATTTGCCTCCCTTTCTAGGAAAAAGCATGAGAAAGTGCAAACTTGCTCGTCCAGTTCAACGGAATTTGAACCTCATCCGCTCAGATGTGATTCTTCCCACCACAGATATTTGATTCTTTCATATTCATCCTAGAAATATGTACATATTTTACCACCAAAGCGACTTCGAGAGGGACATTTTTAGAATAATTCCTATTTATGTCTATTTGTCCTTTGATTTGTATGTGTGTGCTTGTATTTGTGTTTGCTATGAGCATCATAACCCACAAACCATTAACCTAAATACTGTTTGCCATATTAAGGCAGATGGTTTTAAGAAATTAAAGACATGAAGGACATAACTTGAAAGAAGTTTTCAATGTTCTTTATTTACGCCAAATATGTTTCCAAGGGATTTATTTAATATATTATAATTTGGAGTTTCAAATAATATATATATTTATTTTAATGCAAATACTTTATTTGCTATTGAATTTTGTGTAACTATAACCATTGAATAATTAATGAAATCTGTCTCCGCATAGACGCAAATATGGATAAACTTTCATTACGTCAAATAAAACCTTTCTATTTCCAAAACATTCCTTTATTAGCTTTATTCACATTAGCTTTGAAATTGTAAGTTTTCATTATCTTTATGTACATTGATTGATAGCGTTTTAGTGTCGTAGTTATAAAAATACTGATATGGGTTTTAATTTTTCTGCTACCACTTGTAGTAAGACGAAATATTGTAAAAAATTATAACTCCAATTATTGCTACCAAAAAGACATAGCCTAATTATTTCATCGAACTCAGCTATCGACTACACTCAGTCGTTTCTCTGACCTCTCCTCGGCACTAGCAGGTCTCTTATATAGGTCGCACTAACACAGCAAAATATTTTTGGAGGGCAAAATAAAATTGAAAATAAATTAAAATAACGTCAAATGACAGAAATGGGTCAGTGGGAGAGACGTAGCATCAAAGCAATTAGGACCGATTGCGTTGGCTTGATTAAGAGAGCTTTTATAGTGAGTACGCCCCTTTTCCCATACAATTTTTAGTTCGTAAGATCCACTATTCAAAATAACGGGTGAAAAATTCCACGATATTCACGCAAAATCATGTCAAACATCTGCAGCACCTCTTCCTCCTCTGCATCATGTGTATATATGTATATATTTTTAAATATTCGCATACCTTTTAGCAGTGGAAGAATATTCATTTGGAGTGGTTGGATGATTCTTTTAGGTAATTATAGGAGGAATCTTTGTACCTTATGTTTTTCACACAAGTTAATACAGGTATAACAGCTACTAATTTTTTATACGGTAGAAGAAAATCTGATGTGTTCCATTCCCATACGTTTTTCTACATCTCTGTTACAAATTATATTATTGTTAAAAGACTTATTCTTCTATTTACTTCATGCTAATCGAGATAAACATAAGCAAAAATTGTGTTATAATTTGCTACCTTGTATAAGAGAAATAAGTGAATGATTAGTTTAAAGCGACAGTCAAACCTTTTATACTTGACATGTGGTTTAAACCGTTTCTTTCGTGGAGTTTATAAATTCCTGTATGAGAAAAATGTTAAGCATTTTAAAATTGAAACCAATAACAAGGCATATCTCGGAAATGGTCAATTCCTCGAAAACTTTTACATTTTATTCTGTATTTTTAACAGATCTAACATTTTTATATGTTAAGTTTTTGTAAATCTTCATGCCGCATACTTGGAAGATACTGAATACGAATACCAAGTTGGGTATTTTACCGACATTTCGAATCAATTATCCGTATTTTTATTTTAATTTGTCAATTAATTCAAAGTTTCAAAAATATTTTATTTTGTTTCATTGATTTTTTTGGTTATTATTTTGTTATTACTGCACAAAATTCCATTATCAGTCTCTCATAACTAGTGTTTGGGTGGAAGGTTCTGTAATGGTATGTGTTTCTCATCTGAAAGTCCCATCTATTTTTTTTCTCCCCTTTAGAGTGTTGAGGTGTGGCTTTTATCTCGGAGCTGCGTTGATTTTCCACCCCTTTTGATAAGCTTTCCTGCTCAATACCAGACAAAATAAACCAGAAAAGAAGTTGAAAAGATTTGCTGCATGTGCCGCTTTTTATACCCTATTTTGCACTCGCCCCAAAGTCGTTTGTAAGATAAAATAAATTGGGAAACTTACTTCGGTGAAGTAGCACCGTGAGGATGACGACATCGATGGTGAAAATAGAAGTAGATTGTCATTTGTTCTTGTAGGGCTCCCGAGTAATTTCGTGTAGACGCTAATGGTGGCATTATAGTAAGTGTTTTCTTTTCCCCCCGCGTCCCTCCCGCCCAACAACTGCCATGTCGTCCGAAATCCTTGTTGCAGCGGTCCTGCACAAAGTCCCTTTTCTTTCCTGCTATTGTTTCTTTCCTTTTTTTTTAAAGTTCTCTACGCTGTTTTATGTTCACCTTAGCACCATCCATCCTTTCTTTTCTTTCAGCCTCTCTACGTGGTTGGATTCTTTTTTATTTCTCCTTCTTTCTTGCGAAGTTATCTTTTATCATCTCTTCTGTGCACCTCTCAGTTTTTTTATCATTTCTTTCTTTCTTGTTCAATGGGGGAATTCCCTCTCGAATAACGGTTGTCAGTTTACCTAAACCCCTGTCGCGACTCCCGTGTCATGTGGTTTTTACTGTGAGAAACGACGGCTGTGTAAACTCCCCTGATGTCCACGTAAGCTGCTTCTATTTGACCCAAACGCACAATTTATCCAGAAGCATTACTGGGTTTTGTAGATTTCAAAACAAAGCACAGGAACCTAGGTTACACAAGTCAAAAAATCTCATCAGAATATTTGATTTTCAAGTTAGAAACGGCTTGGCAGAAGCAGGACCTTCCACTAAAATTAAAACTTACGAAAATTTGAATGAAGTATAATGTATGATACTTAATAGTGTATTATGCAACGAGAGTATAATGATAGTGATTAAGATTATAATTGTAATCACGCAACTTAATTGCAATTACAAACAAGTTTCATACGACCATGTATACTCGAGCATGCATCAGAAGTTTAAAATGTTTATAACATATTTTCTTAAATCTAAATTTACGAGGGGTAATGCACCAGGAGTATCTCTTCTGGATTCTTGATTTTCTCCAACCCATGAATTGTACATGGGGCTTTTCGTTTTTGTTTCTCAATTTTTATGGCAATAATTATTAATGACACTTGTGTCTGCAGAAATTTATGACGGTGTAAGTTACATCTCGTCGTCTCCTTAGCGCGGTGGTAGCGCAGCTGCCTACCAAGCGGGAGACCTGGGTTCGATCCCCAGTACCGGCGTGGGGATTTTTCCCCCGCTGGGAGACCTGGACCGGGGTGCACTCAGCCTCGTAAGGTCCCTGGGGGGCCAATTGAGGAGCTACTTGATGGAGAAGTAGCGGCTCCAGGTCGTGAGGACCGCATTAACCGGCCGGGAGGGGTTCGAGGCGCTGACCACATCTCACCCTCCAATACTGCACTCCATCCATGACGTCTGTAGTGGACCGAGATGGGGGACGCAGCGGCCGGGCGGTAGGCCAAGGTTCCCCGTGAGCTGTCGTGCCATGGAGTTATTATTTATAAGTTACATCTCACAGTTACCCAGTCCAACACTTTTACTTTTTCTAGATTCGCGCTAACGTAACAAGAATGATCCATAGTTGAACTTTCAACAGTTGGTGCCTGGTAGTGGTACGAGATGAGCGCAGACGCGAAAGTAAAGATTGTTATACGTGGATCTTCTAATTGAGGAAACCTCCACTTTAATCAAATGCATTAAAGTGCAGCTACCAGACCAACGTATAGTTGCCACATTTAGGCATGTTCGAGCATTAATGAATTACTCAAGCTACTAGAAATGGAATTAGTAGATGTAAAAATTTGCTAGTATATCGGTACATATTTATTTTATGATTCATTCGACGCTTGGAAATAGGGAAGAGAAGGAAGCGGAAGTATCTCGTCAACACTTCTTTAGTATCCAATTGCTCTACCACATGCGAGAATTCTTACGTCTAGAGTAGGCTGTTCCAACTCGACTCATCTGAGTCATAGTACTTTCGCGTAGAGTAACCGCAGTCCTTGAGAGGGTCGAAAATGTTGTAGAGAGTCAAAGGAGCACGATAGCCAATACGAATAGGCAGGAGCTTTTGCTTTAACGATAAATGAGAAAGATGTTGTTTTAAAAATAAAATGTTTTGTTTGCATTTTAGTATACTTTTGAAATCATATACAGGCTTATTTTTTCGCGAATTTTTAGAATTCTTTGTTTTCGAGAATGTTTATGTATAGCATGAGCTTTTTCTCTACGTATAATTTATAAAGAAGAAGGACAACTATGAAAAATGTAAATGTCACTAAGTGTATGTTGCAGTTGAACCCGGAATAGGGCAATGGCTATTTTTTGGGCGTAGGAATCATTAGCATGGTTTTCTTCCGGAAGGAAGTAAAGCTGTTGGCTCCGTGTCGTAGATTTACGACATGTAAAAGAATCTCAATGCTAATAAAGAGGCGTTTGAGCAAAATTAAACGGTCTTTCACGTCCAATTTAGAAAAGGATGCTGAAAACCGTAGCAGTTAAAGAGCGTCCATTAATAAAACTCAATTTCATTTATCTAAAGTGTTCCCGACGTTGACCATCGATTATGGTTTCTCGGGCTAACACCAGGTGAAATATGAGTAAATGTCCAAGCTTTCGACGACTAACTCTGAATTTAGTTTTAATAGTTGATTCTATTCATGATTCTGATTAGAAATAAAAGGTTTCGAATTTAGATGTAAGGGATTTTAACATTAATGCTACTTTAGTTATCTCTTAACTTTCATTTCAGGCATGTCATTACTCATTAATTATGCCCGAAAATAATTACGTAATCAATGCGAATTCATGGAATTTATTTAACATACCAATTGAAACTTTAAATGACCATTTTAAAATTAACTGTCAACACAATAGTTCGCCTTTGGGCCACAAAATATGCCATTGGAAGAGGGATATTTTACAATTCTTTCGTCCTGCGAATTCATTTCCAACACATGTATATTGCAGGTAGACCCCCTTGAGTCGTGAAAAACTTGCTGTACTCTTTTGGCGCCCTAAGGTGCAATAGCCTAGTCTCATAGATTTTGTGAAGAGTACTAAATGTATTTAAATATTTATTGGGATCATTAATGGTTAAAACCTGATCGAAAAGTTTACTTTCTCAGTTTAGGCCCTTAAACATCATGCAGTTCATCAAATTCTCGTAGTAGTCTTCTCTGACGCAGTAATACGTAAACATGTATGATTTCCAACCTAAAGATTAGCTCCAGATGTCTAATGCAAAGAAAGGGTTTAGTGCATCTAGAATACGCTGATCATATAGGGTTAAACTGAAAGACAGTTGATCTCCTCCTCTGATACTTCGCCCACCTTAAACCCAGTATATCAAAGGAAGAAGCATTGCATCTGAAAATATTTGATTAATACCCAAGACGAAACCACACTCGAGAGCAGCATTTTGTTACAATAAGTATTTTTGCATAGTGCTATGTTTTAGGTGCCACATCTGCCTCGTATTTGTTGTGTAAATGTATCCCTTCGAGCGTTAAAGGAACGTATCTGTAAAATTTGGAAATCCACAAGGGTAAAAATCTGAAAATCCATTTCTGCTAATGCTTGTCTCGATTAGCATGTTGTAGACATAATAATAATATCTTGTAAGAATAGTTTGTTTGCTGAATAGGTACAGAAAATCATGTGAATGGATCACATGAGATTTTTTGTCATTTGTGGTTTTCTCTCTGTACATGTAAAAGGAGAAATTCAAATAAAAAAGTGCCAACATTTATAAAAGAAGCCTCTGCTGAGGTTACTGATTGAGATGTTTAACAATGAAAATGTTGTAGATATCCAATTAGCAACTGATTTGTTTACAAAAGTCCTTTATATAGTCGAGCACCTAGATATATTCTTAAGTTTCCATAATGAAATATTGTGATTGCCATCTGAACTGTGATGAACCATAGAGTGAGGTTTTAAAACTCAAATGATGATTTAATAAATATTATTTACCTCAAGTATACCGTATTAAAATTGTTTTTGTTTTATTTATTTAGTCCCCTTTAACTTCAATAATCATATCGGGACTTTGTTTTTGAAACAGCAGCTGTTGTTTTCTCATTGAATTTGAGGTTTTTAAACCTTAATTTTCAGTGTTTTACTATTAAACATACATACATATTCACCCGTATATGCATACTTTCAGACTTGTCGGGTTTAGGGAATGTTTCTAGTTAAAGAAAAATTCCCGCTTCAGTCGGGAATCGAACCCAACAACTGTGAGTGAGAAGGCATAACGCTTACCACTCGAAAATTAGTAGATGAAAAATGAGAGGACGAATTATGAGATGAAAATGAGACGAGACACGCTTTTAATAATGATAATATAATAATAATAATAATAATAATAATAATAATAATAATACAATGAAACTCCACGTGCCTTCATGCATGGTTTTTGTTACGGCGTCTTAACGTTTGAATTGACCCTATTTAGACTATATTCTAATATTATATAAGACCATTTCTGGTATAATCTCTAATGTTAAATAAGAACAGGGAATTACGTAATTTCGAAACTAGTTATTAACAGAGACTTATAAACTAAATAGTGAAAAGCTGCTAACAACCTTTCTGATCTGTTTTATAAGTATTATCATGGACTCCAGTAAAGTCTGGGCATTTCCTCTGAATGAGCGCGATTCCCTCGTCGTTTCCGCTGATATATAAGAGGAGCAGTACTATTATTGCTTACGCTAGTTGCTAACACCTCCACTGACCTGTGTTAGCTTGGAATTGTCCCGTTGGATTCTGCAACCATTTTAATGCAGAAGGATTATTTACAGGCTAAATCCGGCGCTGTTAGGATTTTTCTTTTGTAGTATTCAACACCCGCTTTTACTACTGTGACACCGCAGCTGATGACACTGGTGATACATGGAATGATTGTTGAGCACCGGTGGAATGCAAATGCGGGGGAAACTGGAGAATCCGGAGAAAAAACGTCCCTACGCCGCTTTGTCCACCATAAATCTCACATGTGGTCGCTTGATTTAGGTGAGAAGCGAGTGGTCTCACCACTCGGCCAAGGCGCGGTCGGTGTTGGGCTACCTGGTGTATATCTATATTTAAAATTACGAAAGAGATATTGAGTTTGGGTTTATTGTAGATAGCGTTTTGCCATAGCAAATGAACGCAAACAGCATGCAGAATGGTAACAATACATATATGGATGAAAAAAATACAGATTATGTTTTAGCTCTGTTCACGCCCAAACAAGTTTGCATTAGAGTTTTATCCGTTTAAAACCAAACTTATGTTGCCTAGAGTTCCATTCAACAGTAGAGAGCTTTGAATATAATTACCACATGGACAAGTTTATCCGCAAAGGTAGCGACCAGCCCCTACAATACGTGATATTGTACGATATGTCAACTGAACTAATCCTAGAACAACAATAGGCCATGACATTGCACCGGCTAGAAGCGGAAGCTCTTGAAACGCCAGGAATTCCATGTTGTAAATCCTTCTACAGTATTATCTGATTATCTCACTGTCCCGAGATGTGATATGTAAATATTTTTGTTCTTTTTCACAATAATATAATTGATGCTCCTATTAGTGCTGATTATTGTTTTTCAAGGTCCTTAGAATTTTATAGTTATAGTAGTGTGTACGTACATGAAAAAAAATTCTTAGCTGAGCAACATCAGGTATATATAATTCATTAAAATTGTGTATTTGTTACAAATTTTGTACTCAGTTTTTCGTACATCTAAGAAACATTTTCAATGGAAAACAAGTTTTGTTTAGTTGCTTGTTAAATTTCCAATTTTCAAGCAGCTATTTGCTGTGTAGTGGCTAAAACAAATACAATTCTCTGAAAAACCGGCTCAAACTCCCTGACCCAAACACAACATACCTTTATTTTTCTTTCCAACGGATTTCGCCATTGACGTTACCACATAAATCATTATTATGAATCATCTTTCTTTGATTCGTTATCATCAAGACTCACTGTCTGCTTAGAACTCGTAAACAATTAGTCCTGAGTGCAAATCACTTAAAAATGGCGTTCGCTATTGTTTTCGTTGTCAGAATAGGTACTGGCTGTTATTTTAGTTTTGAATTCTTTGAAATGCATATTTAGCAAACATTTACCTACGCAAATTAAGAACACTCTCCAGTTCGACACTTACTGGTATTAGTGGTAGGTATATCACGAAACGTTAAACATGAAACACTCCAGATGACAGCTACGGCATGAGTAATTTAATTGTTATGTACTGCTTTACATTCAGGTCTGATTATATTAACTATAAATGGACTCAGAATGATATGTTTATGGTGTCAAGTGTATGAATACTATGAATATATGCTGATCAATTGTCAAGCGCAAGGAGTTTAAATACACAATTTTTTTAATATGAGTATATTATAAGTGCTCGTAGAAATTGAGCTAGTACTACTACAAACTTGGGTTTTTAGCAGAATACATAGAGACGAATACCTGTTCATAGAACTATATTTTCACATTTTTTGAAGGTATTAAATATTTACCCGTTGATATAATACTTCACAACACCTTAATGCCCACTTATTTAACAACGTAATGCAGCAAGAACCTAAGCAGCCAAAATCCTTTATGGCGTTCAATAAGGCTCACCATGCTGAACTAAATTGTTGGACAAATATAACAATGCTCTATGAATCACATTACAATTCTAACAGTGGAACTCTGCATGATGTGAAGGTAAGGTGAAGCCAGAGAAAAGACAAAGTTATGTTGGGAAAGGACTAGCAGATCTAGAAAGCGTATATTCTTGCGCGTTGTACTTATAAGCTTTTAAGATAAGGCGTACTCCACCATTCTCTCCGCAGACCTCATTTATGGATCGCCGAAACGATGTTAGGTCACAGAACTGTTATATGTCATCGCTACTGACTTGACCCTGTCATAGATCACTTGATGTGCCTATCGCATTGGCGCCAATACCTCAAGTAGGTAAGGCAGAGAGTTGCCTACATAATACGGCCACTGCAACGAAATATGGCGCCTTTTTGTTCTTTTTTTTTTTTTGTAACATTAATTAAAAATAAAATAATTTAGTCAATAATGCTGTAAAACAAAAACCTGAAACTCTGGTTAATGGAAGTCTCAAAATTCCTTTTCAACACACATTGGTTAATATGTACTATGTTATGTTAATACCTTCAAAAACGTTTTAAACTATGTATCCCTCTTTTCTAAACGATACTAATGGTACAGGAGGTGTGTATATTAAAGCATGTGTTAAAATATGTTAATATGCACAGTATATAGCTCCAAAATATATAACTTTAACAAGGAGAAACCGCAGATGAAAAATATATTTCTTTGTCCAAAAAGAAACATTTTTCAGTGTAGTCTACAGGTAACTTAATTCGGGAAAATGTGAAGTTTTGTTCATTTGACTATTAGTTCCAAACAGTATGGATGATCCATTAGGTAAATTTAGCGTCGACTTTTTGACGATGTCAACTTAATTTTTTTTTGATAGTTGACATTTTCATAGACAACCTCTTAAATGTTTTTGAGTATTCCATTTATTTATGTTTTTGAGTATTATTAACTTGATGTTATGGGATATATCTATGTAATCTCTTAAATAAAGTGTGTTTATTTATTTTTATGCAAAACGTTTTAAATCTCAATTAATTATTATGAACGCCATACATTTTTGAGGGAATAATCTCTTGAGGGTCCTGTCTTTGAGTACGTCTAGGTTATAAAGCAGTTAACATGTTTCCTGATACTCATATACAAGCGTAAGAGGTCCAGGGATGTCGCGGAAAACGTTAGTCATTTATCTCTGTTAGTAGAACGAGGCAAAGCTTCTGTCGTCAACAGCCAAAGTTTCACATCTTCAGGAAATACAAATAAAACATTTCGTCACCTCTTGGGCGTTTTTTCTAAGACCTTTCCCATTTCTCCTTCTCAGTCTTCTTAAACCATCCTTTCCAGTCTGCCAAGGTTTTTGTAAAAATGGGCCTCAACTCGCTGGCGCCTGAAGGTTATAGATTAGATAGAATTTGATTCATAAGAAAAGAAAAGCATTGAGTTATAAAGATGAAGTTTCATTTTAGGAAAGGTGATATTCAGCCGCCCAGTTATTTTTACAATTTAAGCAGAGAAATGTGTATAAGTTACAAAATTATAGATATATTTGTCTTGTTTTTAAAATTTACTTTCTTCCAGTTTAGACATCACACAAACTCATTAAATCTGCTGCCATTATCAACAATATAATGAGATTTTTCATAGTTCAAAAACATGTCCACACTCATCTTGGCAAAACCTGATATAGCGGAAGATTGGACCTTAAAATACAAGTTCCATCAGTGAATTGAATGTTAGTGCGCCGAACACTAAAGGAACCTTCAACAAAATCAAGACGTCCTACAAGAATTGGGAATGAAACTTGTCATCAATATTGTAGGTTTCCCGATGTTCTATAAATTAGATATTTCATTTATAAAGAGGTAAAGTTGTATCAGTTTGAGCAATCGATACACATACGCATCTTTAGATCGACCATTATTAGAATATATTGCTGCATGCTGGGATCCGTATCGGGTTGAGCATTAATTAGCACTCGAGAGAGTTCAAAAAAGAACAGCTAAATTTCTAGACAGGAGAAAATGATTCGAAAATTATACTAGCACTGCTACTTCCTGGGAAACACTAGAAACATGTAGGAGACGAGTAAGTCTACATGTAATTCTTACAGCCTATAGTATGGAATCTGCATGGAAAGATATATCCAAGTGATTATTAAAGTCATTATACTGTGGGAGAAATGATCGCTCGAAAAAATAAGAATAGGGAACAGAAAAACGACATAGGTAAATTTTTCTTCGCAGATAGAACAATTAACGAATGGAACAAAATCCTACCTCAAAGTGTAAATAGTTTTAAAAAGAGACTACAGAAGAGTGATTTATAGTCGGGATAGTAAACATGAGTATTGCATTATCACTAGTATTATAAAACATTTATATTTTACTATTACTGTTATTATTATTATTATTTTGAAAGTATATTAATATGTATTGTCATTCTGACAGGATATTGTACTACTCATAGTATTATTTTAGTTATATTGTATATTGTATTATTACATTGACAGCACTGCCACCGGGACATGCCCTAAGCAGTGAACTAATGTATCCATATTTATTGAGAAGCAAGATGTCGTAAACGATAAAATAACTGTGGTCTACTAACGAACACTGTCCTAAGCATGGTTTAGCTATAAAAGCTATAAAATAAGTCACGAAGGGCCAGACGTATCGTACTCAGTATGAGGTAGGGGTTACCTTGCATTGTTAGGGGGACAGTAGGTTCAGAGCTAACTCGCGCATGCGTAAAGGGAGATATGAGGTGACTTTATGGAATAGGATGGTGAAGAGGATGCGATCGGGTGAAATCGTTTTTTTTTTACCATGGAGGGTACCCCTGGCCTTTAGTACAATGGCTAGGGGGATATGTGGAGCTCCCCACGGAGTGAGGCATATCCTTAAAAAATACCTCCACGTCTGGAACGTAACATGCTGTGTCATCGTGCATTGTTCATGCGTTTGACGGGTCCCGCATAGCACCCTGGTTAGTAAGTGTAATCTAAAAAGTTGGCATGCGTTGCATGTGAGTGCATCATTATCTTAACTGTAATTGCCCATGAGACCTGAGCAATACCAGTGGAGTTTTATGCGTTTAATAAAGTATGGAGTTAATTGCTACATAAATACTAATTTAGCTTTGTGCAGGGAGAGTGCCTGCTTGTCATATGACTTTTGTGTAACTTAATTTTTAAATAAACATGCTTAATTCTAGTTTATATTGAGTGGTTTGTTTGCATCCTGTGCTGAACTGTTGCGGGGTGTGTCCCGCTCGACGATGTTTGCACAGATGCCCGTCTTATTTGCTCAGGCTCTTTGTCCTTCGTCCAATCTATCAGGTGGTCCATGTCATTCCGGTCGTCATGTGTGTGACCGACTCCATATTATGCAGATGCCCGAAGTCGATCACGGTGGGAGGCCCTTTCTACCGGGCCGCCTCGGCTTTCGCTGAGGGCTTGAGGGCTCTGCGTCGGGCTTGTCTGAAAAGAAAAATAAGATGATTCAAAAAGATTTATGATAGGTATTTAAAGGTGTAGGAAGGTTTTAGGGTATTAGGAGGTTGTCAGAGCACTATAAACAAGTAATTGAAGGGTGTCAGGAAGACGAAAAGGTCTGAGTACGATGTGGGACTGGGGAAACCAACCGGGACTGGCTCTACTGCGCAGCACCGTGCTTGTGGCCAGGCATTATACCAAAGCCCGGGACTAAAGTATCTATACGTTGTAAGTAGTCATTGGGTTATGTTATTTCAAAATGAATTTGAGATCTTCTTATGTTTTTCCGTGTAATGTACAGGTCAGTTGGGGAATTTAAAATCACGCCGGCACGTTGCTATGGTTGCTAAGTTGATAGGAAGAATCGGACGAAACTGGAAGACATGTAGCTCAATTCCCGAATATAGGATTGAGTTTGCTGCCTAACTATGCAATCACCTCAAAGTCTCCTGAATTGTAGTATATTACATCCTATTTGTTATAGCAGGTCAATGGGCAGCATTGCCTAGCCGAAAATCCAAGGTGATGATAGGTAAGTTAGAAAGGTAGAGACAGACTGAGAAACTAAATGCCACAGTCGGGATTTGAACCATGAATCTCATGGTTTCCGTACCAGTTACTCTAACCACTGAGCTGCCAAGTGAACATTCCGATACAGCATTAAAACATAAGTCAGTTGGGGAATTTAATAATATATACAATATTTAGTACAATGCCATAATATATACAACATGCAGCTTCAGATCACTGAAAAACTGATCGAGAGTCTTATGATATATTTTGTTTCAAATTGGATGTTAACTGTGATACCTACTAGAGCTGTGTTTTCCATTTTGTTTCCAGAGAGCTTATCGATACAAAAAAATGCCGTCAACGTTGCGGAAATAACGCTCTTCGTTAGTCAGGTGTTTTCATGCTCATTTCAAATGCGATCGCTTTAGGCAATCTCATTATGCTGAACAATGACAAATAAGCCTGCAATGCCGTTATGAGCCAGGTAAGCTTTAACAGCTGATGAGCTACTTCAGATGCTGAAAGGTATAACGTTTTGCTGACGTACTCAACTAATGGCTGCATTATTAAAATACATTAATGCATCTTGTGTTATCTGGGAGAAATAGTAAGCTTTCGCATTTTGAGAGAAGAATTAATTACTCATTAAATGTAACAAGATGCGTACTAAAATATTCTATTCTGCAATCCGTATGGCTTATTGGCTTTCTGAGAGTAGCGTAAAATATGAACAAAAAAGTTACACTAATCCAAGCAAAATAGCAGGCTCTAACCAATAGCGTCCCTGTGTATCATACAGAATATTAATGATATAATACAGATCTTTTGATAACTGGTGCCCCATATAGTTTTCTCCGAAACATGATGGCCCTCAAAGGGGACCACTCTCCTGCCACTAGGCAATAACAATTAGCAAACAAAAGTCGAACCTGTACTAGGGACGAGAGGCAACGTAGTAGAATCTATTTCATGGAGACATTGCTTGCAAGTCGAAAATCATATCTCGGTTAAGGGATCAGTAAGTGGAAGACTTGGTAACAACGAGGGTTGGATCCAACCGCAGACCTCCTAACCTCAAAATTTAAAAGACTTTGGAAGAAGGGAGGGGCAGGGCCATAATGTTCTGAAAAGTACTGTACATCCAGTTTAGTGTGTAAGTTGTTTTGCTTTCTCTTCCATGTGCAGTAAGTAGAGGACCTATCCATCCAAAACTTCAATGTTGTGAATCTACCGAAAATATATATGCTTTTAGGTCACCTCAGTCTAAAAGGTATTTAAAAAAAAAATTGATGTTTTATTCATAAGAGTTCCACTACATATCTGTAACAAATTACTGTTAAAAACCTTATTCTTCTATATATTTATTACTAATCCAGATAAATATTAAAAGGAATGGTCTAATTTCCTGCTGCGTTGTAAGTGGAAGGAAAATAAGGGAATCCACTAGACTAATAGTTAAATCTTTTAAAAGCTGGTTGCTAAGTGATTTAAATTCCTTTCCTTTCATAGCCAGGAGTTGACAATTCCCGCATGAGAAATGTTGAAGTACTTTAAAACTGAATCAAATAACAAGGAATATCGATACATCCAACGTTGCATTATTTTTCTCTCTCCGTTCATGAATTCACGTGTTCTACATTTCATACGATTTTTTTACTATCTCATTGTCCTGTGTATCGAAGGTATAAACTGAAGAAACCATAAGTTGCTATAGACCGATGTGTTACACAGGATATAATCCTAAAACTTCCTTGAACGCCACAAAAATAAAACAAAATTTGATCTCCTGAATATTAATGTTATTTTACCCTTTACATGGAAAAAAGTCCAACATTTTTATTTTCTCAAAAATGGCCCTAGCGATTTTGATTAAAACACCGGATATTTGAGATATTTACATGTAAAATAAAATGTATGTCTTGAATTTCTTGGGAATAGCCTCTGAAAACCTCTTCATTCTGGATGATTTTGTATAGCTGGTAAACATAAGAGACAGACAAAAACTGTTTATACAGAAATTCAGATCTCGTTAAAACATACAATTTATGCCATAAAAATTTTCTTCGTGAAGTTGACCTTTTCCAATGTATTCCTTGTTATTGGTTTCAGTTTTAAAATACCTAAACTTTTCTCATACGGAAGTTTGTCAACTCCTGGCCGTGCAACAAAATTATGAAGGACCTCTACGACAAATAAGATAATTAGTGTATAAACCCTTACCTAAAATTCACCCTTTAATTAAAATATATAATAATGCATTATTAGAAGAACTGTTGACATAGGAACTGGAAGAGGATGAAGTCTATCCAGAGCCAGCTTTTAAAATACTTGACTTATCACTTTACCGTGTTGTATTCCCTTATTCCCCTTCTACTTTCAAGGAAGCAAGTAATAAGACCATCTCTGCCAACGTTTATCACGATTGACATGAAGTAAATAGAGCAATAAGCTTTTCAGCAGTAAACTGTTACAGAAGTATGTGGCGAAAGTCATGGGAATGGAACATATAAGATTTTTATACACGAGGGCCTTTTTTTTTTCAAACTCCGATAGGCTATAAATAAAAACCAAGTTCGTAGAAAACAAATTATTTTATTACTAAACGTTTTGTCCACTTATGGTTACTATTCAACATAATCACCGAAAAGATCGAAACATTTATCGTATCTGTGCACAAGCTTTGCATATACCCGCTTAAAAAAATGTTGCCGCCAATGATTTTGAATATTGACGTTGTTTTGAAGATCTTCGTATTTTACGACGTTTGCGGAGAGTCATTCAAAACAAACGAAGAGGAATGCTGACTTCAGGAATTGTGTTGATGCATGATAACGCTCGTCACACACTGCTGGCACAACCCATCGGCTTCTTGAACAATTTCAATGGGACATTTTCGATAATCCGCCGTACAGTCCTGACCTGGCACCCATCGACTTTCACCTTTTCCCTGAACTGAAGACGTGGCTAGCAGGGCAGCACTTTTAAACAAACGAAGATCTTCAAAACAAGGTCAATACTCATTTGAAATCATTGGCGCAACATTTTTTGAAGCGGGTATTGCAAAGCTTGTGCTCAGGTACGATAAATGTCTAAATTTTTCGGTAATTATGTTGAAAAGTAACCATAAGTGTAGAAAACTTTTAGTAATAAAATAATTGTTTTCTATGAACCTGTCTTTTATTTATAGCCTATCGGAGGTTGAAAAAAATGACCCTAAAAATCTCTACGATACGGTAAAATTTTGATTTTGAAATCCTCGTGGTCATAAACGTTATTCAAGGTACAAGCTAAAGGGTTGAAAAAGAAGGGGGGGGGAGCACCTCAAAACTACGACCTAACCGCATCTATTGTGGTTAATACCACCTCAGGAAGAAGGGATGAAGTAGGGGAACCATAGGAAGCCGCAGGGTTTATGCGGGCAGGCTACAGAGATGCGCGCAAGTCCTTTAACATGTTCAGACTCAACTGCCAAAAAGGGCGATCAAGGACAATGCGTGTGAAATTTCAAATTTCTATAATTGAAATAGTTTTTTCTGAAAAATTTTCTGAGTTTGCATTGCTGTTATGTTGATATGAATACTGAATTTAACTCAAATTGTATAAATATTTGACAAGATATGAATTATTTCATAATTTGTGTTATGTAAATATACTACATAGTTAAAATGCCCAACGCGCCTCAAAACTTGAGAAAATTGGTTAGCATTTTCTGAATTGGAGCTTTAAAGCACACATAAAGCTTTAAATACTGATATTTTAATAGTCTTGATTAATGAATTATTATAATTTTTAAAATAGACAATTTAATCTTTAAAATTATAGATTTTTTTAAAATACTACTGGTATTAGGGTACTTTTGTAATATTACGATACATACTTCTGAGCATTCTCGGACATTTTGGTTGCATTAAAAATCACTGAGATGCATGGAGCATTTTGAAAATGAGAAAATGCTGCATGCGTCTCAGTTTTTTGAAGATGAGAAAAGGTAGCTTTCAGAAATACACTGTATAATTTAATAGTACCTATACTGTAAACAGGAGCCATAACAAGGAGAGGACAGCAAAGGAATTATTCTTTATAGACACCCAAAGTTCCAACAACTATTTTCTATAAAAAATGCATTTTCTGTTTTTGACCGATTGTAGGTATAATTTTACTCCCAGTATCCCTTAAGTGATTCATCAACCTGGAGGTCCTCTAGTGTCCATGGGAAATATTCTTTCCATTGAGCATGCATCCGCCATACACTACAGATCTGAAAGTACAAAACATTAAAAAATAATTAATGAAATAAATTCAGTATATTGTACCCTTGTACCTAATTTCTTATACTAGGGCTAATATCTTATATCTTAGTATTTACTTTCACATTTATTTACCTACAATTTTATACAATTATTTCTGAGATAAACTGCAACCATTAACAAAAACATTAAAACAACAGTAAATATACTAAAGTTAGAATTTAAAAACATTTAATTAACATAAAAACTAAACAAAAACTCCATTCCTACATTTTTCATTTCATATTTTCATACTTAAAACTATTATAATAACCTATATGGAATTGTTTATAAAGTAATCTTTTCATAATCTTTCCATTTATTATTATATTTTATTTACTAATCATTTTATCTTATAACATGTGATATGTAATGTTACTTTGCATTATATAGCTTTAAAATATTGTATTTATTTACATTATTATTGGTAATACATTTATTTTATTTTATAAATAAATCCCTTTTTAACTTATTTTATAAATTTATATATTTCGCTTTATTTATAATAGTAATAATAATGATGATAATAATGATAATAATAATAATAATTAGTTTTTTCACATGGAAAGTTGTAAACTCCTGGCCCTGCATAGAAACGGATTTCAAGCACATGGCAATCGGCCTTTAAAAGGTTTGACTATTGTTTTAGTCTAGTGTATTCCCTTGTTTTCCTTCTACTTACAAGGAAGCAAGTAATTAAGACAATGTCTGCCAATGTTTGTCTTGATTATTATAAAGTAGATAGAAGATAATGCTTTTTAACAATAATTTATTACAGCGATGTAGAGAAAGTTATATGAATGGAAAACAGCAGCTATTTTATGTAATAGGCGTTGTTGCATTTAAAATTATATGCTTGCTCAAAGACTAAAATTTCTAAGTGCATATTATTAAAATCTATTTATAGGCTAAAAGTAGGAGCTTCTGAGTACCAACGAATTTTATGAAAACTGCACATTAATAGCAGTTTCTATTCCCGAAATATTTTGGTGCGAGGTTTAGGTGATTTAGCCTGTATACTTCTGATGAGTACTATTATCTGAAAGTGCCTCGCTCCATTTTCTATTAAGATATCTATTGTCTGAGTAGGTATGTGTAATAGGTGGCTTTAATGTGTCTATGATGACAAATTGAATCATTCATATCCTGCACGGAATTGCAAAGAGAAAACAAGAATCTGACCGGAAACAATTTCTCCTGCTCCAGGTCTCGGGAATGTGGCGTGGGCAGAGCTAGATTTACAACCCGCGTCTCCTTTCTCCATCTCTTTCACTCCATCATTATTTTCCTTCTTTTTATGGCACTTGAAATATCTCATTATTTTCCATGTAATTTGCGCCAAATATCCTATTGGGGCACACAGTCGTTAAATTGACAGTCAATAAAATAATAGATCAGCTTTGCAGAAAGGATGATGACTTCTTCCTTCCTCTTTGTCTTCTTTGCGTTAAAGAGCCTTTTCGTGCACTCTTCTATAAAATATGGAGCATCATTTCAACACAGTTTGATTTATTTATCTTTATTACTTTTTCTACACGAGCTGTGTATACAGTGTATAGAAGACGTATTGTACTACAACCAAAAAGTTGAAACCGAGCTTTTGATTGGGGTCCCCTGAGTCCATAAAAGAGCATTTTTAGAAAAAGATCAGTGAGTCTGTGTCTGTGGATAGTATAGCTCAAAAACTAAAAGAAAATTAATTACTAATCTTTGTATTTAGGATTGGTATCTTCCAAGAATGCGACACGAAGATTTTCAGAAGTAACACTGCAAGTGTTTTCATCTTGTTCATAATTCATGACTGGACGAAGCATTCTAAGAGATGGAAACATGAGTTTTATTTGATATGACACTTCAACGAAATACACTATTAATAATTTATAATATACAGGAAGGGAGAAAAACTTGTGAGTGCAATTTGGATTACAATCTGTCAAAACATTGAAAATTATATTTTTTATATAGTTGGAACTTTGGGCGTCTGTATAAAATCCCCATTTAAATGTCCTGCTCTTGTTTTGGGATCTACAGCATACTTGTTTCCTAACATAAAACACCCTTTTTTCAAAACTGTATTTTCACATTTTCAAAACACTCCACGCACTTCAACTTTTGTTTAAATACAACTAAACCTTCCTAGAATATAATCCATTGCAATTTTATAAAGGAAAACATTATTCTAATCGTAACTGTAAATTTTAAGAGATATACTTTTATAAAAAAAAATTAATTTTAAAGATTAATATTTCTAACTCTTTTAAACATTATAATAATTTAATTATCAAAGTTATCGAAATGACCTCGTTTAAATTTTTTGTGTGTGCTCAAAGCTTTATTTGAGAAAATTCCAATCAGTTTTATGAAATATTTGGCCTCTTGGGAAATTTTAATTATGCAATATGTTTACATAATAAAATTGTGAAATAATTTATACCTTGCAAAGCATCTAATTTCAACGAAACCTGGCATATATATTAACATATTAACAATGCATTTCTGTAGAAATTTCAGTAAAATCTATATAAAAATAATGAAATTTGAGATTTCTCCAACTGTCCTAGCTATTTGATAGCGATTTCCTAGAAGACTAAAAAAATTATTTACAGATAAAATAATGTACAATATATTATTTTGTCAAATTCGTTAAATATATTTCAGTAAATCGAGAATTTTGAAAACGTTCCAACTTGGGCTGTGGAATTTTCTTGAAATTCTCGTGCTTATCCTTATGATATATTGAGCTTAAATCTAAGTTTGACATTTTACCGAATTTTGGTTTTTGTCGTATGGTTTTCAAGATACACCTACACACATATATAGGTAATTTTTCTAAAATCTTTTCTTTGGATTCAGAACTCTCGAAACGTGTATTTTCAATGTAGTATTGCTTTTGATTGGTCTATGTAAGGTTACTAACCCAGCGCTTTAACTTGTGCAGGTGGTAACTTTTGGCCCCGCGATCTTGTCCTGAAGGTGAACAGTAAAAGAGTCTGTTTAATTAACGCTTGTGCTGTTCGGCCGCCTTATAGTTATTTTACAATACAAGTCCTGCATTTTTCAGTCTCTTTTGCAGGGTTGCAATCTCTTAAAAGAGTATCGATGTCTGAAATTTCCTGAAAAATCCCAAGAATCAAAATTTTATTTTACTTCCATAAGATAATTTAAACTTTCCTGAATGGAGTAAAAGTATATTTAGCCACCAGGTGCCATGTCAGGATAGTTTTTTATTCATTGGAATAAATTAAATTTTTATGTATTAATTTTTTTGATTAGATAGATTTAAGTAAAATATATTTAAATAAATTAAAATAATAATTTAGTCTATATTTAAATATAATGCTTCCCAATCATAAAGTCATTGAACCAAAATGAAACTGTACTGGACTCGGCAAGAAAAACTTCAGTTCGACGAGTTCCCATTCACATAAAGCAAAGTAAAACACGAAGTTGTGCAGAAGAAAAGGACAAAGGAAGCAGCAGAGAAGAGTGCCCAACCTGCCAACCTGGTGGATTAAATGTGAGCCAAGCATTTAAATCTTTCCTTGTTTTCTCGCTATTAACATTTTCAGCATTTTTCTTCATGTAAAATGCTCTTTGAGGAGCAGTTTTCCTCTTACACAAATAAAATTTGCTGTACATATTCACAAAGGTGCTATAAATAAGAATTTCCCTAGGTTGTACTGTCAAATGTATCTAAGCTTATAATTTCAATTTTAAAATACTAAAATCATATTTTATGACAAAAAATACATTCATAGGTTTAGAAGATTTTAGAGCCTAAACAAAAGGAGATACAAAGGAATTTAGGGTAATTTCAAAGACTGGATGTATTGTGAACCTACTAAACTGTTAGAACAAATTTGTTTGTTGTTGCAAGGGACTTTTAAGTGACGTGAATAAAACATAAACAAATTAATCCATAATTTCCAAACCTTAAAGAAAAATTAATTAAATTTGCACTGCAACTTACTTGCACCATATTAGACCTGTGGCATACATTTCAAGACGCTAGCATAATTAGTTTGGAATTTAAAAATTTCAGTTATGCATGTCCTTGAGTTTCTGTCTATATAAAACTTGGGAATTCTGAATTTTAGTAACTAAGACTCTGTGTGAAGTCGAAAAATGTGTATTGCTATTGGTTTTGAAGGACAAGAATGAAAGCTTCCCTTCTATGAGCATGGAGATGATGGTATCTGCGGTTACACTGCATTCATTTCCTTTATGCAGTAGCTGCACTCGCGTTGACTAGATAGCCTCTAATATGACTATGTGCTGTAAGATCCTGGATCCTGGTCTCTAGGGAGGTAATGAAAACATCTGTACAAAGATGTGGATGAGCAGGTCAACGGCAACTTGGTGATGAAGAAATTCTTCGAATCTGTTCTGCTGGCGAAAGAGACAACCTTTCTACTCGGGGATTGAAATGCAGTAGAATCCGCTGCCTTGTGGTGCATGATTCCCAAAAGCTAACGGAGACAGCCCCGAACGAAACCCGGTCCTCCAGAGTGGGGGTTATGTGACAGGCAACGTAAACGTAACTCCATGGTAAGACAGTCCACAAGGGGCCTTGGCCTACCACACGGCCGTTGCATTCCCCATCTCTACCCGAAGGCGTTTTAAATGGGTTGCAGTGCTGGTGGGTCAGACTGATCGGCGCCTCTAGTCCCTCCCGGTCCGTTGGTACGGCCTTTTCAATCTCGAGCCGCTACTTTTCAATCAAGTACCTCCTCGAGGGATCTCACGAAGCTGAGTGCATCTATCTGTTTTGTAAAAAAAAAAAAAAAAAAAAAAAAAAAAAAATGCTTACAAAAAGGTTATTCCTTTTTCTACACGTTAAGCGAGATAGCGGAAATCGTATTGTTACATAGTTTATTATAAGTAAAAAGCAAATAAGGGAATACAAGGTTTCTTTAAGAAACTTAAATGCGTATATGAGACCAAAGTTGTATTGACATATTCTAAAAGCTATCGCTGTGCAACTGACACTGAAATTCCGTTCTATGTGCATGGTCAAGAGTAAAACAAGAGAGATATGAACCGAATGAAAACTTCGGTTTGAGAAAAGTGTGTTTAGAATTGAAACCAATAACAAGAGATGTTTCGTTAACTTTAAAAAAAGGTATCTGACATAATTTGTGTGTTAACGAGATCTACATGTATCACTAATACATTTTTACCTTCTTTATACTTACTATGTACATATTTAAGTTCAGTATTTTACAAGGATGCGACACGAAGATTTTAAAGAATATCCCCCCACCCCCAACTACCCTTCACAGGGAAACATTTTCGAAAATTTTGATTTTCTAAAAAATGGCCCTAACGATTTTGATTAAAATATCATATATTAAAGACACATACTTGACAAATAATATATATATCTTGAATTTTCTGGGAATAGCCTCTGAAGACTAATTTATTCTGGATCAATTTTAGGGAATTTTGTGTAACTGGTAAACCGTAAGAGACAGACAGAACCTTACCACACAAGAATGTAGAGCACATTAAAACACACAATTTACGTTATATACATTTTTTCGTGGAGTTGATCGTTTTTAGATATTCCTTGCTTTTTGTTTCAGCCTTAAAAAACATACTTTTCTCATACAGGAATTTGTAAACTCCTGTCCATACAAACAAACGAACTTTATTCACATAGCAACCATCTTTTGCTATCGCTTTAACCTATGTTACTCCCTTATTTCGCTTCTACTTACAGAGAAGCAAGTAATAAGACTATTTCTTCTATTTTTTTTCTCACTTAGCATGAAGTAAATAGAAGCATAAATTTTTTAACAAAATTTTGTTGCAGAGATATAGAGAAAGTCATGTGAATGGATTACATCAGATTCTTCTATATCTTCCGGTTTATGATTAGGCTTCAAAAAGTTAAACACTCTATTTGACATACAAGTAATATATACGCTAGTAAAAGTCGTTAGGGCTAGTCTTAAGAAATTGAAAATGTTATGGTTTGTTTCAGTGTAAATAGTAGTTTCGGGTGGAAGATTTTTGTTGTAAAAACTTCGTTTCGCAGCCTTTGGTATTTAACCGACTTTTCGCTTTTGACTCATTGTGTTCATGGGCACACACACATATACACACGAGCGCGTGCGCAAACGCACCTCTAAAAATTCTATTTTTAAATTCAGGGCATCCCAAAATATTTATTTGCAGTGAAATCTTGTTAGTGAATTTTTCCGTGGAATGCAATACTTGCTCTACTTATGTACTAAGTAGAAAAAGTAAAAATATAATTGGAAATAACCAGACAATACTATAAAATACAAAAAGGTTTTTCTACTGAAAAAATATTTTAATGTGGTCCATTCACATGATTTTCTCTTGTTGTTCTACAAACGGACGTTTTACAAAATATCTTTCTACACCATGCTAATCGAGATAAACATTAGCAGAATGGTCTTATTATTTAGTTGCTTATAATTAGAGGGGAATTAAAGGAATGACCTATCTAAAGCGATACTGAAATATTTTAAAAGCTGTCGCTTAGCGATCGTCATTCAAACTTTCTTCTTGGCTTATCCAAGCGTAAAACAAAAGGAGCAAATAATCTGATATTTATAACCGAAAGGGAATAAGATATATCACACGGCTGAAGATTGATCGGAAATATTAACTTAAATGAGCATCTTTGACATATTTTCCAAACCTTTAAAGTACAGAAGAAGATATTGGTACAGAATTTTTGGGTTGAATTGATATTTCCTCTACATGCTGCAACGAAAAAGTTGGTTCGTGTGTATTTAATTTTCTTAATTTTTTATACTTTTATCATGTAGACTCTTCTCTCTTCTCAGGTTTGTGGTATACGAGACGCGTTCTGTACTTGGTTTCAACTACCATAAATAAATACTGTTATTTATCTTTTGAATTTATTTGAATCATTACAGATACATAAACACACACAAAATCAAGCTATAATCCTTATTTTTCACCAGAATACATCTTTACTCCTTATTGTTTCGTTGTTAAGCAAAAAGATCTGATGTGTTACACTCACATGACTTTCTCTAGCTGCTCTACAAACCTCCTACAAAAGATAATTCTTCCTTGTACACAATGCTAATTAAGATAAATATTTTCAGAATGTTATTACTTAGTTCCTAATAAGTAGAAGAGAATAAGGGAATGCGCTATGCTAAAATGATTGTCAAATGTTTTAAAAGCTACCGTTATGCGATTGTCATTACAAATCACTTCTTTGCTTTAGAACAAAAGAAAAGGGGACACTTCCTGTCTGAGAAAAGTTCTAAGTACTTCACAATTTAAACCAATAACAAGGAATATCTCAGAAACGGTTACCTCCACAACAAAAACGTAAAGGACATAAATCGTGTGCTTTGTCGTGATTCATATTTTTTTGTGTAGTGAGTTTTTTTTCTAACTCTTACGGTTTAGCAGTTATGCAAAATTCATCCAGAATAAAGAGGTCTTAAGAGGCTACTCCCCAAAAATTCGAGATATACATTCTAGTTCGGACATAAATAGTTTTAATATACGGGATTTTAATGAAAGTCGTTAGAGCCATTTTTAAGAAAATCAAAATTTTCGAAACTTGTTCCATGCAAAGGGTAATTGTTAGTAGCAGGATTTTTTTTGAAAATCTTCGTGTCGCATCCTTGGAAGATACTAAACCTAAATACCAAGTTTGGTATTTAACGGTCTTTTCGTTTTGGGGCTATAATGTCCACAGGCACACACAAACAAACACATGGACCTTTTTTTAAAAATGCTTTTCTCGTACTCAGGGGACCCCAAAACATATATTTCCGGTGAAATCTCGGTATCGATTTTTGGGTGCATTAAAATACATTCTCTATCCCTATGTACATTGAAAGTAAAAACGATCTTCCTTTTTCTTTACAGCAATTGTAAACAGAAAAACATTATAAACAGAAAATATCAAGGCCGTGTAACGTAGGTATATTTCAGCAATGCGCATACATACAAGTCTTTCAGCAATAACAATTCACACAAAAATCAACAATTAAATATATGCTTTACGCTATTTAGCCAAATAAATTTCAAGTTAATAATAATAAAAATATAAAAACCTCATATCTTGTGGCTTGTGGCTTTAATATTGTCACAATGCCCTACAGCAGTAGGTAGAGAAAGTAAAAGTTAGTTAATTTTCCTTTTGTTTGCTTCATTCACTATTTATGTAGCATTGTGAAATATATTTATCAACTATCACCTTTTTTCTAACTATATAAGCAAATGAGAAAGAAAATTTCGATATTATCACGAAAAAGTCTCACATATACTTCTGAATTTATGCTCTACAAAAATTCCTTATAATGAGTGGCTACTCAGAAGACGTTGCCCGAAGCCATGTATGAGAATTTTCTTATGACGTGACATTAACCAAGCAGCATAATTAAATTGCAACAATGTTGAGCAGTGTACCATAACTTTTTATTACCGACAATGACAGTACAAGCACCACAAGCGCGTTGGTTTCGAAGAGAAATTCAAACTTTCTCCGTTTTTATCGTGAATATGAAAGGTTATTCATTTCAAGAAAAGGAGAACATTAATCATGGCAAGAGCTCTGCAATTGGCAACCGTCGGGATGCTAGGCGCCTCCGCAAAGAAACTTTGGCTCACCGACACCTTCCGAAAAATGTAAGGAAATTTATGTGCAACTCACTTTATTTGCTCAGCTCCAAAATGGCAAAACCTCTTCAAGAAATAAATGTCTTCTTGCTATTCAGTGGAAGTAATCTGAATGTGTTTGCTGAAGAGGATATTTGAAAATAAACAAAACTTCCATCTAAAGAAAGTACGTTAACTTATTTTCTTTTATATCGCTTCATTTATATGTTCTGGAATAATTCCCAAACTCGGTAAAGCTTCAATGACATAACTTGTGTATTTTAACAAGATCTACGTTTTTTGTGCAGTAAGTTTTTGTCAATCTCTCGGTTTACTAGTTATGCCAAATTAAGCAAAATGCAGCCAGAATAAGCAGGTCTTTAGAAGCTATTCCCAGAAAATTCAAGATATACATTGCATTTGTGATAGAAATGGCTTTAATATGTGGCACTTAAATCAAAATCGTTAGAGCCATTTTAAGTAAAAGAAAAATTTCGAAAAATTTTCCATGTAAAGGGTAGTCAGGGGTGGGGGAATTTTCTTGAAAGTCTTCGTGTCGCATCCTTGGAAGATACCAAACTTAAATACCAAGTTTGATATTTAACCGTCTTTTCCTTTTTTGAGCTATGCTGTCCACAGACACACACACACACACGGACCTGTTTCTGAAAATGCTTTTTTGGACTCAGGGGGTCTTAAAACATGTATTTCCGGTGAAATCTCGACATCGAATTTTTGGGTGGAATGCAATACTTCTCTATCCCTATGTGCATTGTACATACAGGGCCAGAGAAAATAATACTCGATCCCCTGGACGTCCTAGCATATCAATTACTGACGTAAACGTGAAAGTTGCAAAGAAATGGTTGTGCCATATGATTATACACTCAATAAGGATACTAGTTATGCGCCGTTTGCATGCAGCAATCTGAAGAAAACGACCAGAATTTTCGCAAAACCACTCATTTTTGGTAAAACCCTGAAACGTTATGTTGCCTGAGCCACTTTATTCGCAGGACATGGACCTCATGCGACCTCTTTCTATTCCCGAGGCTGAAGAGAACATGAAAGGACGTCGTTTAGCTATTGTTGGTGAGCTAAAAACAGAATCGTTGAGGAAGCTGAACACCATAAGGAAAAGTGAGTTTCAGAGTTTCTTTCAAAGTGGAAAAAGTGCTGTCAGAAGTGTATTATATCGGAGGGAGTTTATTTTGAAGAGCACAAAGTTGATTCAAATGCATAAATAAACATTGTTTAAGAAAAACAAATATTCCCGTTATTTTTCGATCACACCTTGTATGTATGTATTAAGGTGTCGGCCTCTTTGGTGTAGTGGTTACCATGCTAGCCTCTAAAAACCAAGAATGCAGGTTCAAATCTGGCGGAGGATGATGTATTCGGCAAAATTCCACCATTCGTGTCCGTAAGTGGTGGTTACGTCTTACAATGCCATCTATGGACGATAAATCGATTCCTTATCACCATGGTGCATAGCGGCGAACTCACGAACTAGAAATTCAAAACCAATCAAAGAAACATCTGCTCCACTTAGCACAGGAATAACTAACTTGCTAACTATTGAGGTACCCCCCCCCCCAAAGTCTCCTTGTATGTGCTTGTGGACAGCGTAAATAAAAAACTTCTAGGTTCAACATCTTCCAAGGATGCGACACGAAGAGTTTCAAGAAAACCTCCCATCCAACTACCCTAACATGTATAATTGTACAATTTTTTTTAGGTAGGGTAGTTTATACTTTCTCTAGCTCATGTGTGCAATGTACATAGTACATAACTGGAAAATGTATGTGCTCAGCTCAAAAATTCCAGCAGAAATGCATGTTGTAGGATCTTCTGAATCCAAGAAAGCATTTTTAGAAAAAGGTCCGTATGTGTTTGTCTGGGACAGCATAACTCAGAAAAAAAAGTCAGTTAACTGCTAAACTTGGTATTTAAGTTCATTATCTTCGGTAAATGCGACACAAAGATTTCCAGGAAAGTTTTGATTTTCTTAAAAATGCCTGTAACGATATTGATACAGTTACAATATTTTAAAGACACTTTTATGACAAACGAAATGTATATCCTGAAATGTTAAGAATAGCCTCTGAAGACTTCTTGATTTTGGGTAACTTTTGTATAACTTCTATAAAACTGGTAAACCGTAAGAGACACCCTAAGATGGAAACTTGCTACACAAATAATTTAGATCTTCGTTAAATTCACAATTATCGTAATAAACGTTTTTTTCTTTTTTTGTAACATGAATCGTTTCCTAGATTATTATCTACGTGTTATTAGTTCCGATTTTCCTGAAAAGGAAGACAACTTTTTTTTCGTTTCTCTTTTATTTACTCCTGCAAACAAAGAGGGCGCAATTTCAATTGTTTCTCACAGTGACCGCTTTTAAAAGATTTGACTATCGCTTTAGCCTAATGTATTTCTTTATTTCCTTTTTGCTTATAAAGAAGCAAGTAATAAGACCTATTCTGCTAATGTGTATGTCGATTAGCACGATGTAGATAAAAGAATAGTCTTTTTTAAGAAATGTTTGTTTGCAGAACAGTTACAGAAAGTCAAATGAGTGGAACACATCTCATTTTTTCTAAGCGTAAACATGTATTCATAAAATTAAAATTGGAATTAAGTTCTCATCATTTTGGATGACTTTGAATTTTAGTGAACCGTAATAGATAGAAAAAATGTTATCACAGAGTAAATTTATATCCCGTTAAGGTACAATTAGTTCAAATAAATATTTTTGTGTTGTGAACCATTTGTGATATATAACTTATTAGTCGTTTCCCTTTTTCACTACTTATGATGTTTTCAAATGGAAAGGTTTATTCTCTTTTCTTTTCCCGCTAGGTTCATAAAAAAGTGAAAATATTTTAGAGTTTCGCATAGCGACCAGCACTTAAAAGATTTAGCTAACGCATTTAGCCTACTTTATCTCTTATTCCCTTGTACCTACAAAATATGTTAAAAACCATTTCTCCTCCTGTTTATTTGTGTTACCACGGCCACAACTAAATGACAACGAAAGATATCAACACAAAACTTTATTTACTTTACTCTATTTCTCAACGTAATCATCATTGCCATGAAGGTATTTATTGTCACGTGATACTGGTTTTCTACCAGATGTACTCTTTCACCGCAAAAGATATTAGCCAAGATATCACTCACTTTCACGTCTTCATCGGTTGGGAAATCTTTTCCATCCAAAAAGTCATGTACGGTGTTCAAAAAGAAAAATAGGTGTTTCTGAATTTTTTTATGAACATTTGCTTTTATATCCCACATAACGACTGATGAATTTCCACTCCGGTCTTCGTCGTACACACTGACTATTCCTTTATTACTCGTAAATTGTGAGCCATTTCCTCATTGAAGATTGGTTCATTGCATTATCACTATACACTTGCGTCATTTGCGTATAAAATTCCATTGGCCGAACATTTTGTGCTTTTGAAAAAAGGAATATCTTCTTTGGTGGTAAAAAAGAATAACATCGGCATTGAAAAACTGGTACCACGTGACAATAAGTATTTTGAGGGAATGGAGATTGCCTTGAGAAATAGAGTAAGGCACTGACACTTTGTAAATAATGTTTTGTGTTAATAAGTTTCGTTATTATTTAGTTATGCCAAATCGGCGGTCAGTTTCTGAAAGACACTCGTAATATAAAGTAATTAGGATATTAGGTTTGTTATAATTTTTAGTTTTTCATTTTTGTAAGCAGTGGGTTTCTTTCTTTATATAAAGCTTGTGGTGGTATTGTTATAAGCAAAAAAGGGAAAAAATTGTGTCTTTAGGCATAGACAGAAGAACAGCACCAAGCTAGTTGAAGGCAATTTTTTTGTTCTCTGTTTTGTGTATTAGTACTAGTTTATCTTTGTTTTACTACTTTTCTAGTACGCATTTATAATGTACAGCCATAGGCACAAACATGAGTAATTTTCAGATTCCATGAGTGTCGGTCAGAGAGCTTCGTGTATCTTCGTAAAAGCTGTGTTCACAATGCGCACGAAAGAACTGTACAATTGTCTGCGACTGTCAGCGCATCAGTTAATTTATGAGTACCCACTGAAAAGAGATCACAGGGCAGCATTACGGTGGCCGGGAAATTAAGAAGGCATTGTTTAAGTTCTTGTGTTCAAGACTCGCGCTGCTTGTCATGTTTTTATGCTGTTAAGTTTATGACTGGATATACGTATAGAACATATTGCATTAATAGCACTTTTTCAGTTGAAGTAATGGGTTTATTTATGTACAGAAAAAATTAAGTCTACTAACAATCGTGTTAAATATCTAAAAACGTGTAAATAAACTATTATGCTCTACACCTAACACTAAAACTAAATATAAGTAATGTCGGGTATATGAACGCTCAGCCTATATAAAATCCCTCTATTTAGCGGGCAAAGACAAAATTAAATGCCTGCAGTAATATAGACGAGAAGCTACAATACCCCAGGATTCTTAATTTGTGCCCAGAAGCCATCTTTGTCCTTCACAGGTAAATTGAAGCGCAGCTCCCTTTTTACCTCAGCCCACACATCCTCAACAGACTACTACTCTGATAACCTGTCTCTCTGTAAACCAATTTGTAACCTTTTGAGATGTATGGATGGGACGATCATCCTGTACAAATTCAAACATCTCGCCCACAAAGAGGGAATCAAAATACCACTGAGTATTACCATGTGCTGCGCACCGTTTAGGGTAACGTCAAGCTACCGCATCATACCTAGACCGTTCCTTGATATCTAGCTCCAACACGATATAAATACGCGACTACGGTGAAATTGTAAGTCACGTATTTTGCATCGTGTTGGGTTCCCTTTGAACGATAGCTAAATTTCTTCGTCTGAATATCACGTTATTCTAGTTACGGTTGGCATTTTCCTGTTGGATCGTGTAAAAAAAAAAAAAAAAAAAAAAAAAAAGTTCCTACCTGGCAAAAAAATTAAATTTACCCAAAACCAGGTTCCTAAAATGTTTCAAAACATGTTTCTGAACAATGCTATTAGTATTGTTTCATACTATACAGATTCCATTTTATTTATCTATTTTCTTTCTTTTTTTTATTGAGAGAGTGCTGTTCTTTCCTGATGCACCATTTTGCGCAAAACATGCTTTCGTGTGCAGCATATTGCTCTTTGGTGGAATAAACCGTTAAATAAGCTTCATAATATCATATTATTAACTGTACCGAATGACGTACATGAAATAAATATTTCTAAATTAAATAGCGACAATGTGTTGTTTCAGCTACATTAAGAGAAGGGAAAAAAAATGTTTGCTACATGCGAGAAGAGAACCTGCGATCCTCACCAGAAGAGTAACCTACGTTTTGCCACAGCGCTACAGTGAACATAGGAGGCAGGATTAGCAATGCCGTACAATACAAGCTGTATCATATTTTGTGCTGTTAATATTTTTAGTTAATATTGATGGTTTGTAATTAAAGAAGCTTAAGTTATGTATTTGATTATGATTATTAATCATAAAATTAGTAATATTCAGATTTAGATCTTGTGATAACGTTTTGCTGCCGTATTACTACTGTATCGCGGATGGTGTACACAAGGCGCGGTGCTTTGCTGGACTTTGACAAGGCCAGATATGACCCATTTTTTTGTCCAAAGATGTACATAATAGATAAAGTATTGTATTCCAACCAAAAATTCCATAGAAATATTTCACTGGAACTGCTCATTTTTAGGCACCTTGAAACCAAAACAAAAAAAAAAAGAAAAGACAAAAAAAAAAAGAATTTTTAGAAAAAAAATTCCCTGTGTATGCCTGTGAAAAAACATAATTCAAAAACGAAAATTTGGCTAAATAAAAAATTGGTATCTAAATTCAACAATATCCAAGGATGTGACACGAAGATTTTTAGGAATTTTCTCCAACGCCAATACCCTTGCATGGAATATTTTTCGAATTGTTTTCTTTTTCTAAAAACGGATTTAACGAAATTTTGATTTGTTGTAGTTATTGTTTCCACGATATTCCTTGCTATTGGTGTCTAATTTAAAGTAAAACTTCTCGAAAGAGAAGAAATAATCATCTTTTGTTAAAACAGTTTGTAGAGAAAGTTAAGTGGATGAAACACGACACATTTTTTCCTGTATTTTCTTAATATTTTCGTGTACAGTGGTTACTAAGAATAAAAAATGTTACATTGAGTTACTTAAACTGCTGTTATTTCTACCCAACTGAGATGCCCATAAACAGCGACGAGCAGCTCTACAACATGAAATTACTAATTGTAAACAGGAGAAGACAGAGTAACTATTAAAGAAGTAACGGGGAGAGAGAGAAAGAGAGAGAGAGCAAGTAACGAATACAAGGTAATAATTACGTAATAACGGTTACCAAAGTAACTATTACAGAAACTGGGTGACATTTACTGGGTGACATTTACTGTATGTGCATCGCTTATACAATCTGACGGGGAGAAAGCCTACCAGCTATTAACTTTGCCACATACGTATATGAACTGAGATTATCTGCATCTTTTCTGATGTAATGAAGTGAGATGTGTATTTGGGCGTTCCCTTTCCTGACATCATCGCATTTCAAAATGTTATTGCCACGTTTTATCAAATATCCCAGGAGAGTATTCAAGCTATAACTTATTATATTCTTAATTTCAGTCACGTTGATATTTGCCAAAGTGATGAATTTTGCTTTGCTATTTCTGCGTCTCGGGATACTTATATTTGGGTCCTGATGCGTATATCTCAGTTCACCTGCGAACGTGATAACCATTGAAGAAACATTTTAATCCTTATTGATAATCGTTACATGTAACCATTATTGCACTGTAACCGTGACAGTTATAACTGTTACGCGAAAATAACTGCTAGTTGCACCGCTATTGCAAACTATAGTATTTGGGACTGTTCAAGAGTGATTTTTGCATGGAATGGTTTCTTTGAGGCGTCCTGAGGCTTTAAAGTCTGTTTCAAAGTCTCCTACTATTTATATGTTGAGCCTTAGCAATACTGATTGCTGCATATGCCATCTAGTGTTTTCACTGGAAAGTTTGGCATTGTTGACTTATTGCAGGTATTTTGTCAATAGAGGTTATTTGTGTTGTTTATATGTCAGCGAAAAGATGGAATTAACTCGTGCAAATAATCGTGCGATAATTTATTTTGATTTTTGGGGTAGATAATCAAGAAAAGAGTGCATTTATCAACTTACTACTGCATTTTATTTCATCCTTTGCCATTGTGTAACGGTATAGCAAGCTTAATCTTGGCCGCCATTCGCTCACTGACGAAATTCGTGAAGGTCATCCAAAATCAATTGTGCCAAAAAACATTGATGCTGTGTAAAATTTGATGATGCAAAATTGTCATGCCACATACTATAAGATAGAGACAACTCTAGAGATTAGTTATACCAATATGTATAAAGTATTCTGATCATTTAGGCGAAAAAATGTGTGCTCTGGTTGGCTCCCACATAATTTGACACAACCTCAAAAGCATGCTCGTATCGATTGGTGCACACAAATACTCTAGAAATACAATGGTCGTGCTTCAGATCACCTTATGAAAGGTGATGAATCATTGATTTATGCATATGAGTCGGAACGTAGACAGCATTTGACTGTATGGGTGTTTTAAGATGAACCGTTGTTCGCACTCGAAGCACGTCGACACAAATGATTGCCTATTTCTTTTTTTCATAAAAGCTGTGCATGTATTAACAGTGCCTTTAGAGAAACGTAAAGCGGTCAATTCTGAATGGTACACAACCAAGTGTCATCGGATCGTTCTTCATCAAGAAAATGCGAGCGCTCACATATCTCGTCTAATAACTGATAGTTTGAAAACTCAAAAAATCTAATTGATGACTCATCCATCGTACAGTGTTGATTTGGCACGCAATGACTTATTTATGTTCCCAAACATCACAAATAAAATGAGTATACAACGATTTTCGTATGCCAAAGTAGTCTTTGATGCGTTCAATAACTATGTTTTGGAGCCGTTTCAAATATACTGGAAAAAATGCTATGAAAAAGGATTTGAACGCATACAAAAGTATATTGATCATAAAGGAGAATATTTGGAGAAAAATTAAGCATATTTTAATGATACTTTGTTGTTTTATTATTATTTAACTCAACATATAAATACTGCCCTTCGTAATATTTAAATGCCTACATAGTACCGCATGTGCAATCGAAATCCTAGGTTAAATTTTGTATGGAAAAGCTTAAAAACCAAGGGCAATATCGGTTGTGCCAGCTAGAGTAAAAATAATAGTAATAATAATAATTAATAACTCTTATAAAGTAAAAATGCAGGCCTAACATCGAAAATAAAAACTGCCGTGAAAACACATTGATCCTCTCGAACCTCAAATATCATGATATTACAGAGATGGGTAAGTTTTCCTCTTTTCATCTAAAATGTGGATATCTTGAGAGTTTCTGCTTCTCTCCTTTTGGTCCCAATAACAAAAATGCCTCGTTTTAAGAAGGCAGATTTATCTGTGTTGTCTTCAAAAAGTGATATAGCTCATGGGAGAAAAAGTTTTCTTCGGAAAAGTTCTTCACTTTTGCTCTAAGGAAGCAGTATTTGGAGACAACTACATCAAGCAAAAATGTTTAGTCAAAAGTTTACAGGGCAGCGTGATTTTATCTGTGTTCCATTCTTTATAGTTTTGGCTGGTTTCGAGACCCGTTAGAAACTATTTTTTCTGAAGATTCGTTGCTGCTTAAAAGAATCTATCTCCATGTGCAGCAGAAATATAGCGCAGAGAGCATTCTTTTGGAGGCCACTAAACTGATATCAGATTTTTTTCACACGAGTTGTGTTCCATTCACATGACATTCTCTAAAAACATTGTCACAAAATACTATTTTATCTTCATCATGCTAATCGAGATAAACATTAGCAGAAATGATTGTGCTACTTCGCTCAAAGTGGAAGAAAAGTAAGATAATACACAAGGCTAAAACGATAGTCAAATCTTTTAAAAGCTGGTCGCTATGTGAAGAGTAAAACAAAAGGGAGATGAAACGCAACATGTCTGCCCGTTTGAGAATAGTTTGAGTAGTTTAAAATTGAAACCAATAACAAATAATATCTCGGAAACGCTTTAATTAAAAATAAAGTGATAAACTCCAAGTTTTAAGGAGATCTACATTTTTCTTGTGTAGTACTTTTTGCCCATATCTTATATTTTAACATTGCATAAAATTCATTCAGAATGAAGAGGGCTTCAGAGGTTAAACCCAGAAAATTTAGGATGCATATTGTTTGTCATAGAACTATCTTACACCTATGTATGGTACTTTAATCGAAATCGTTAGACCCATTTTTGATAAAATCATAATTTTCAATAAATGTTCCATTAAAGGGACGTTGGGTGTTAAAGAGCTTTCCTAAAAGCCTTCTTTTAGCATCCTTGAAATATATTGATCTTAATTTCCAAGTTTGGTATTTAACGCCTTTTCGCTTTTGAGTTATGCAGTTCACATACACACACACATACACACACAGACAAGAACCTGTTTCTAAAAATGCTTTTTGTTATTCAGAGAACTGGTGGAATCTCTGTATTGAACTTTTGGATACAATAAAATACATTTTTGTCTACTATGTACAGTGTACATACTTGCTAGAGAAAGTAAAAATATGGTATGTGTTGATTACATAATACTTATAATGTTATTTACATTTTCTATAGTTATGTACAAGAACTAAAATCTTATGTGTGACTTTCACGTGACTTTTTCTATTATATTTTGCTAATAACTATAACTGCAAAAGTGAATTATTTTCTCTACCGATTGCTTTGCATCTACCTAGTAGGTGAGGATGGTATTATTTTAATATCGATATTTCAACGGAAATACATATTCTGAGGCCAGTTGATTGCAAAAAATATATATTTTAGAATAGGTCCTTGTGGTTCTTTTTTCTTTGTCTGGTATTCAAGTTAGTTATCCAAGGATTTAATACCAAGGTTTTCAGCAAAATACTCCTTTCCTAAAATACCATTTATGTTGAAAAATGTTCGAAAACTTCGATTTTCTTAAAAATGTCTCTAACGACTTTAATTAAAATGACGTGTATTAAAGATAATTGCATAATAAATAAAATATATTTCTTGAATTTTATGGATATATTCTCTAAAGACCTCTTCATTCTGGAGGACTTTTGAATTACTGGTAAACCGTAAGAAATAGACCAAAAATATGGTACACAAGAAATGTAGATGTTATTAAAACATGGTTTATAGCACATACATTTTTTTTTTTTTTTTTTGCATTTAATCAAATAGCTTAAGTTTTGAAATACTAAAACGGACATACCTCTTTACCGTTTCTTTTGTTTTACTGCTGGGCATGCAAATAGAACTGAATTCAACTACATAGGTCATTAGCATAAGATTATGAAATAAAATAACAAAAAAATTTAACTAGATAAAAGTAGTGAAGTGGCTGTTAGAATGTTGTAAAATGAGGATAAAATTGCCACAGTCATTAAGATTTAATTAAAATGAAAACAATGATGAGTGGATATCGTATCAAAAATAATATTGTATAGTATAATACATACCAAATTTAAACGTATAAACATTGATAAATTGCCTTTAAAACCAATATCTTAAACATTTCACTAAGTTTAAATTAAAAGAACTGTCATTATTTTCATTTTGCGTAGAGAATTTGTTTTTACTTTCTCTACATGTACTATGTACATAGTGTATAGAGAAGGTATTGCATTCCACCCAAAATTTTGATACCGATATTTCACCGGAAATAGACGTTTTAAGATCCATGTACATTTAGAAAATGGTGAACAGGATAACTAAACCGAAAAGTCGATAAAATACTAAGCTTGGCTATAAGTTTAGTATTTTAAGGATGCGACACGTAGAATTTGTGGGAAATCTCCCCACTACAAACTACCCTTCACCTGGAAAATTTTCGAAGATTTTGATTTTCTCAAATACGGCTTTAATTATTTTGATTAAAACAGTGTATATTAAGGATATTTGGACGACAAATATAATGTATATCTTGAATTTTCTGAGAATATCCTCTGAAGACCTCTATATGCTGGACGAATTTTGCATAACTAGAAAACTGTAAGAGCTAGACAAAAGCTTGCTACACAAAATATGTAGATCTCGCTGAAACACACCATTGTGTCATATATACTTTTTTCGTAGAGTTGCTTATGTTTGAGATATTCCTTCTTATTGCTTGAAGTTTTAAAATACTTAAATTTTTCACATACGGGAATAGGTCAACTCCTGCCAATGAAAAGAAACTCATTTCATACATATGGCAACCAGCTTTTATAAAATTTTGACTATCGTTTTATTCTAATGTATTTCATTATTTCCTTTCTACTTACAAGAAAGCATTGCTGCTAATGCTTATTTCGATTAGCATGAAATAGAGGATTAAAGCTTTTTAACAATAATTTGTTACAGAGATGCACAGAAAGTAATGTGAATGAAACATTATCTTTTTAAATCTTCATGTGGCATGTTTAAAGCGTGTCTGAACGAAGTAAAAACTATGGGTTTTATTCAGTCTTTTGAGTTATGTTTTCTTACACATGTGCCAAGCGTCTCTCTAAAATTGCTTTATATTAAGTTCAGAAGACCTCAAAAGATGTATTTGTAAGAAAACCTGGGAATCGATTATTAGATGGAATTACGGTGTAAAATGTGATTGTTTGATGCTTGCTCAAAGGGAAGCATATTCCCGTGGACACTATGTCTTCAAACATGGAATTCTAGGGACTTCTACGTCTCTCAGTGGCATGTCCCTCACCTATTAATACAAATACTTGTGATGTCGCATTTTGACTATTGTGGCACTCTTTTTACTGTTCTAACTGAAAATTTGACTCTAAGACTTCAACGGGCTCAGAATACGTGTGTACGCTTTGTGTGAAATCTCCGTCGATTTCATCATGTTACACCATCGCTCAAAACACTTAAAAGGCTCCAGCTTAGGGATACAAGAAAATTACATTCTTTATCATTTTTCTATCAGCTTCTTCATTCTTGCATCCAAAACTATTTAAATGTTCGCTTCAAATATCTTTCTGACTGTCATAATCGAGAACTCGCTCACAATACTCTTTCCTTCTTGCTGTACCTGATCGTCATACAACCTTCTATTCATCATCATTTACAATAGATTTAGCTCGTCTTTGGGATTCCCGTCTTGAAGACGTAAGGGACTGCCGGAACGTTATATTGTTCAAGTAGAAAATTAGAGCATACATTTGTAATCAACCTAATCTGCTGCTGTATTAATATGATAAATACATCACAACTTTCATTTATTGTTATTAATATTGTACGTTCTAGCAAAAAATGTGCATTTCAAATGTAAATATCAGTAATATGTGTTTCGATCTACATGAATATTTCACTTAAAATAATTTTGTTTACAGTTTTTTTTTCTTTTCATTTCAGTATAACTTTTGCACCTTTTTATATGTCTTTATTAAGTTGTCTGGAATTGTATTATTGTTCATTATTCTTTTATTCATTGTATCATTCCTGTGTTGAATTTAATGCATTGCCTGGTGGAATGGAAGAGAAGGCATTATGACCTTAACTCCAACCAGTATAATAGATAAATAAACTTCATCCATTCCTGTTGTCTCAGTGGGTCTATATAGGTCATAGTTCACGAAGTGTCCCCTTCTGCTGTACAACCCTAACCTTACATTTAAAGAATGTCAGTTCTACATTAAAAAATATAATTTATAAGAAATTCTAATATTCCTTTTCATATTAAGTTTTTATATACCTATCTGCTCTTATAGAATACTTATACATCTGGAAGAATAGTAATTAATGCTTTGCATAATTACAACTCAAGAGAGAAATGTAATGAGTTATTTAAGAAGTTAATTAGTTGAAAGGTATTTGCAAGCAGAGTAGTTCAATTATTTAAAATGCTCAGTGGAATTACGTCTTTTTGCCTCTGTCTCTCAAGTGGAATATAAAGATTTTTATTCTAAATTAAAACTGAAGATAATATGCCTACTTGGTTTACGAGTTCTATTACTCTCAAGTTTATGAAGCAATTCTTCTGAGATTCTCAGAGAATCAAAAGGCTATTGTGAGAGTTATAATATCATTATTTTTACATCTAATTAATTTTTCAAGCCGCAAGAAGCTTAGCGAAACGTCAGAAAAAAATAAAGGCAGTAGTATCCCAAAGGATGCAGGCAGAGAAGAACAGATGAATCCCTACTCACGTTAAAGCGACAGAACTAATTAGCGATGTGAAGGAAGGGAACTTTTTTCCTGTGCTCTCAATCGGAGTGTGTGTTGGAGATCCTCCGCTCATTCCTTCGTGGGGAAATTGCGGTTTTGCAGAAGATGAATGGAATTCTCGGTAAAATGGCCGATTGGTAGACCGAAAAAAGGAGCAAAACGAGCAAAAACGAAATGGGAGAAAACCTGATTGAGACGTTGGTGGAAACTGAACAAGAGGTAAAAAACAGAAGCAGATAAATGAAGCGGATAGAAGAAAAGGGAAGAGAGTACAGTTGATAGCGATGTGTACGTAGTGAGTGATTCGTTCAATATGAACGCTTCTGAACTGTGAGATAATACTTTGCTTGTAATGGTCTATTTGTACAAACATTTCAAGGTTATCATTCACCTCATTATTTACGAAGTGACTACTGTTCATAGTTTTCTTATTCTTCGTATTAGGTTCACTCAACTACATTAACTCTTAAGTTTTCTTCTTCGAGATTCCCTCGGGTTTCCAGCCAGGTGTAGATGTGGTGAGGCACCGACGTTTCGGGAAGATATATTTTTCTCATCTTCAGGGTTACTGAATGAATTGACACGACACGAGCAGTTGGCAAGCTGAGGGCAGCCCGATGGAGTGTTAGACGTGTTTCCATTCTTGCTAGAATTTAACCACGTATTGAGGGTATGTGAGGTTTGCAGGATGGCGGGTGAGAGCACATGTCTTGTCACGGGGCTAAGAGTGATTTAGAGGGAAATTTAAATTATAGCAAATAATATAAATTATACCAAGAGGGGGAAAACGTAGACATTTAAAATGGGCAGGGAAGAAAGTTTTCAAACACGTCTAAGTAGCCGGGTTGTCACGAGCTGGTAGCATTAGGTAGCTGGTACCGTTAGGGGTAGAGCACTGACCCGAAGGGGGTGAGAGTACACTGCCCGAGGGGAACATAATGGGAATAGAAAAAGCAATGCTATCGCTGGTCAGGCGACATTGTTTGGGGGCACTTGAATTAGAACATCGGCAGAGCAAAGATGTGATATTTGGGTGCGTGGTGTAGCCCTTAGTTGTGGCGGAAATAGTTAATTTTAATACAAACCTGGGTACGGACGAGAACACTGCATCAAAATTAATAAGTATTAATAGTCGCGGTCGGGTAAAGCATAGTTTCACAGTAGAAAATTTAGGAGGAATGCGTGTGTGATCGACGGCGGAAAAAGGCCGAACTAATTGAATAAAGCATTTGTATCGTACCACACCCTGCAATGAGTTTCCAGGCTAGTAAAAATCCTGAGATAGGGCACGCACAAATCCACACCATTCCTAATAGCCAAAACCTGCACCCGGAATACGAACCCGTAACCACGTTCCCGTCCCACGGGTGAAAAATGATGAATTGAATATTAAATTTCAGTCAATTTAGGTATTTAGGGAGGTTCCCTCTTCAGCCTAGTTTGGTATTTAATGTTGCATTTCGGAGAGATTTCTTGCATTTATTTTGTTGGTTGTAGCAGCACCATGTCACACTGGGTGTTTATCTTCTTGGAGTAACCCAATTCATCTCTCCCTAACCCTTTTCTCTTGCTTCCCAAGTGGACTTGTGATTTTGATTGTCGGTTTTACTTTCTACTTTTTCGGTCTCTGATGTTTTTGCGTATTTTTAATTTTTGGTTTGCTGATATCTTGCATTCTGTTTTATTATGTGTGTGTTACTTACTTTAAGAGTGCTTGAAGATGCTCTTCTAGTTCGTCTTGCTCTTCTTGTATTTTGTCGTAGTGTTGTGTGAGTGTTAATAGTGGTGGGTTTTTCACTTTGGGTGTTTCTTCTACTTTCTTCATCTGTTGTGCTGTGCATTTGAGTTGTCTCATGTAGTCTCTCCTGTGTGCTTTATCTATATACTTATATTAGAGTGTTGAATTATGTTGTCATATATATTCTGTTTTTATGTGTCGGTACAATTGGTCGTTTCTGAGACATCGGCACTCGAAAGCCTCTATTTTTTTCATCATGTCCGGGTATTAGTGGTACTATTGCTGATGTGGTCTTATTAATATAGGCATGTTCGAGAGTTCCGTGAGAGAGCCAATTAGCGCGTGGAGGCATAGCCGGTGAGGTGGAGGTCTGATTTGTGTTTCTCTGCTGGCTTTTTTTTTTTTTTTTTTTTTGCAGGTCTAAGGCCTCGTCGTGCTGATTGGCCCGCACGAAACCCATGAACATACCTATATTAATAAGAACCATATCAATTCAATTCACTCAGTAACCCTGAAGACGGGAACAATGTAACAATGTTACGTTGGTGTCTTACCATATCTACACCTAGCTGGTAGCCCGAGAGAACCTCGAAGATTTACGCCTCCAGGGAAAGCTACAACTCTTATTTTAAGCTTTCCATTTCGCTCCGTCACCAAGCTGGAAAGAGTAGCAAAATAAACAAATACTTTCTTGAAACTTGCATAACTTGGTCTGTATTCTAAGCTTTACAACTACGTCATATAAACAAAGCACTAATGTAAATCAAAATGTAAAGAACATTGCTGTTCGTATGAATCAATGCACAATAGTATGAAGGCTTAGATGAAGCAAAGGAGCACACAATTAACGAGACTGGTGAAGAATAGAGGATGGACAAGGAGCTTTCACAGATGGAGAGCAAGAAGGAGGAGAGAACAGAGGAATTAAGATGGAAGGTACCATAGGATAGCAGTAGAAGAGAGAATGAGGGAGCGTAGGACGGGGTCTTGGAGCCGGAGTACTGTTGGTAACGTAGAAGAGGATGAGCCGGGGACGAAGGATGCATGGGGAAAAAGAAGAAGAATGTTTTATTAGATTAGAAGTTTTATTGAAAATAAGGGGTACTGAAAAGAGAAAAACTAGTATTAGTAAATGAAGGGAAAGATACTCATTATACTAATTAATGAAACGTGAAATGATCAATTATGTAAAATTGGCGTATAGTTTGCTCCATAACATGATACCCCTCAAACGGCACAGGTTCCCACTTCCACTGGTCAATAACCATTAGGAAACAAAAGAGAAACCTATACTAGAGAGCCAACGCAGAAACATCTGTTTCCAGGAGATACTGCTTGCAAGTCGAGGATCACGCCTCAGTTAAGGGACCAGTAAGTGAAAGACTTGGCAACAGCAACTTGAAAGAATTTGGAAGAATAGTGGGATCGGGTCAACATGTTCTGAAAAATACTGTACACAAAAAGTGATAAAAATTATATTTATCATATAAATATCCCTTATATAGTATCTTAAACAATATTTGGTTTCAAAAACTCAAAATACCAAAAAATGTTACCTGTAAAAGATGGTTTAGGGTTAAGGGACTTTCTTGAAAAGTGGGAGTCGTATCTTTGGAAGGTAGTGAATTCAAATGCCAAGTTTGGTATTTAGCCAATATACTGTTACCAGACGCCTTAGACACACACACACACACATACACACACACACCACCACCACCACCACCACCACCACCACCACCACCAACAACAATAACAACTTTTTCTAAAAATGCATTTTTTCTTGGATTCAGAGTGTCTCAAACTGTGCACTTCCGGGGTAAACTCGATGCAGAATTTATGGATGGAACACAATATATGTCCTGCTTACTATACGTAGAAGAGATGCTATTTTTATATTTTGTATTTTAATATAGATTAAAATGCAATTCATTGTTAAAGTGATAGATATGCAACATTTGGAAAATCCATACTAAATTAGATATGTTATTGAAAGTGTATTATACACAATAATAGTGACATTTATGCCATGTATCAGCATTCCAGCTTGTATGGTTATTCAAAGAATTTTTACTGCCTATATTTTATTAAAAATGAACAAATACATGCATTTTAATAATATTCACATAATACATTTAGTTTTACATAATAGAGTTTAAATTGATCCGTCATACTGTAACTTTAAGCTATCTCCAATTAATGTAGCAATATTATTACTGTTCGTTTTCCCCAAAACTTTTGACTGTTTAAAATTTAGTCATTTATTTCTCAAAATTGGAGTAACGTTTCGAAAATGTAATATGATTATTTTACTTAATGTGATTTTAGAGACAGTAAACATTTTTAAATCAAATTGATAAAAAATTGCATCGTGTGGAGTCATTGGAATATGGAAAAATGTTGGAGAAAGGTTTGTGAAAATAAGATTTAATGTTAGGAGTGAGATAGCTTCAGTTAATTGGTAGCCATAGTTTGCCAAGTTGAAAAAAAAATATATATATTTTCTTAAAGTACACATTATTTCATTGTGAAAATATCTGATGTCTTCCATTCACGTGAATATCTATGCATCTCTCTACTTAATACTAATCATAAACATTAACATAAAGGTCTTATTACTTAGTTCCTTAAGTTAAGGAGAAATAAGGGAGTACACTCGGTTTAACCGACAGGCAAATGTTTTAAAATATATTTATGCGATTGAAATCTGTTTCTTTGCTTAGCCAGGAGTTGACAATTTTAACACTGAGAGCAATAACAAGAAATATCTCGTAAATGGTCATGTTTACGAAAAAAATATACAGATAATTTCTTGAAAATCTTCGTGTCGTATCTTTGGAGGATATCGGACTTAAATACCAAGCTTGTTATTAAACGTACATTTGGATTTGGAGCTAAGCTGCCAAGAAACAGTCACACGGACATTTTTGTAATTTTTTGAATCAGTGGTTCTCGAAACATGTATTTCCGGTGAAATTTCGGTGTCAATTTTTTGGGTAGAATATAACATCTTTTCTATATACTATTTATATAATACGTGTAGAGAAAATAACAAGATAATTTTTAAATTTGTCAGAATTTAGGAGTAAAATTTCACACATATGTATATAGGTATCGTGTGTGTGTGCCTCCGCCATTGTCTAGTCTAACTTTTTTTTATAGTGCTTAACGCCCGCTTTTACTACCATGGCACCAGGTGATGACACTGGTTATACATGGAGTGAAGATGGAGTACCGGTGGAGTGCCATGGCGGGGGAACCCGGAGAACCCGCAGAAAACCAAGTCCTGCGCCGCTTTGTGCATCACAAATTTCGCATGCGGTCACTTAGGACCCGAGCCGGGGTCTTTACCTTTACCTGTATTAAGGATAAAGGGTAAACAAAATTGACCTACACAGATATATGGTTACTGAATGGACAAAGTGAAATATCCTCAGGAAAATACAGGTTTCAGGCAGCAAGCCACAGAGACGCGCGGAAGTCACTTACATTTCCTTAAGAAGAAACACTGGAGTTTAGGAGCTAATTAAAAGTGGCCGTAGTTGAGAAAGCTGTGAAACCACTGACTGCTGCAGAGTATGGTGAGTGAAGTAATTCTCATTATCAATAGACATAAGCTATCGATTACGAAAGAGGAAAGTTCAAGTATTCAAACTACCGTAGAAGGAGACTTCTTGTACTCGTATCAACTCCTCCTTGATGAGGCAAAGTACATAGCTTAGTGCCGTTGTAGTAGGTTTACAGAGCATGGAAAGGCAAACCTCGTGGGCTCGTAATGAGCCAGGCGAGAGGGTCTTGTTTCGCGAAGAGATGTTTTTGTGTCTGGATCTGTCACAGTCAGGCTAGGTTAAGGCACGTGACTAAATAACTCCACAGAGCAGATCTTTTTCACTTTATGTGCGGTGTTCAGTAAAGTAACGAAGACTCATGCTGTCTCGCAAAGTAACAAATTGAACGGGGCGGTTATGCATATCATTAGCGTCTACTGGGCTTGCAAAAACCATGTACAGAGGATTTAAATACATTTATTTACTCAGGGCATATTATGTATTTAATGATAAGATGAGATTGTTTAACGAGAAGGGATACATTTTTGTTTACGCAGGGCATGTTTAGGGATTTAATTATAAGAAGAGATTGTTTATCGAGAAGGAAGTTCTGGTGTTAATATCTATGACTCGCATCTTAGATATCCTGGGTTCAAATTCCAAATGTGATTGCGCTTTTCTCGTGGTTTCCTCCGTAAAGCTAAACCCCACTTTGAAGTAATACCACCCCTAGTGTCTCCGCCTTAGGTTTAAAAATCTGTTGTGTTCTATTCACAAGACCTTCTTTACAAACTATTGTTGCTAAAGATAATTCCTTTATCATCATAATAATCGAGATAAACATTAGCACAAATGGTTGTAGCACTTCCAAGTAAAAGGAAAATTAGGACGTACACTAGGCTAAAGCGATTATCAATTCTTTAAAAAAGCGGCTCATTGTTTGAAACAATTGAAATTCGGTTCTCTTTGCTCGGCCAGGAGTAAAACAGAGAGATGAGACGAAAAATAACCTCTCATTTGAGAAAAACTTTAGAACTATATTGGAAAAAAATTTACTTTCTCTACATAGCGTATAGAGAAGATATTGCATTGCAATTTGATACAAAGATTCCACCGAAAATGCATACTTTGAAGCCCACTGATTTCAAAAAAGCCTTTTTAAAAACATGGCCGTGTGTGTTGGTGTCTGACTGCACGCCTGTGGGCAGAATAGCAGCTCATAAAATAGAAGTCGGTTAAATATGAGACTTGGTATTTAAGTTTAATATCTTTCAAGGATACCACATGAAGATGTTCATAAAACTCCTCCAGGCTCAATTACCTTTACATGGTACATTTTTCGAATTGGCTTTAATGGTCTTATTTAAAATTCCTTATGTTTAAGACATTTTTATGAGAAATGAAGTGCATTATATCTGGGAGTAGCCTTTGAAGACCTTTTCCTTCTGGATGACTTTTCTATAACATACAAACCATAAGAGATAGATAAATTCTAACCTGGTTGAAACACACAATTTCTCATTTATATTTTTTAGGGTTAAAAATTTCCGCGATATTTCTTGTTATTGGCTTCTATTTTAGGCCATTTAGAGTTTTCTGTAACAGAAAATTATCATTCACCTTATATCCCTCTTGTTTTGCTCCAGGCCATTAAAATGGAATTTCAATTGTATCACACAAGAACCGGTTTTTAAAATATTTGACTATCACTTTAGATTAGTGTATTCCCTTATTCCCCTTCTACTTACAAGGAAACAAGAAATAAGGCAATTTATGAAAAAAAATTATTTTTTTGCAGGAATACATTGTAGAACAGGTGGAGAAGGTCATGTGGGTGGAACATCGGATTTTGTGGTACATTCACGAAACATTGTATTCAAACTGTCGCTGCATAGCTTGTCACGTATTTGTTATCTTATGGTATATAAACACTCATAGCCTAACTATTTCATTTCAGCTGTTTAAATAATTCTTTTAACTTTCTCTATACGAAAATATTGAATAGAGAAGGTATTGTATTGCACCCGAAAATTCGATGATTTCACCCGGGATTTCACCGGAAATACATGTTTTGAGCCTCCCTGTATACAAAAAAAATCTGATGTGTTCCATTCACATAACTTTCTGTACATCTCTGCAACAAATTATTTTTAAAAAGCTTATTCTTCTATTTACTTCATGCTAATCGAGAAAAAAAAATAGCAGAATTAGTCTTCTTACTTGCTTCCTTGTAAGTAGAAGCGAAATATGGGAGTATCATAGGTTAAAATGAAATCAAAAGCTGGTTACTAGGTGACAGAAGTTCCTTTGTCTGTATGGAGACGAGGTGACAAATTCCTGTATGAGAAAAGTACAAGTTTTTCAAAGCTGAAACCAAAAACAAGGAATATCTCAAAAACGATCAACTCCTCGAAAAAAATGTATGTAACAAATTGTGTGTTTTAACGTGCTCTTCATTTTTTGTGTGGTAAATTTTTGTCCATCTCTTACGGCTTAGCAGTTATGCAAACTTCCCTAAAATTGATCCAGAATAAAGTAGTATTTAGAGGCTATTCCCAGAAAATTAAAGATATATAAATTATTTGTCAGGTAAATATCTTTAATCTAAAATCGTTAGAGCCATTTTTGATAAAATCAAAATTTTCGAAAAAAGTTCCATGTAAAGGGTTGTTGGGGGTGCGAGAATTTTCTTGAAAATCTTCGTGTCGCATCCTTGGAAAATTCCAAACTTAAATACCAAGTTTGGTATTTAACGGTATTTTTGTTTTTGAGCTATGCTGTCCACAGACACACAGACACACACACACACACACACACACACGCACACATACGGACCTTTTCCAAAAATACTTCTTTTTTGATTCAGGGGGACCCAAAACATGTATTTCCAGTGAAATATTGGTATAAAATTTTTGGGTGCAATACTATACCCTCTCTATACTCTAAGTACATAATACGTGTAGAGAAAGTAAAAAGAATTTTTAGAAAAATGTCCGTGTGTGTGTCTGTCTGTCTGTGTGTATGTGTGTGTGTGTGTGTTTGTGGGCAGCTCAAACACGAAAAGACCGTTAAAGCCCAAACTTGATATTTAAGTTTAGTATCTTTCAAGGATGCGACTCGAAGATTTTCAAGAAAATCCCTATACCCCAAACTACCCTTTACATGGAAAAAATTTCGAAGATTTTGCTTTTCTTAAAAACGGGTGTAACGATTTTGATTAAAATATCGCATATTAAAGATATTTGCCTGACAAATATAGTGTATATCCTGAATTTTCTGGGAATAGCCTCTGAAGACTGCTTTATTCTGGATTAATTTTACGGAATAGTGCATAACTACTAAACCTTAAGAGATGGACAGAAACTTACTTCACAGAAAATGTAGAGCACATTAAAGCACACAATTTATGTCATATATGTTTTCTTTTTCGTGGAGTTGATCGTTTTTAAGATATTCCTGACTTTTCGTTTCAGCTTTGAAAAACTTATGCTTTTCTCATACTGGAATTTGTCCACTTCTGTCCACACAAAAACAAAGGAACTTTAGTCACATAGCAACCAGCTTTTGACTATCACTTTACTCTATTGTACTCCCTTGTTTCACTTTTACTTACAAGGAAGCAAATAATGAGGCTATTTCTGCTTTTTTTTTTCTCGATTAGCGTGAAGCAAATAGAAGCATAACCTTTTTAACAATAAACTGTTGCACAGATGTAGAGAAAGTCATGTGAATGAAGCACATCAGATTTTTATTGCTCATTTTCCAGTTTTCAGATCCAAGCATTAATTATGTAACATCATTGTTGCGTCAAATTTAAATAGAGTTTCTCTTCTAACCATCATTTTTAATACTCTTTTAGTTGTTCCACTACACCTCGTATGTAAGTTGTCCATTTTTAGAGGGTGCAAAACAAAGATTTTTTAATACAATACCCTACATAAAACTACTGTAAACATTGAATATGTTCGAAAATCTTGATTTTCTTAAAATGGATCTAACAATTTTGATGAAAATATTATATCTTTATGATACTTTTAGTGAGATGTCTATTGAATCGGTCTGTGAGTGGTGTATTGGATCGATTTTTGAGGAGTGTATTAAGTAGAAAGGGCAAAGGCCTACCCTATCAAAATAATCAAATTTGTCCTTAATTCTACTTAAAAATATTTCAAAACGTTTGTTTGATTTTGAATTTAGTACTATTTTACGACTACAGAAATTCTATTTCAAATGAAATGCATATTTTTCTTTTCTGGAGAAGCCCCTAAAGCCCTGCTTGCTCTGAATAATCTTTGCATAACTATTAATCCGTAAGAGATAGGAGAAAATTTTACTATACAAAAAGGCATATCTCTTTAAAACACAAAAGATACTTCACATAGTTTTTTTGGTGTCACCATTTCCAAGATATTCCTAGGTTTTTGGTTTCGATTCTAGTATTACTGTACTTTTTTTCAAATATGAAGTCGTTATTCGTATTTCTTTATGTTGGTCAAGTAAACAGAACGGAGTTTTAACCATTACATATAGTGCACGTACATGTGCTGAACTCTGGGATATGTAGGTAAAATGAAACTTTTGCATTAATATCAAGATGTATCATTTACATGTTGTTCTGGTCTGTTTCCGAAATTGCCCAAAATCTATCGAATGACAAGTAGGGAGCCGATTGCCCGAGATAGAGTACTCGCTTAAAATCATCGCTTTGATCGTCAGTAAATGAAGCAAGACTATTCACTCTGGTCAGCAAATATCTCTTGACCGCACTCGGGGATTATAGATTACACGTACCTCTCATACATTGTCATGGTTGCTTTATGCAGCAAGGTTTTCCTTAATCCGTTTGGTCTCACCTCTGAAGTTTGAACATTACACAACATAATTGTGTGTTTGCTGTAAGCTGAAAGTACAGGTAAAGCAATTATATCCGCCTTCCGCATTCTGTTGGTTTGATTTACACAAATTCTTCACAGTGCTTAGCAATACTAGGGCCTATCAATAAGTCCTTATAACATCCAAGAAATTACATTCTAGCATGGAAAAAAAAAATATATTTAGTGATCGCAGTCTCTTACTAGATGGCAATTTAAGTTTAAACTATATGCATCACGTGGTTTCGTTGCTATAAGCGATTGAATCAACAAAATTGTACTTATTTAGAAAGAGGGAAAACACAACTTTCATGCGCTCATTAAACAATTCTATTTAAAAGGCCTTACACCGAAAGAGATAAAAGCAAAGTTGGATGAAGTTCGTGGCACATCTGCTCCTGCTTCTGCAACAATTTACAATTGGATAAATGATTTTTAAACGTGCCGACATCCACAAATGATGAACATTCCGGTCGTCCAGTAGAAGTGTGTTCATCCAAGTTGTTAACAAAATCCAGAATATGGTTATGAGTGATATTGAATCAAAGTTCGCGAAATAGTAGAGGCGGCCACAGGAATTATACAAGATAAGTATTCTCAATTTTGCACCAGAAATTAGGACAAAGGTCTCGGCAAGGTGGGTGCCGCGTTTGCTCTCAATGGAGAACAAACGCAATCGTGTGTTCGATTCGGAAGCTAACCAGTTGCTGCATTGATATATAACTGTGGATGAAACATGAATATATTACTACACTCCAGACACAAAAGTACAGTTAAAACAGTGGGTTTTTAAAATCTCTCCGAAGAAGGGAAAGGTTGTGAAATCTGCAGACAAAGTGATGGCCTCGGTGTTTTTGGAATGCATGAGGAATCATTTACATTTATTATTTGCAGAAGTGAAGAACGATAAATGGAGAGTATTATGCACCGTTATTGCTCCGGTTGAACGGAGACATAAGAAAAAAAGTCCCTCATCAGACAAGGAAAAAGATTCTCTTCCGTTAAGACAATGCAAGAGTGCACACCTGCGGAGTTTCGATGGCGAAAATCGTAGAACTAAGGTTCAAATTACCACAACATCCACCGAACTTAAGTACCAAGTTTGGTGCTTAACGGACTTTTCGATTTTGAGCTATGCTATCCACAGACACACACACGCACACACACGGATCTTTTTCCAAAAATGCTTTTTTTTAATTCACAGGGACCCAAAACATTTATTTCCAGTAAAATATCGGAATCGAATTTTGGGTGCATTACAATACCTTCTCTATACACTATATACATAGTGAAAGTAAACATGTTTATGGAAACTTACAGACTGTTTCCTTCCACAAGTTGCAGTAATAAATTGCAGTTTCTCTTACTTGAACGAAGTGAAGTCTTACTAAAGGAACACAATAAGACAGGACAGCTTTAGTGGTGACGTCTATAGAACGCAAACTTCTTCATTCGCTGAAAAAACAGGAAATATGGTTCGATGATGCCATCAAGGGATATGCATCGACTTTAGGTAAAGTTACTTAATCAAAATGTTTTTGCTAGATCTGTAATTTGCGTAATGTGGATATTTTCCTTCCCTGAAACTATGTTGTGGAGGAATAACGAAGGGCAAAAAAAAAAAAAAAAAAAAAAAAAAAAAAAAAAAAAAAAAAAAACTCCAAAAAACTTTTTTTCCGCCACTTGCTTTCGTTTAATCCTACTTTATTATTAGAACGAACAAGAAATAGTATTCCCAGAAGTACCCTACCTGACAAAGAAAACACAAGAATTTTAGGGAAAAACATCTTTATTTCTGTACATAATTTCCTTTCAGCTCTACACACTTTTCCCAGCGATGTTCAATAGCTTCGATACGCTGTTTATAGTGAAAAATGTCTAGGTCTGCAAAATAGCCTTCACCCGCAGACTCCATTTCTACATTCTTGGCAAATCTTCTACCACCAAGCCATTTCTTCAAGTTTGGAAACTGAAAATAATCAAAGGGATCTAAGTCTGGGAATACGATGCTTGAGGAAGCAATTCTAACTTTAACTCATTGATTTACGCCATGGCGATATTGTACGTGTGAACTGGTGCATTGTCTTGATGAAACCAAACGTTCTTTTTCGCCAAATGCGGAGTTTTTTTTTATTTATTTTTTTGCTCGATTTCATCACTCAAATTCGCATTATATTCGTCATTGTTTGCTTTTCCTTTTTTGAGATATCAATGAGAATTATCCCGCGTGCATCCCAGAAAACTAATGCCAGAATGTGCCTGCAGATAGAACTGTCTTCGCCTTCTTTGGGGCCGATCCTCCCCGTGCAATCCATTGTTTTGATTGTTCTTTCGTCTCACGTATGAAGTGATAGACATAGGTTTTATCCATTGTTATGTGTCGAAGCAAAAACTCAACTTGATTGGAGCAAAACATTGCCAAACACTCGACTGAAACGACCTCACGACGCTGTTTTTGTTCCATTGTGAGCAAACGCGGCACCCACCTTACTCACAACTTTCTCATACCCAAATTTTGAGTCAGTATCGATGTACAGAACTTTTTGAAATGCCTGCAATGTCTGCTAGCTCGCGAACTTTCAGTCGATGGTCTCCAATACCATTTTGTGGATTCTCTTTACAATTTCTTGACTGGTAACCTCATTTGGTCGACCACTGCGATGTTCGTCTTGACAGCTCTACGGCCGCGCTTAAAGTCTACCACCCAATATTTCACTGTTGTAAACGAAGGAGCAGATTCCCCCAAAGTAGAATCTAGCTCAGTTTTAATATTACTCGCATTAAGATCTTTCGAATGAAAATATTGTATCATATAACGATGAACAGTTTTATTCATGTTTACAAATTCGCTGAGAGAATTTGCTAATGATGACTGCCAAACAACTGCTAAACAATGTAAAATCTTCAAACATAAGCTTTCTAAGGTTGGTACTTTTTACCATTATTGTTTGAAACAACAACTGCTATCTATACCTCAGATCGGGTACTTCTGGGACAGCCAGTACGTTTACCCATGCCCTGTGTTTAAAACGAAACGAAGAGGTCGCTGCATGGCATAATTTTCCCGCAAGTGCTGATAACGAGACAGCCGAAGAAACCGTACGCTGGTGCAATAACTCTACCGCCGCCGCGCCACATCTTTTATTTATCTGCTACACACCGTACGTATGAAGAGAATTTTGGTTTGGAGAGGAACGATGTTCGGTTACCGGTGCATGTGAGCTACATTTCCTAAGAGCTATGTAACGCCTCCCATTCCACAAGCCTCTACATGTGTAAATGTGTACACTAGAAAGTATATTCCACCGCCTCGGCAAGAAATGCATAATACAGTATGTCTCGGAAATGTTCTCCCAAGAGTTTCTAGCCAGGTTATAAATGATTGGAACCAAATAATCATTGCCCATACATCTATTAATATTTGTTATCTCTATTATTCAACTATATTAAATAGAGGAAGTTACATTTCAATGACAACTGAACTAGAGAGATTGTGAATTTTTTTAAAAGATGACATTGAAATTCGGCTCTCTTTTGGATGCCCAGAAGTAAAATAAAATAACAACGAATAATGACTTCCTGTTTAAGAAATTTAACAATACTTATTTTAAAATAAAAGCAATAAAAAGTAATATCTGGAAATGGAAGACCCCAGGATAAAAACGTATAGAACACACTTTTCGTACGTTTTTATTATTATTCATTTTTCCTGTAGTACATTTTTGTCTCTTGCCAAACTATGCAAAAGTATTTCACAAGAGAATTTCAGAAACTATTCCTAAGACATTAGAGACATGCATTATAGCTTTAATGTGTATATCCCAGTATTTTAAGGTAAATATGTATTTTAATCATCATCGTTATGAGCCATTTTTGAGAGTATAACAAGTGACGATAATTTTTGCGTGTAAAGGTGTTCTTGAAAATCTTCACCTTAGAAAGGTGCTGAACTTAAATATCAGGTTTGGTATTTTAACAAATTTTTGCGTTATGGTGTTCACAGACACACGGATACACACATTTAGAAAATGGATCATTTTAAATAATCTGATGTGTTCCATTCTCATGACATTCTCTACATCGCTGTACAAATTATTGCATATTCTTCTAGATACTTTATGATAATCGAAATAATCATTAGTAGAAATTCTCTTAATTACTTGCTTCCTTGTAAGTAAAAGAAAAATAAAGGAATAAACTAGGCTAAAACGATAGTCGAAACCTTTGAAAGTTGGTTACCATATTATTGAAGTCCGTTTATATGCAGGACAAGGAGTGAGAAAATTAAGTATTTTGAATCTGAAAAAAAATAAAAAGGAATATCTTACAATTGGTCAATTCCTCGAAGAAGAAGAAAAAAAAAAAAAAACCTAATAGACATAAATTGTGTGTTTTAACATGATCAACATTTTTTTTTAATAAGCTTTTTTCTATCTCTTACGGTTTACCAGTTACGTAAAATTCAGAAAAACTTGTTCAAAGTCTTCAGATACTAATTCAAGATATACATTTTGTTTGTCATATAAATATTTTTAATTTTAATCAAAATCATTAGTCATTTAGAGAAAATAAATTTCGAAATTTTTTCCATGTAAAGGGTAGTTTGGGGTGGGGGGGTTCTCAAAATCTTTGTGTCGCATCTCTGGAAGATTCTAAACTTAAATACCAAGTTTGGTGCTTTACCGACTTTCAGGACCTTTTTTCTAAAACTGCAAAGGACCATAAAACATCTATTTCCGGTGGAATCTAGTAAATGTATAGAAAGTAAAAACGTACAACCTTAAGGTTATTCTAATATAACATATCAAAGGATAGTTTAAAATGAAATACTAATATTGGGATTTAACTTTTCAAAGTTACGAACGTAAAGTATCTCAACTAGAAAATATTAAGAAATTAACATCGCCTTAATTAAATTAGACACACACACACACGCACAAATGGACCTTTTTCTGAAAATGCTTTTTCATTCATTGGCCCTAAATTGGGCATTTCCTGTAAAATCCCATTATTGATTTTGAGTGGAATACATGTACGAAATATTATGTAGAAAAAACAGGAAGTAAAATGAGTATCAGCCTCGTATTTGAGAGAGTTAAAGTAATAGAAAATGGAAACCAATCACAAGAAATATCTCACAAATGATTATTGTTTTCTTTTAAGATATCTATGTGTATTGCGCAAAGAATTTTTATCTGTCTCTACAGTTTACCATTTATGTAAAAGTAATCCAGAATGAGAAGTTATTCAATAAATATATATATATATATGCTGATATAGCATTGAACTTCTCAACTGACTCGCATGTTTCCTGGTAAACCGCAAGGTTATCTCAATTGAGATGACAACCCCAATGGTGACTTACAATGTTGTAAGTACTTTAAGTCCCAGGATTCATAGTGTAGCCAACAATTATGGTCAGTTGTATTGGAATACTTGTTTTTCACACAAGCCGTGTTGGATATATACATTATTTGTGAATAAAACAGCTTAAACATATGGTATTTTAATCAAATTATTTATCATTTTTGAGAAAATAAAAATTTCCAAAATGTTTTCAGTTTAGTTTGAGGTGAGAGAAATTCAAATTCGTGTGGCATCCTTGAAAGATGTCGAACTTAAGTACCAAGTTTGGAGTTTAATGGAGATTTCGTTTTTGAGTTATGCTGTTCACAAGCCGATACACACATACATCTGCGGGCGTATTTTTTCAATTGACATGACTTTCTCTCTTCTGTAACAAGTATCTTATTCTGCTCTCTCCTTTATGTTAATCGTGATAATCGATAATTAAATATTTTAAAAAGCGTTCGCTAAGTAAAACGAAGAAAACGTGAAATGAACGGTGATATCTTCTTTGGGAACATTTTGAAATTGAAATCATAACAAGGAATATCTCGGAAATGATTACTTCTACAAAATAAAATGCGTATAACATAACTAGTGTGTTTTGAAAAGATCTACATGTTTGTGTTATACGTTTTTGTCTAGCTCTTAAGGTTTACTAACAGTTATGAACATGTTATTCAAAATTAAATTACATGGAGCTATTCCCAATAAATTCAGGATATACATATCATTTTTGCTAATATATTTAATATAAGACGCTTTAATCAAAATCATTAGTTCCATTTCTATAAAATCAAACATTTCTAAAGATACCTCTTGTAAAGTGTAGTTTGGTGTTGCATTCATGGAAAATACTCAACCTAAATAATAAGTTTGGTATGTAACCAACTTTCCATTTTTAAGTCCACAGGGTTGCACATAGACATACCCACACTTTTTCTAGTAATAATTTTTTGGATTCAGGGGTCGTCAGAATATGTATTTACGGTGAAATTTTGGAATCGAAGTTTTGGGTGAAATGTGTGAAGTAATAATTGCAAAAGGTACAGACGTTTTTTAAAACAGTTTGAAAATAAACTAATAAGTTTTTTAAAATATTCTTGGAATGTTTTGTAAGTGCTAGACATTAAACCATCATTGCTGTATTGAAATTTAGAATAAAAAGGGCTTAAAGTTGTAGATTTTAAAATTTTTTCAGTTGGGTATGATTAAAATCAATTGTTTCCTGAACTCATTGGCTTACCAATATTTGACTACTGGTATAGGTGCCATACCTGGGAGTGTGAACATTTAACCCGCAAACATTATCATGGGTCAAATGAAAATGTGATTTCTTTTTCTTCCAACATGTTTGTAGTGTCAAAACAGGTCCTTTCAAATTCTTAAATCAATAACCACTGTGTTTTGGATATTATTTTGGTTTCCTTCTGACAGTACAGCCAGCAGCCAACTGTACTGTAGTGGCTATGTGATAATTGCGAAAAATGACAGTTATTATGTGTGGATGGTGTACAGTGAAATTATTTTTATATATTTTTTGTGGGACACCATTACTGCAGGGAAATGTTCAGAAATAATAACCACATATGGAGATGTGAAGTACTCCTGAGAAGCTTTAATTCTCACATGAAACGAAACGTCAGCCCCTCCCCTGCTCTCATGTAAATAACTCGCGAAATAATCGAACTCGTGTTATAAAACCTGATGTATTCTATTCACATTACTTTCTCTACATCTCTGCAGTAAATTATTGCTAAAAAGCTTATGCTTCTTTTTATTTTTTGATCATCGAGAAAGAAATAGCAGACATGGTCTTATTACTTGCTGTCATGCAAGTAGATGGGAAATCAAGGATTAGCATAGGCTAAAGAATAAGTCAATAGCTAGTTGCTTTGTGACTGAAGTTCCTTTATTTCTATGGACAGGAGGTGACAAATTCCCGTATGGGCAAAGTTTTTTAAATCTAAAACCAATAACAAGGAATATTTCAAACACGAAACACTCCACGAAAAAATATATATAACATAAATTGTGTATTTTAACGAGCTCTACATTATCTGTAAAGTAAGTTTTGTCTATGTCTTACGGTTTGCCAGTTATACAACATTTCGTAAAATTCATCCACAATAAAGAGGTCTTCAGAGGCTATTCTCAAAAAATGCAAAATATATGTTTTATTTGTCAGGTAAATACTTTATTATACGATATTTTAATCAAAATTGTTGCAGCTATTTTTGAGAAAATCAAAATTTTTAAACATTTTTTTCATGTAAAGAATAGTTGGGGGTATTTTCTTGTAAATCTTCATGTTGCAGCCTTGGAAGATACTGAACTTAAATACTAAGTTTGATATTTAAGGTAATTTTGGTTTTTGAGCTATGCTGTCTACAGACACACACGGACCTTTTTTCAAAAAAGCTTTTACTGAATTCAAGGTGATCCAAAGCATGTGTTTGCGGTGAAATCTCGGTATCGACATTTTGGGTATATTATAATACCTTCTCTGTACACTATGTTTGTAGTATGTATGGAGAAACTAAATTTATATAAACACTGGTTTTGACATTACAAATATGTTAAAAAAAATCACACTTTTATCTGGCCCATGAGAATGCTTGCTTGTAAGACAGATATGCCTTATGGATGACTAGCAACATTAGAAGAAGCAGCTGTCTTCATGACATTTGAAAGATGTGTGACATCATCTCACACCTAAAAACATTTACTTGATCACCTTATTCTGCACAAAAGATTTTCTGAATGGAAGGCCCAATCTGCAGAGTGAAGAAATTGTAAACACATCAGCCGCTCGCGTTTTGCAACAAACAAGTATACATGGAATAACGGCAGCCCCAGCCATTGAAGAAAGTAGGGGGGTTGCTTTTTTGAGGAACGGGGTGCTACAATGGCATCGGAAATTCAGTTTCCGTTGCCGCCCGTTGCGGGGGTGGCTTTGTGCCCCTGACAGCGGGGCTCAAGCCCAGTGACGAACGACCTGCAGAGTAGAGAGAGCTTGCAACCCCCTTCTCCTTCAAATAACCCCCCCCCAAAACTTGCTGTAGAGAGGACGGGGTGGTGCTGTGACAGGAGAAAAAGAAAGCAAAAGGAGATAGACTAAGGAGGTGGAAAACGTAGAAGCGGGATCTTGCTTCCAACGAAGAGCGTCAACTTAAGAGTTCCTTGATAGGGCTAAAGCCTCAGGCCTGTGTATGTTCCACACAGGATTTTACTCTCTCTCTCTCCCGATAAGCAGGTCTTCCTTGAAGTAATTGAGGAGTATAGTGAAAAAAGAAAACGAGGCAAGCAAACAAGAAAGGGTTACAAAAACAACAAGACAGGCTTAGCAACTTAGATTAGTGTTTGAAATCAGTACTCCTTCATTTAGGATTAAAATAGACACAGTAGAATTCTTTAACCATAAATCTGATGTGTTCCATACCTTTTTAGTAAACAAACTATTCTTACAAAAGATTATTATTTTATCTGTTTCATGCTATTCAAAGATTCATATTTGCAAACTTTGTCTTATTACTTGACTTCTTTTAAGCCGAAGGGAAATAAGAGACCCACTAGGCTAAAGCGATAGTAATACTAAAAATCTTCTGAAAGCTGGTCGATATGTGTACAACTTAAGTTCGGTTCACTTTGCATTGCCAGTAAACAAAAGAGAGATGAAACGAAAGGTAACCCGTTTGAAAAAAGTTACGTAGTTTAAAATTGAAACTAATAACAGGGAATATTTCGGAAACGGTCAGTTCTACAACAAAAATGTATATGATATAAGTTGTGTGTTTTAACATATCTACATTTTCTGTGGAGTAAGTTTTTCTCTGTTTCTTACAGTTTACCAGCAGTCATGTACATACAGTCACAGACATTAAAACTACGCCTATCGTAAGACAGAGTTTGACCTTACCCATGTCTTCAATCTGTTTGCTATGTTCTTAAAAGGGGATTGGACAGACCACACGTTACCGAAGAGAAACGGATAGATATGAAACAAATGAAGTTCTGAGTTACGAAATGCTGATTCCTAAACTCTCTGGTTGGACAATAACCATCTCTCTCACCAGGTGGTACAAAATTAGGTTAATCTTTTCTCGGTACCAGGTACTGAAGTTCTAATGACAAGGAACACATTTAGTACAGTGCTTATTCAAGTCAACCAGTTCTGAGGGAGCGTTGAGCGGGGTTAAAGGATGAACGGTGAGATTGACTAATCGGTTTGGCCTTTTCTTACGCTTTTGGTATATTTTTCCAGAGTGGCACCAATGAACATCGTAGTAAGTCACGACCTCCCATCACATTTTCGGCAAAACTACGGTGTATTGTTAATGTCTTTGCATGTACAAGTGCAAAGCTGCCATTCTTCAATGGAAGGATTGTGTCTAACCGTCATCTTCGTGTCCTTAGAAGCAGGTTCACTGAGAAAATAATTTCTGCTCGGCAGAATGACGTCACAGGGCAACTAATTTGCCGATCGCTAGTTGAAAGATTATCCCTTTCTTTTCTTTTGAAAAATGGCTCATTCTGCTTCGTGGATTAGATTGGTTATTAAGCACTAGACTATATAACTTGCAATGCCTCTTCAAATGTTGTTTTAACGCATGTCTTGTTAAACACACGTATTTCACATATCGCCTTAAACACTTAAGTCGATTATTCTGAAGATATTGTATGCTAATTGTTATTTATTATGTATAATTAAATCAGTAGCGCTTCATATATAGTAGAGGTATTCGTGTAAAAGTAGGATTATATAAACAACATGCGCCTTTTCTTTGTAGCTCGTGGTGAATGGAGAAAACAAACTGACCTCCCTCCTCCGCATCACTGATCTCAGATCCATGGCCCCGGGTTCAACTCTTTTACTCTCAATAGAGTCTCTACAAATGCCATGTTACACATTAGAAATTTACAGTTCTTAAAAATTATAGCACCATCAGCCAAAGGCACCAATATAGCCATAGAAGTATATAATCTTCAAATCAAATATTTTTCCTTTAAGTAAAATATATTACTTTCACTACACGCACTATGTACATAGTGTATAGAGAAGGTATTGTAATGTACCCAAAATGTTGATACCGAGATTTTACCGGCAATACATATTTTGGGTCCCTCTGAATCCAGAAAAATCATTTTTGGAAAAAGGTACTTGGTATTTAAGTTTGATATCTCCCAAGGATGCGACATGAAGATTTTCAAGAAAATCCCCCCACTTCCAACTAATCTTTGCATAGAGATTTTTTCGAAAATTTTGAATTTCTAAAAAATGGCTAACCATGTTTATCAAAATGTCGTATATTAAATATATTTACGTGACAAATGAACTGTATATTTGAATTTTCTGGGAATACCCTCTGAAGACTACTTTATTCTGGATGAATTTTACAGAAATTTGCATAACTGCTAAACCGTAAGAGATGGACAAAAACTTACTACATAAATTGTAGAGCATGCTAAAACACACAATTTATGATATTTACATTTTTTCGTGGAGTTGATCGTTTTCAAGATATTCCATATTTTTAGTTTCAGTTTTGAAAAAAAATCTTATGCCTTTCTCATACAGGAATTTGTCAATTCCTGCTCATACAAACAAAGAAACTTCAGTCACATATCAATCAGCTTTTGACTATCACTTTAACCTCTACTACTCCCTTATTTCCCTTCTACTTACAAGGAAGCAAATAATAATAATTTCTGCTTATTTTTCCTCTATTGGAATGAAGTAAATAGAAGCATAAGGCTTTTAACAATACTTTTTTGCAGAGATGTAGAGAAAATCATGTGAATGAAACACATCAACTTTTTTTTCGATTACTTTTCAACACATTCATCTGCAGGCATTTAAATATTGGGAGGAAATTAACTGGTTGTAAAATGGCAGTAGCTGTTACGGAAAGAATGAGACGTGCAACATTTATATGACCTTTATTTCACCTTCTTGAGCAACAATTATTTAAAAAGCTTATTTTTCTGACTAATTCATGGTAATAGAGATATATGTTTGCACAAATGGCTTACTAAAAGTGTCCTTGTAGGCACAACGGGGATTTGGGAATACATTAAGCTTATATGTTAGCAATGTTTTATGAAAGCATCACTATTTGATGGCTTTGAAATTTCGTTCTCTTTGCCAACAAGAGAAAAATAAGAAATAGATACCTATTTCGCAGTTTTCTAAAAGTATAAAGTGTATGAGAATCCAAATGAATAACATATAATATATTATATTCAGAATATAGTACTTTTTTTCCATTTTATGAAATATACATTCAGAATGAACATGACTTCACCAGAGAACCGTAGAAAATCCAAAATATACAGACATTAAATTTGTCTTGCAAGTATCTCAAACGTGTGGTATTGTAATAAAACTTGTTGGTCATTTGATAGTATGAGTTTGTCATATATACATTAGTTTTGGGTGGGGAATTATGGTATTTACATATAAACACAAACACACAAACAGTAGCATGGACCATTTTCTAGCAATGCCTTTTTGTATTAAGGGAGCATCAAAATTGGTATTTCAATTTAAAGTTGAAAATAAAAATTTTAGTGGAATACAAAAAATCCCTAGTTACTATAGGTAAACAGTAAGGATAGTACAAAGTGGTAGCAGAGCGTGATAATAAATTCCAAAGATCTGGGTTGTGGCCCCAGAGTTTTGCCCTTCCAATAAATAGTTGAAGTGGACGAGATTGAAGATTTTTAGCGTAAGTATGGGACATGAGCTGTAGCCAGTAATAATTAAACACTCCCATGAAGCTGTATGTATGTAACACGTTTTGCATGAGCCGTGAGCTGAAGTTGTAAGGAAAACGTCACTCTGAATGGATGTAGAAATATCCGTTACTGGACGTGGGATCATCTCTGTTCTAAAAGCCGGATGTAAACGTTTGTGTTGTGCGGGTTACATATACCTACGAGGCGGAACAATTATTCAAAGTGCTGGCTGGGATCAAGAGCTCGCCGCGTCACTCTGTTTCGAGGGAAGCAAAATGTGTGTATTTACATTTGGTGCTGATATTGCGTTGTCAAGCAGAACTGCTAAAATCGGTTGGGTTCTAGACAGCTTGATTTTTGTTCTAGACTTTTATAGGGTGTCAAGCATAGGGTATACAACGGAAGCTGACACTTCGCACACTATGACCTGAGAGAATTATTGCGGTAGCTAGCACCTCCAGGTTGAAGTGAAGAAACCACGGAAAGCGACAGGCGCAGAGATGCGCGGATTTTGTACACAGCTTAGAGTAACACCAGAACCATGTGTCCGGCATCACCACACACACCACGAAATCTAGATGCATGGCTGAAAGATGAGAAGGAAACAGAATGAAAGATAAGTGTGGAATTGGAAACCGTGATAAATGAGAAACCAACCCAAAAAATACAGACCTCACAAAATATGAATACCGAAAATTATTACTTGATATGAAAAAAATATTGTTAGAATTTATTAAAAGTGCTAACGCTTACGCAAAATATTTAATATTTCTGCAAAACATGATATAAAGAAAATAGGAATGGTATAATAAGACTGAAAAATGCAAGAGGCATATTTGAACTAAAGATCATCTGGTCTCCCTTCAGTTGCTCTAACCACTGAGTTACCATAACATAATGCCGACACGAAATTAAATTCTTCAATTGACTAGATATTTTTCCAGTAAAAAATAAGGAGATTTTAAATTATTTTCAGATGACTTACCCCGGTGGCAGCATACAATGTTGTGAGCTCTTTAAGTCCTGGGTTCATATTTTAACCAACGATTAGACCAATAAAATTATTGTGAATTAATTGTTTCTTCTAACACTAGCCGTGTATAAAACAGGAGTAGGAAAGGTAAACTCAGACTGAATCGTCCATTGCCATAACCAAGATTTAAACGACGGATTTCCTGGTCTCCGTCCACTTAATCTAACCATTGAACTACTATGGTTACATATCACTATAAATTTCTTTGTGGTTTACTGGGAAAATCACGAACAGTGAGTTTTTATAATGTATCTGCATTTTGTCATGGTAGTATGATCTCCGCCCGCAAACAATATGTTTAAACCGGAGTAAAACCGTAAGAATTTTAACATACTGATGTGTATGACTTATTTACCTGTTCTGCAAACAAAGTATTCTTGCAAACTTTTATTTTTTATCTACATCAATCTAATAAAGATAAAACTTAAGGGAGGTCTTATTGTTTGCTTCCTTTCAAGCAGAAGGCAAATAAGACAATAACTGGGCTTTAACAGCTAGTCGCTATGTGAACAATTGAAATTCGGCTCTCGTTATATTGCTAAAAATAAAAATTAGAGATATGAAACGAATGACAACTTCCTTTTTAAAAAGGTATGCTTTTTAAATTGAAACAAATAACAAAAAAGTACTCGGAAATGGTTAACTCTACAAAAAAATGTATAAAACGTAAATTGCATGGTTTTTAATAAGATCTAAGTTTCATCAAAGGCTATTCCAAAGAAATTCAAGATACTACTTTTATTTTTTATGTAAATATCTATAATATCTATAATATGCGATGTTCTAATCGTATATGTTCCATCCACATGCCTTTCTCTACATCTTTGTAATAAATTATGATTAATAACCTTATTTTTCTATCAATTTCAAAACAAGAGAGGTAAAAATTAAAATCGATATTATAAGTAAAAAGGGAAATGAGGGAATACGCTAGACTAAACCGTCAGCCAAATGATTTGAAATGTGTTTGCTTTGTGTGGTCAGGGGTTGACAAGTTCCTTAATGAGAAAAGTTTTAAGTATTTTAAAGTTGAATCCAAAAATAAAAAAGGATAATCTCTACGAAAAAGGTATATTACATAAATTGTGTGTTTTAACAAAATCTATATTTTTTGTGTAGTAAGTTTGTGGCTATCTCTTACGGTTTACCGGTTATGCAAAAATCAGAAAAAATCATCCAGAATGAGCTGGTCGTGAGAAGTATTCCGAGAGAATTCAAAATACGCGTTTTATTTGTGATGTAAATACTTTTAATATGCTTAAAGCATACATTTTCAAAAATTTCTTCATATAATGGGTAGTTTGTAGTAGTGAGATTTTCTTGCAAATCTTCGTGTCGGGTCCTTGGAAAATGCCACAATTAAATGCTACGTTTGGTATTTAATGGTCTTTTAGTTTTTGAGTTAACCTGTCCACAGATACACACACAGACACACACACGGACTTTTTTCTAAAAAATGTTTTTTCGGACTCTGGGGATATCCCTGATATTCCTAGGTATCGTATGCTTGGAGAATACCAGATTAAATGACAATTTTTGTATTTAATTGACTTAGTTTGTGAGTTAGTTTGTCCTCACACACACACACACACACACACACACAAAACACAAACAGATAGATCAATTTATAAAAAATGTTTATATTCAATTCAGAGGTGCTCAAAACGTAAATTTCCCGTGAAATCTTGCTATGGAAGTTGTGTGCAAACATAGTACTTGGTAGAGAAAGTAAAAATTGTCAGATTTCCATTAATTTGAGAAAATAATAAGTAGTGGAACATTTAAACCAACAACAAGGAATATGTCGGAAGTGGTTATCTTCACAAAAAATCTTATGTATTCCATTCACATGACTTTCTCTACATCACTGTAACAAATTATTGATATTCTATCTCCTTTATAATAATTGAGATAAACCTTAGCAGTATTATTGTCTTAATTGATTGAAAATGTGGGAATACACTAGGCAAGGATACTCAAATTCTCTAAAAGTTGGTTGTCACGTGGTTGCAATCCGTTTATATGCAGGGCCAGGAGTTTACAATATTTTGAATCTGAAACAAATAACAAGGAATATCTCAGAAATGGTCAATATCACGAAAAAGGGTATATAACATAAGTCGTGTGTTTTAATGTGATCTACATTTTGTGTTTAATAAGTTTTTGTGTATTTCCTACAGCTTACCAGCTACGCAAAATTAAAAAAAAAGGAATTTAGAATGAAGAAGTCTTTAGAGGCTCTTCCCAGAAAATTCAAGATATACATTTTATTTGCCATATAAATATCTTTTATATACTGTATTTTAATCAAAATCGTTAGCTATTTTTGAGGAAAGAAATATTTCGAAAATATTTCCATTTAAGTCTGGTTCGGGAATTGAGGATTTTCCTCAAAATCTTCGTGTCGCAACCATGGAAGATCCTAAAATTAAATACCAAGTTTGGTGTTTTACCAACTGTTCGTTTTTGAGTTATCGTATTCACAGTCACGCGGACCTTTTTCTAAAAATGATTCTTTTTGGATACAGGGAACCCTACAACATGTATTTCCGGTGAAATCTCAGTTTCGAATTGTTAGTGGAATGCAATACCTTCCCTATACACTAAGTAGTACGTGTAGAGAAAGTATAAACAAAGGAAAAGTTTATCTTGACATAAACTGTGTGCTTTAACGTGGTCTAGATTTTTTGTGTGGTAACATTTAGTTTATTTACGGTTTATCCTCCGTGGTGTAGTAATTAGCATGATAATCTCTAAAACACCTGGTGGAGATTAATGACTTTTTTGGACATAAACACCCTTAGCAAGGCTTCCTTCGAAAGGGAAATAAAGCCGATGGTCCTGTGTAAACTTTATTTGCTCTTAAAAGAACACCTTAAAAGAAGGTTTTGAGCAAAATTCGCCCACTTTTTCGTCCGAGAGTCACGTACGTGTAGAGAAAAATGTTTATGACATAAATTGTGTGTTTTAATGAGATCTACATTTTTTGTAGCAAGTTTTTGTATATCTCTTACAGTTTGCCTATTATATAAAAGTCATCCAGAATGAAGATATCTTCAGAGGCTATTTCCAGAAAATTCAAGATATAGATTTCGTTTGGCATATTTTAATTAAAATTGTTAGAACCATTTTTTGAAAAAATCAAAAGTTTCCAAAAATATTCCATGTAAATGGTAATTTAGGATGGGGATATTTTCTTAATAATCGTCGTGTTGTATCCTTGGAAGATACCAAATTTAAATACCAGGTTTGGTATTTAATGGTCTTTTCGTTTTTGGGCTATGTTGTCCACAGACACATACACACACATATAAACACGGACCTTTTACTAAAAATACGTTTTTGGTACTCAGGAGACTGCAAAGCATATATTTCTGGTGAAATCTCGACATGGAATTTTCGGGTGAAATACAAACCCTTCTCCAGCTACTATGTACATAGCAATGGTGTACGACACAAGTGTTAAAGTTGTTTTAAATTCCTACTCACAATTAAAAAAAAAACAACATTTTTGCCACTTGTATCATAAATAGCTATTTCCGATTTACTGTACATGGCAGAAAAAGATAAACCCACCTCTATGCTTATTTTGAAACCCTTATTTACACAATGCATCCGTGCAATGCCGAGTAAGACAGCCAGTCATAAATAAAAAGAAAAAAGTTCTTCAAAGAATTGCTATTAGAGGGTTATTATAAGAATAGATTACACGCCCTTAGAGGAAAGTATATTGCTGGAGCAGTAATTTTGTATCGAGTTGGAGCTTGAAGGCAAAGAAGGATGAGGAAAACAAAGGAATGAGAGACGGGGTGCTTAACTTGTTTCTACAGAAAGTTTTACGAAATTGATGTCGACGTAGGCTTAACGTCTAAATGCCAGAGAGGGCTGGAAATTAGCGGATGCAGGGAAGTGAATATGTGTGCAGAATCGATATCGGATAGTATGCTTAAGATTTCCTCTAAACTCTTAGCGAGGAAGGCGCACCAGGCCTACATGTGCTCTCAGGCATTAAGCATTCTCGTCAAATAAATATAAAGTGTAACATTCGTATTCATTTTACCATGCTTCACTTAGTTTCTATGCACACATTTATTTAGTTTTATTTAAATAAATAGTGAAGGTAAAAGTAATTTTCCATGTAGTAGCATGGTGATTATTTATAAAAAATCTGATAAGTATCATTTATATGGCTTTCTTTGCATCTCATTTTTAAAAGGTAAAAGTGTCATGCAAGGTAAAAGTGTCAAAATAGTATTACTACATTCTTCCTTGTAAGTAGAATGGAAATAAGGAAGTATCTACCAAGGCTAAAGCGATAGCCAAATCTATTAAAAGCTGGCTGCTATGTGATTGAAATTCCTTTGTTTATGGCCAGGAGTTGACAAATTCCTGTAAGAGAAAAGGGTAAGTATTTTAAAACTGTAATTAATGGCCCTTAGCCTCCCAAATGTGAGCCATAACGTTACTATCAGGGCCATTTCGCTATTTCTATCTTTTATAGAAACTGGAAACCCAAATATTTTGATTTTCTTTACCGTGTTCATAGTAATTCTAGAAGATAACAATTCCGCCCAAGGTTTTGGTAACAACATTTCACCGGAAATATATGTTTTGAATACCACTATAAATAACAAAGAAGCTTTAGAAAATGGTTAGCACTTGCGCGCATCTGTGAACAACAAGGCTCAAAAACGAAACGTCGAATAAAATACCAAACTGGGCATTAACGTTTACTGTCTTGCAAAGATGCATTAGGACAATTTTAAAGAAAATCCCTCCACTTGAACCAAACTTTGCATAACACATTTTTCGAATTTTATTTTATCAAATGACCGTTGTGCTTGTAGGAAAATGCTGCATATTAAATATATATACGACAAAAATATTTTTATCCTGAATATTCTGGGAATAGGATGTGAAGCTTACTTCATTTAGTAGAGTAGATATTCAGTGTAATCTTAAATAACTAGAATACGTTAAGCGATAGACAAAAACTACTACGCAAATACAAGAGAGGTTATTGGAATAAACATGGGCTTTAAATATGAATATAATTTATTCTAATAACCTCTCTTTAAACATGTTTCATTTCCGAGATATACGTTATTAATGGCTGAATTTCATAATTAATTTAAAAGTACTTTCAACATTGAGTTGTTTCTCGTCATTGCATGAAAAAAATATGAAATGTTAAGACTCCTAGTTCTTAAACATAACTGTTGCTATTCTCTTTCCTAATGTACTTACTTTTGCAAAGATTTATCTCAGTAAAAATTAAAATAAACTTTCTATAGATAATTTTATTCCCAGTAATAAAATATACAGAGTAGAGGAGTAATGCATTTGTAGTAGTGTAGCCAGAAAAATGCTAACGGGGGCGGCGGGTTATACAGTATGCTAAGATTTCCCATACTGTTATATCCAAACATGACGAATAATAAAGTCCAACACCAATTTCATCTTTCTTGAAACGTAACAGAGATAATTTAACGTTATTGAGTACACTGTTTGCAGTCGGGCAACAGAGAAATTAAGAGCCACATGTTTTGTTTTGGTTTGTGCCGAAATCCAGTTCGCCACGTGCATGTGTGTTTATGATCAGCTTCTACAACTAACATTTTCTTTCAAGCTACTGATTCACGAGACCTTAACTAAAATCCGCGTAAGAGGCTACGAATAAGATTTAGTCTGACAGCAAATTCAAATGTGAATTATGAAAATAATTCATTGGGCCTATCCTGCAATAATTAAATCAAAGCCATAGGAAATGTATTAATTACTAATAAATGTAACATCAACGATATGTGTTCATTTACAGTAGATGCCCAAAATGTGCTCTATTAGAATATATGCAAGCATTGCATTCCTTAGCCTCGTTAGAGCTTCTGCGTTCTGCTCAATCTCTAGGACTACTTTAAACATTAGTGTGCGAGGATCATAAATGACAGCACCTCGTCATGGTACACTGGCTGTACTCTTAAAATATTCCCAGAAACAATAATCTAAAAGATTGAACTTTGCCATAAGTAAGAAGTAGATACCCTTGATTTGTAAAGACTGGCATAGTTCTGAATGCACTTAAGCATGACAGAACCAGCTGTTTTGTAAGGTGTCGAGGCACAGCATTAATGTCAACATTCATGACTTTCCGCTCTACAGCATGTGGTGGACCTGCCAAGAGTATCACATGTACTTAATTCCAGTGACATGCTGGAATCCAATTCTTTAATATAATTTTGCGGTTTAACGACTTAGTTTATTAACAAATGGTTAAAACTATACCTCGGCATTATAATTGCAGAAATAGTCGATAAAAAAGTTGTGACATATTCACAATCAAACATTTGACAAATTGTATTCTTTATTTATGCAACCATACACTATAGAGGAAAATAGAACAGGGACCTATGTTTCAGCTTAACTTTAGAAAGTTGGTGTTTAAATATTCGCACTCTTATCACTAACACTTTATATTTAGAACGGACCATTTAAGTTGAGATTGTACAATATATCTCATTGCGATCTTCCTACACAACCATCAGAATGTTCGTTGTTATTGATGTTGGTATAAAATTTTCACACAAATGTTGTTTAATTTTTTATGAGAAGTAAGAAAACAACATATAAAAGGTAGGTTCCCATTTAGAAAACTCTGATTTGTTCCAATTACATGACTTTCTGTAACTGTTCCGCAAAAATTGTTACTCAAAGATTAATCCTTTATTTACATCATACTAATCAAGATAAACATAAACAGAATAAGTCTTATTATTTGCTTCGTTGCAAATAGAAAAGAAATAAGGGAATTCACAGCCTAAAGCGATAGACAAGTCCTTTAAACGTCGTCCATGTTATAAAACAATTGAAGTTCCATTCTCTTTGTTTGCCAGGAGTAAACAAATGAGAAACTAAAATAAAGATTTATTCCCGTTTGAGAAAAGTTTAAGTGGCTTAAAAATGAAGCCAATAATCCTAAATATATCGTAAACGGTTAATTCTATAAAAATATGTAGAAAATTAATTGTGTGCTTTGATAAGATCTACATTTTTTCTGTCTTAAGTTTTTGTCTATATCTCTTATATACTAGTGTCCAACAGTTAAGCATAATTCAATATTTTATTACCAAACTATCCCAACTGTACAAAAGTGAAGCCAATAAAATATGTTGCTACCAATATATCACGTATGATGTGGAATGCAATAGAGTGAGAAATAGCAGTCAATTTTGACCTCGGGACACCTTTTTACGGAAGCAAAAAATCTGACGATCATTTCTTCAATGACAATGATGGTGCTGAGCGTTAATATGAGGTGTGGTGACTCTTCATGGCTACACAGGTCTTGCAGCGCTGTGGCATACTCTCTATAGGTTGGTTCAAGAGTTCTGCAGGTAGAAGTTCCCATTCCTCGCGAAGAGCACATCAAAGCAGAGTTGCCAACCAAAAACTATTGAATATTGCTACAGGTCGAGCAAAATTACGCTACATTCCGCTACAAAAATACACACATTAAATTACCATAAAATGGTTATAACATACCTTTTCTATGACGTTCCAGATGACCAAGACGATGGATTAAGTGATTATGATGATCTGAAAGACTTGCAGTGTCTTCTAAAACTGGTTGTAACCATTTCTAATAAATATCTTCCTTCAACCTCTGGTCCAAAAAGAACTGTTTTCTCGCTTTCTTCTCATCTTTCGAAAATTCTCCGCGATATTCCCTTCTTTTTTTACTTAGGGGTAGAATACCCTTTGTCACTCATTATAACCTATAATTAGTAATAATTAAAAGTACCGTATTAGTTGATTTAATCCAATATCTTAGTCGGCAAGCTGACGGTATGATATTATAACTTGAAATGAGTCCTGGCCTGCAATGAGCGAGTGTTTCATCATGCTGCGCAAGGTATAGATTAGGTTATCATAGCTTGCACAAACATCAGCATCAACTATCTGTATACTGATTATTGAATATGTTTCTAAATATTGTCAGGCCGGGTGCTTGCGTTAAATAAATATTAACATGAGTTATCAACTTATCTTTCACATGAGAGATTTCTTGAGCCTACTTCCCACAACATAGTTGCCTAATATAGGGCATTGGCGTTTTCGATAACTTGGTTTACTTTTTTTTTTAATTGACAAAAGTCGCTACATTTTCCCATTTTTTCGTTTTTCTCCGCAATGTCTTCCGAAGGCTCAAATTTCGCTACGCGTTGAATTCCGCTACGATTGGCATCACTGCATTGGAGGTCTAGAAGTTACCTTGATGGGGGCTGGAGTGCTGCATTTCGTCTTCACTAATGTATCCCAGGCATGTTCCTTAAGGTTCACATCCGGGGACATCGCTGGCCAGTCTATGCATTGGATATCTCCCCTCTAAAGTTAGTCGTCCACAAGAAGGGCTCTATGCGGACGTGCATTATCATCCATTAAGATGAAGTGTGGACCAACTGCACCTCTGAAAAATCGCACGTGTGGTTCCAGTACCTCGTCCTCACCTAGAAGACCCGGGTTCGATCCCAAGCGACCGCATCTGAGATTTGTGGTGGACAAAGCGGCGCAGGGGCGGGTTTTCTCCGGGTTCTTCGGTTTCCCCTGCCATCGCATTCCACCGGTGCTCCATCTTCATTTCATGTATCACCAGGGTCATCACCTGCGGTAGTAAAGCGGGCGTTAAATACTATCAAAAACAGTACCTCGTCTCTGTACCTCTGGGCATTCACAGTGTTACCGTCGAAATTGTGCAGATCTGTAAGCCCATCGAAAATTATATCTGCCCACACGAGTACGCCACCACCAAATGGGCGTGTTTCCACGATGTCTGTGGAATGGAACCGGATTCCATGTTCTCTCCAGATTATTGTGAAACGAGAATCATTGTTCAAACTGAATCTGGACTCATCTGTAAACACACGTTCCTCCATTCATTCAAGGTCCAATGTTGATGTTGCTGACTCCCTTGTAAAGGGGGTGTATGTGTATTCGATTGAGTGGGAAGTCTGGCATAGAGACCGACTGCCCTGAGCCTCCGGTTTGTCTCGAAACTCGAACGCCTGAGGTGGCACAAGTCACTTATCTCGCGGGCATCCCTCGTAGTCGTGCAGTTATGGTCAAATGTTGGTCCCTTTGCGGCGTTGTGACCAGTGGGCAACCATGTACAGGGATCCAACAAACACCTCCTTTTATTTGGAACTGTCGCCAAAGATGAAAAATAACACTTTGTGGCACCTTCAAGGCCCGAGAGACTGTGATTTGTGTCTGACCCGCCTCTTGACATCTTATGATTCTACCCTTCAAAACAGGGTCCATTTGACGTCTTTGTGGCACGTTGGTGCTGTCTTGTAAACACTTTGCGAAGCAACTACTCTCTGTTCACAATGGGAGAACAATAACGAGTGAGCCACGTACTGATGCTCTCGTATTGGTTTGCTGCTCTGATTTTGTTGACCTTAGAAGTGAACCCGCTTTCCTACCAGAGACCACCAGTAAGGGGTGGCACACACTGTGATAGCATTTAATGGCGCTCGCTCACCGTTTTCCCTTTCAGTTCTCTGTTTTTCAAAATATGCTTATCTTTTGAACACTAGTGCAGTTTACCTGTCATACAAAAGTCATCCAGAATAAAAGGGTCTTCATAGGCTATTCCCAGAAAATTCAAGATACACATTTCGTTTGTCATAAAAGTATTTTAAACATGAAGTATTTTAATGAAAATCGTAAAGCAATTTTTGATAAAATAAAAGTTCTCGCATCCTTGGAAGATACTCAACTTCAATACGAAGTTTGGTATTTAACCAACTTTTCGTTTTTAAGCTATGGTGCCCACAGACAGACACATACAGACACAAACCTGCTTCTAAAAATACTTTTTTTTTGGAACCTGGGGGCCCCATAACATGTATTTGCGGTGAAATCTCGATATCAAATTTTTTGGTGCAAAGCAATACCATCTCTATGCGCTATGTACATAGTACGTGAAGAGAAAGCACAAATTGAATTGACCATAAAGTGATAGCATCCTCCAAATAAAACACGAGTAAGAGCGTTTATTTTCCCCATAATATCAAGCAACTTTCATCTAAGACTTTCTACAACGCTTAGTTTTGGAAATATTGTTCTATTTCAATTTACTCCCTGTATTGGGATCTATTTTTACACTGTTTTGTAAAATCAAAAGATAAACATGAATTAACCCTGAGTAGAAATGATAAAAAATGTTCGTATATTCATACTTTATGTACAACAATTGGAATTAAAATTTGGTTTGCTACTACAGCTTAATTTTATAGCAAGAGGGTTGTTGGGGAGTAAAGTCTATTTGAATTTAAGATATCATATTACTTTCTATATCCCAAAGCTTCATTCCGGAGGGCTTTTATATATCTGGTAAACCTAAGAGGTAGAAAAAATATACCACACTAAAAATGTAAAATCTGTTAAAATACACAGTTTATAACATATACATTTTTGTTGTAGAGTTGACCGTTTCCAACATATTCCGTGTAATTTTAAACTACTTAATAACTTTCTCAAACGGGAAGTCATCTTTCTTTTTGTCTCTCTTTGGTAACTCCTAACAAGCAAATAGAACCGAATTTCAACTGTTTCATATAGTGACCAGCTTTTAAAAGATTAGACTAGCGCTTTAGCCCAGTGTTTTCACTTATTTCGCATCTACTTACAAACCAGCAAGTAAAAAGACTATTTCTGCTAATGTTTATCTCGATTAGCATGACATACATAAAAGATTAATCTTTTCTAAGAAACGCTTGTTTGTGGAAAAGCTAGAGAAAGACACGTGAATGCAACACATTTTTATTTCTCTACATATACTATGTACATAGTGTATAGAGAAGGTATTGTATTGCACCCAAAATATTCAAAACCGAGATTTCACCGGGAGTACAAGTTGTGGGTTCTCCTGATTCCAAAAATTCATTTTAGAAAAAAGGTCCGTATGTGTATGACTGTGGACAGCATAGCTCAAAAGCGAGAAGACATTGAAATTCCAATCTTGATATTTAACTTTGGTGTCTTCCAAGGATGCGACAGGAAGATTTTCAAGAAAATATCCCACTCCAAACTGCTCTTCACATGGAAACAATTTCGAAAATGTTGATTTTCTCAAAACTGACTTTAATGATTTTAATTAAAATCTCTTAAATTTAAGATATTTTCATAGCAAATAAAATGTGTATCTTGAATTTTCTGGGAATAGCTTCTAAATACCTGGATTGAACTTTGCATAGCTGGTAAATCGTAAGAGATAGAAAAAAAACTTGCAGCATACAAAATGTAGATCACGATAGAACACGCAATTTATAACCTACACATTTTTTGTGGAGTTGGTCTTTTCGAGATATTTCTTGTTATTGATTTCAGTTTTAAAATACTCATATGGAACTTTTTCAACGCTTGGCCACGTAAAGAAACGGACTTCAGTCCCATGCAAACACATCTTAAAACAGTAGCCAAATTAAGTAATAAGACAGTTTCTGCTAATGTTTTACCATTAGATAGAAGAATAATCTTACTAACAATACATTTTACATATATGTAGAGAAAATCTTGTGAATAGAGCACCCCAGATTTATTAAGAATGCGGATCTTAAAATGTGTATTTCCAGCGTAATCTCCAGGCGAATTTTTGGGTGGAATTCAGTGGTTTCTTCAGTATTCCTAAAAATAAATTAAGATAGAATGAAGGGGAGTCAATGATGCGAGTGGAGCCGCGGTTTGAGCCAGAAACTTTATAAATTCTTTTTCTCTCACCCTGCCGGCAGAAAAATGAAATTCCCTCTGCAAGGGCCGAAACTGAAATCCTCTGTGCAAGAACTCCATACTCATTCCGGTAATAATTCCGTGCTGCAACGGTTTCCTTTACACTACTTTGTTCTGTGAGAGGCTAAAAATATTTGCATAATACGGTTTTCAACTTTTTCCTACGCAAGGAAGAGGGGGAATCCGCGAAAACGACGCGCTGTTGCGGTACCATTTTAAGAAACTGACTCTGTGTTGCGTTTTATGTTTATTTTAAACCACTGCCCATTGTATTTCCTTAAGTTAGAAGCTGTTATGAAAGTCCTACAAAGTTTAGAAATATTCTCAGCATGCAGCATACTTCCACAAGTTTCCCACACGGTGCTCCACAACCTTCTTCACCGTTCTCTCCCCTCCCACAGTAAAATGAGAACACACCACTTGACAAAACTGGTAAAATAGTTGTGCATATGCAATCTTTAAGTAAACTTTTAACCCATTCAAGATTACCTAATAATGAAGGTTAGGTGTTAAAATAAATAAACAAAGAACATAAATACAAACAATTTTGGAACTTTGTGGCGCCAACCTACTGCAACACCGATAAGCTCAACTCTCACATACCTTACGGCTCTTTGGACAGATGGTGGCTCATAACACTGAGTAATAATGAAAGTGAATCTTATTATAACTCCCCCCCCCAAAGAAAATTGTGAAATGCATGTATCAGCATTTAATCGCATCCTGTTGGTATCCAACCATGCCATCACACCAATTGTTTTAGGTGGCCCCTCTCCATCCATTTCCACAGTTTCTCTTGAATGCAGAACCTAGGTACATTTTGACTGGAATTGATCCTGCGATCAGTGGTTTGATAGCTTATCTACTCCCATGTTAACTATTGGTAAAATAGGTTATATAACAGACATGCACAGCACGTCATATAACGTCCATATCACTGAAGGGGTTAAGGGGTTTAAAATATGTCCTTGGTGTGTAATTAAATACAATTTTCAGTTTCAAAATGGTAGCCTTCACGCCCAATTTAGAATGGGACACTAAGAACCACAGCAGTTAAAGGGCGTCCATAAATAACACGCCATTTCCATTTTTACATACAAAGGTCATCCAATAAATAACCGGAAATCTTTTTTTTATTTTTTTATTACAAAATGGAATACGACTGCTATTATTTTCAGCTTAATTCTCTCAAATCTATGTATTTATGCCAGCGCTAGATAAGCTTCTCAATGCCACGTGAAAAGAATTCTTGGGGCGTGTTATATTCTGCCTTCTCGAATTCATCACCATCTGCGAACCTTGAAACATTAAAAGCTTCTTTCAGTGAGTTAAAATTGTGATAATCTGCAGGTAACAAATCCGAAAAATGCCGTGGAGGGGACAACAGACGAACTTCAGATCTTAATGATATCTATTGTGATTAGCAGTGTGTGGCTTCGCGTTGTTATGCAGTAACTGTGTGCCACTGAACATCAGTCCACGCCGCTATTTCAAAATTGTTATTTCAAATGTTGACACTTAAGATGTCTCACTGCTTATACTATGACCTCTCAGTATGTAATGTTCAAGAATCATCCTTATAGTTCCAACATGAGCTTACGAGCACTTTTTTCAGTTCATACCAGCTTTGGTTTTGGAACTCGTTTGAACTTAACTACGAGTCATACACTTTTGTTCCGCTAAAAGAACTTTCACCATATTGCACAGTCACCCGACGGTGAATTTCGATTGGTTTCAACTCCTCTGCAAAAATGTAATGCTGCTCCACTCGGGTGCAAACCTGAATCCTGTTTTCACTGAATACTAGCATTCCGTACTCGAAGCTAGGGTGCCAGCCATCTGATATAAGATCTATTATATCAACAAAACATAACTAAGAGGGACACGCTTTGTCGGGGTTTTGTATTTTTACTTTCTCTACACGCACTATGTGCATAGTGTATAGAGAAGGTATTACACTCCACCCAAAAATTCGATACCAAGATTTCACCGGAAATATATGTTTTAGAGACCCTGATATCCAAAAAAAAGCATTTTCACAAAAAGGTCCGTGGTGTGTGTGTCTGTGAACACGATAACTTAAAAACGAAAAGTCGATAAAACACCAAACTTGGTATTTAAGTTTAGTATCTTTCATGGATGCGACACAAAGATTTTAAGAAAAATCCCCGCATCCCAAACTACCCTTTACATGGAAAAATTTTCAAAAATTTTGAGTTTCTTAAAAATGGCTCTAACGATTTTGATCAAAATATCGTATATTAAAGATATTTATGTGACAAATAAAATGTATGTCTTGAATTTTCTGGGAATAGCTTCTTAAGAATACTATATTCTGGATCAATTTTACGGAATTTTGCATAATTGCTACACCGTAAGAGATGGGAAAAAAAACTTACCACACAAAAAATGTAGAGCACGTTAAAACCCACAATTTATATAATATACATTTTTTTTCATGGAGTTGATGGTTTTTAAGATATTTCTTGTTTTTAGTTTCAGCTTTGAAAAGCATACTGGAATTTGCCTCATTCTCCTGTCCATACTAACAAAGGAGCTTCAGTCACATAGCAATCAGCTTTTGCCTATCACTTTAACCTATGGTACTCCGTTATTTCGCTTCTACTTGCAAGGAAGCAAGTAATAAGACTGTTTCTGTCAATTTTTTCTCGATTAGCATGAAGTAAATAGAAGCATAAGTTTTTAACAATAATTTGTTGCACATATGTAGAGAAAGTCATGTGAATGGAACACATCAGATTTTTAAACAACTTTTACGGTTATTCATTGACATGACCCTTTATTAAATTGTATTATTAAAATACGCAGTGCCATATTTAGGTTCAGTAAGCATGTTGAAAATAATTAAATCAGAAAAAATCATGGCACCACGCATTATCTCAGAAACGGTTTAATTGTAAGACAGAATGTTTACAGGGTGTAGATGCTAGCTTTTAAGTTTACTGATCTACTTTTACGTGAGTACAGAGCGCAATTGAGTAACGTCAAGACTAAGTTTGCTACACATTTACCGTAGACGCTAGGAGCACGTGCTCTACGAACCACTTTTTGAGTAGGCGGGAACAGTGCCATTCGCGTGTTAACTTGCAATCCCTTTAAGCTACTCCGTAAATTAAGGTAGACGCAAGGCGAGATTTTTTTCTCAAAAATTGAAGTAAATTGATCAGTATATTGATATTAATTATCATATTATTATAACTAAAGTAGTCAAATTTGTAGAGAAGAACTTTAAAACCGATCAGGCTGGTGGAAAAGGTAATGTCTATGACCCGTATTCGGTAGACCTGAAGTTCATATCCCCTGGGATGATTTAACTGGAGTTTTTTTTCGTAGTTTCCCTCAGTCGCCTAATATTGGATTGGATATTTAATATTGCGACCCAAGGTTTTATCTTAGGCATACAAATATTGCAAAATCAAAAATAAATGTTAATACCGAATAACGCTGCCATCTACTAACTTAAAAAATCAGAAGTATAGACGCCTGGCACTAAGGCCTTTGTGGACTGCCATCTACCCGTCAGTGAGGAACTCAAGCTACAGTTACCTGACACTAAGGCCTCTATGGACATATGATGAATCAAAATGGTATGAGACAAGAACGAGACCTAAAAGGTTCACTGACGCCACTCTCTGAGCCACGAGTAATATTCTAATAGCTCCATCGCGATATGGCCCCGCAGATAATGCGACCTAAAGTAAAAGTAAGAGCAATAACCAGATATAATGCATTTCGAAACATTTTCCGTATAAAGGAATATTTGAGTTGGGGTACTTTCTTGAAAATCTTCGTGCCATGTCTTTGGAAGATTCTGAACTTAAATATCAAGTTTGTTTTTTAAATTACGTTTGGGTTTTTACTTTCTCTACACGTAGGTATTATGTATGTATAGATAAGGTATTGTATTCCACCCATAAGTACCTCTGACGTTTTTTATTAAAACATCAAATGTTGAAAGTATTTTTGTGACAAATAAAATGTAAAAAAACAGGCAATAGTTTTACATAAATGTGACTTCGCTGCAACCAAAAACTCGTGACTAACTATGCTGGCTTGTTGCTTTAAAACAACTTTTTCTATTAAAAAATTTGCAGCGTATCGTGGGTAATACGAAACAATTGTTAAAAAATTGCAGTTTTTATCGGTTTAGTAGTATATAGAATCCGTATGAAAGTCTAATGCATCTTATTCAGCTTTGATGGACTTTTAGGAAAATATAGTACTCGTCGAGAGACGACTATATCTATATAGTTATACAAAATCAATAGCTATCATTATTTTACCTGCAAAAATCTATTTACAGCTCTGCAAAAATTAATGGCGTTTTATTTATGGACGCTCTTTAACTACTATGGTTCTCAGCGTCCCATTCTAAACTGGGCGTGAAAGACCGCTTAATTTTGCTCAGAGGGCTCTCTATCAGGCTTGAGGTTCTTTTACGACACAGGACCAATGGCTTTACTTCCCTTCCGAAGGAAGCCATGCTAAGGATTTTTACACCCGAAAAAATCTATCGTCCTCCGCCGGGTTTGAACCCGCGATCTTGGGTATATGAAGTTAGCATGGTAACCATTACACCACGGAGGGCGACTTAAAGTTGCGTGGTATCATAAGCAAGCGTAAATATCCACGGTAAAGTTATTAAAGATTAACATTTGAACCTCTTTCCATGACTTTTGAATCGCCTTCCGTGGTGCAATGTTTACCATACTAGCTTCATACACCCAAGGTCAAAGGTTCAAATTTGGCTGAGGACCATGATCTTTTCGGGCGTAAAAATACTTAGCATGGCTTCCTTCGGAAGGAAAGTTGGTCCCGTGTCGTAGATGTACGGCACGTATAAGAACCTCACGCCTAATGAAGAGATTTCTCAGCAAAAGTAATCGGTCTTTCACATTCAAAATGGATTGAGACTCTGAGGAAAACTGTAGCCAAAGAGAACCATAAATAACACACCATTTTATTTCCAGTGGCTTTTGCTTTAAATGAGAGCTATGAATACGAGGTGTGAACAAGAAGTTTCCGGAATGGTTTCGTAACAATGCTGACGCTGAGATTTCTTTAAGTCTAACCCAGGCGATACATGCAGCGTTCCTTCCCGATAAACATGAGAGGTCACGTGACTTCCTGTGACCATGTAGTGACGAGGTAGACCCTCTGAAGTGAACACGTGTTTTGCATGTGCTGCGATTTTTCTACATAGCTAAAATGTCAGATTACGAAGAACACAAAACAAACATAAAATTTTGCCATAAAACTGCAACAGAAACCTATGAAATGTTAAGAACAGCTTATGGGGAGGAAGTTGTGGGCAAAACTCAAAGCGTTTGAGCGGTTTTCGAAATTTAAAAGTGGTGTGACATCGGTTAAAGATGCAGATCGTTCGGGACGACCCTGTTCCAGCAAAACTGATGAAAATATCAATCAGGTGAGAGAAATGGTCTGAAATGATTAGCGCATTACAATAAGAAAACTTTCTGACTCATTAAGGAAGAATGTGCGGCGCAAACGGTCGGAGAAATGGAGTGGTGACTGTTTCCTGCATCATGACAATGCGCCCGCGCACAAAGCTCTTTCTGTTCGCCAATTTTTGGATAAAAGTAGGGTGAATACTGTTCCCCATCTCGTCTATTCTACAGATTTGGCAGCATTGGACTTTTTCTTTTCCCGCGACTTAAAATGCGGCTCCGAGGACACCGTTTTGAGGACATTGATGTCATCCATCGCGAATCGCAGAAGGCTCTGAACATGTTGAAAGAAGAGAACTTCCAGAGGTGGTTCCAGCAATGACTGGAGCGCTGAGACAAGGAGATTACTTCCAGAGGTGGTTCCAGCAATGACAGGAGCGCTGAGACAGGGAGACTACTTCCAGAGGTGGTTCCAGCAATGGCAGGAGCGCTGAGACAAGGAGACTACTTCCAGAGGTGGTTCCAGCAACGGTTGGAGCACTGAGATAAGGAGACTACTTCCAGAGGTGGTTCCAGCAATGGCAGGAGCGCTGAGACAAGGAGACTACTTCCAGAGGTGGTTCCAGCAATGGCAGGAGCGCTGAGACAAGGAGACTACTTCCAGAGGTGGTTCCAGCAATGGCAGGAGCGCTGAGACAAGGAGACTACTTCCAGAGGTGGTTCCAGCAACGGTTGGAGCGCTGAGACAAGGAGACTACTTCCAGAGGTGGTTCCAGCAATGGCAGGAGCGCTGAGACAAGGAGACTACTTCCAGAGGTGGTTCCAGCAATGGTTGGAGCGCTGAGACAAGGAGACTACTTCCAGAGGTGGTTCCAGCAACGGTTGGAGCGCTGAGACAAGGAGACTACTTCCAGAGGTGGTTCCAGCAATGGCAGGAGCGCTGAGACAAGGAGACTACTTCCAGAGGTGGTTCCAGCAATGGTTGGAGCGCTGAGACAAGGAGACTACTTCCAGAGGTGGTTCCAGCAACGGTTGGAGCGCTGAGACAAGGAGACTACTTCCAGAGGTGGTTCCAGCAACGGCAGGAGCGCTGAGACAAGGAGACTACTTCGAGGGTGACAGTGCAGATTAGACACAACAAACTAGTGTAGTATTTATGACGTCATTCCGGAAACTTTTTGATCACACCTCGTACATTTCATAAGGTTGTTTCATTTAAAGTGTACTTCATATTTTAATATGTGTTACAGTAGAAACTGTTTTCAAGTGTTTATTCTTCTAATATATGTTCTTTACTTCTCGTGGTTTATATTGCAATTTTCATAATGTCTAATGTTAAGATGTTTTAATGTTAAGATGTCTGTTTCCGTTAAACAGACTATAGTGATTGCTGGTTTGCATTGCCAACATAATCATAATTTTGGTGATATTAAAACACACTTTTGTAAAAATACTTCGTTACAGAAAAAATAGAGAAAGTCGAGTGAATGGAACACATAAGAATTTTACTTTCTCCTCATGTACTATGTACCTACATAGTGTATAGAGAGGTATGGCACTCCACCCAAAAATTCGATTCGAAGGTTTTACCTGAAACACGTTTTAGGGTTCCCTATATTCAAAAAAAGTATTTTTAGAAATAGGTCCGTGTGGGTGTGTCTGTGTGTATGTGTGTCCGTAGATCTGTGAACACGATACCCAAAAATGAAAGTTCGGTAAGAAACTTACTTACTATTTAAGGTTTAGTATCTTCCAAGGATATGACACTAACATTTTGAGAAAACTCCCGCCACCCACATTACTCTTTACATGGAATAATTTTAAAAATGTTGCTTTTTTCAAAAAATGGCCTAAACGGTTTTTATTAAAGTACCATATATTAAAGATATTTACATGACAAATAAAATGTATATCCTAAATTTTCTAGGAATAGCCCCTGGGGACTTCTTTATTTAGGTTGAATTTTGCATAACTAGCAGACCGTAAGAGAGAGATAAAAACTTATTATACAAAAAACTTAGATGTCCTTAAAATACACAATTTATGTCATATGCATTTTTTTTCGTTGGGTTGAGATATTCCTCGTTATTGGTTTCACGTTTAAAATACTTATACTTTTCTCACCCGGATATTTGTTAAATTATAGCAATGCAAAAAAAAAAACAAACAAACAACGGATTTCATTTAGATGGAAAGCAACTTTTAAAATATGTGACTATCGTTTTAGCATACGTTACTGTATTGTTTCCCTTATACTTATAACGAAGCAAATATTAAGACCAGTTTGCTAATAAATTAGCTTGAACTAGATAGAATTAGTTTTTAACAATAATTTGTCACAGAGATGTAGAGAAAGCAAAGAGAATGGAACCATCAGATGTTAGCTATTCTGTTCACAGACACATATACACACATATACGCGGATGTTTATCTAAGTATGCTTTTTAAATAAGGAGTCCTGAAAACATGCACTTCTGGTAAACTTCGGTCTTGAATTTTAGAATGGAAAACAATGCTCTCTCTTCTCCGTGGTCGAGTAGTCAACGAGCTGCCTTCTCGTCCGGAAGTTATGGGTTTGATTCCCGGATAGGCGGGGAATTTTTCTTTAACCAGAAGTATTTCCTTTCCGCACATAGAGTCTGGAAGTATGAATGTGAGAGTGAATTTGTGTGTGTGTTTAGTATGTAAAATGATTAATCTAAAATTCTAAACCTACGGTAATACGAGTTGTTTCACAACTCAAAACCCCCAATACACTATTGAAGTTAAAGTGGGCTGTACAAATGAAACAATAAAAATCTGATGTGATACATACACATTACTTTCTCTACATCTCTGTAACATCATTGTTAATAAGTTTATACTTCTATCTATTTAATGGTAAAGCTCCAGCAGAAACCGTCTTATTACTTTATTCCTTATAAGTAGAAGGGGAATAAGGGATGGCTAAATCGACAATCAAGTGTTTTAAAATGTGGTTGCTATGGAATATAAATCCGTTTCTTCTTGCCAGAAATTGACATGTTCAGTATGAGAAACCTTTAAGCATTTTAAAACTGAAATCAATGACGAGTAATATCTCGAAAACGGCCATCCACGAAAAAAAATATTACATAAATTGTGTATTTTATTGTGATCTATATTTTTTGTATAATACGTGTCTATCTCTCACGATTTACCAGCTATGCAAAATTCAATAAAAGTCGTTCCGAATAAAGAAATCTTCAAAGGCTATTCGAAGAAAATTCAACATGTACATTTTATTTATCATGTAAATATCTTAAATATAAGAGATTTTAATCAAAACCGTTATAGCCATTTTTTAGAAATTCAAAATTTTCGAATTTTTTTCCACCTAAAGGGTATTTTGGGATGGGGGAATTTTCTTGAAAATCTCCTTGAAAGATACCAAACCTAAATACCAAGTTTGGTTTTTAATGGTCTTTTCATTTTTGAGCTATGCTGCCCACAGACAGACACACGCACACACACACAGTGCAATGCAATACACTATGCACATAGTTCGTATAGAGAAAGTATTTATTATAAGTAGTAGGAGAAAGTAATCAGTCTAATACTGAGAAAACTATATACAAATCAATTTTAATTAAAGGAAATTCACTTCTGCAGCAACTAAGTTGAAACCTCTAGTCCTTCGTGACCAACTGGTTTTGAGGTCTGCAAGCTTGACATCCTCAGCCGAGTCAAATAGAGCTAATCAGTAAATATGTAGTATACAATCTAGATGAAGTCAGCAGTTCGCCCCTTATAGAATAGCCGTGTCTGAAACTTTTGCTTCACGTCTTATTCAGCAAAAGGCAGCCGGTTCCTGAGACAGCTATCTGTTAACGCTGTGACGTCAAACTACATCAGACGTTAAATGCTGACGTTCTGCAGTTCGAAGTTAATTAATTATCGTTCAGCAGCTTGACCCGTTTCTACTTAAAGGGGCAATTTCAGTACAGCTTAGAAGATGTTCGTACAAAAACAGAAGAACCGTTATTGAGGAAAAGAGAAATAAAAGGCGCTGATTATCCTTGCAGCCTTAGTGATCTTGTTGTTTTACCTTCTCTACTGCGTACATAAGTAAGGGGAATATTGTATTCCACCCAAAAATTTGAAATCTCCGGAAATATATGTTTTGAAGTCCTTCGAATAAAAAGTTATAAAAAGGGTTTGCGAACAATTAAATAAAAAACTAAAAGTAGATTATATATACAACTTTATATTTGAGTTATACATCTCCCAAAAATGCAAAAATAAATAAATAAGTAAATAAAATAAAACACCTTTAACGCACCCCAAACTAACCTTCATTGACTTTCTCAAACATTTCTAACAATTGTGATTAAAATATTATATTATTTTTAAGGTAATTTTATAACAAATTGATTGCATTTTTCAACTTTTTTGGAAATAGCCTATGAAGTCTTCTTCGTTCTGGAGGATTTTTTCATAAATTGGTAATTCGTAAAACGTAGACCAAAGTTTCATGTTTCTCTGTCTACCCTCCTTATAAAGGACTTACACTTCCCTCCGAACTTATAAGCGAGAAAAAATTATTACGCAAAGAAATATATATCTCGTTGAAACACACAAATTAAGTCTCACGTTTTTTTATTTTGTTACACTTAGATTCCTTGTTATTTATGTACATTTTTCTATACTCGTTATATTCTCAGTAGAAAATCGTTATTCAGTGTTCTTTCTCCTGTGCAAGCAAAGAGAACGTAATTTCGAATCATCTCAAAGCGACCATGTTTTAAAAAATTGACTTTCGTTTTGGACTAGTGTATTCCTCCGTTCCCATTATATCTATAAGAAAATAATCAGTAAGAGCATTTATACACTTGTTAGTCGTAACTAACGCAAAGTGGATAAAAGAATGGTTATTAATTTCTCTAGCACGTATGCAAAATATACATAATTTCTAGAGAAGGTATTTAATTCAACTCGAAAATTTAATACCAAAATTTCACCCAAAATATATGTTCTGAGGCCCCCCGAATCTAAAAATTTGACGTGTGTCATTCACATGACTTTCTCTAAATGTTCCCAAAGAAACTTTCCTTACAAAACGTTATTATTTTATGTACGGCATGCTAATCAAGATAAACATTAGCAGAAATCGCCTGATTACTTACATTCTTGTAAGTAGAATGGAAATAATAGAGCATACTGGGCTAAAGCGATAGTCAAATCTTTTAAGTCTATCGCTAACGTTTGAATTTAGGTTCCCATTTGCATTACCGGGAAGAAAACGAATGAAATAAAACAAAAGTTGATTTCCTACTTAGGTAGAGTTTAAGTTTGTATGTACCTTAAACTTGAAACGAATAACAAGAAATATATAGGAAATGTTTAATTCCACTAAAAGTGTGAGGTGAGTTGTGTGTTTTAATGAGATCTTTAGTTTTTGTATAGAAAGTTTTTATCTAACTCTTATGACTGAAGAGTCGTACAAAAGTCATCCAGAATAAAGAGGTCTTCAGAGGCTATTAGCAGAAAATTTAAGATATATATTTTGTCTGTCATAAAAATATCTTAAACATATGTCATTTTAATCAAAATTGTTACAAACATTTTTGATAAAATTAAAATTTTACAAAAATATTCCATGTAAAGCGTAGTGGGGAATGGGGAATTTCTTAAAAATCTTTGTGTCGCTTTGTGGAAGATACAAAACTTGAATACCAAGTTTGGATTTTCTTAGGTTTTGGTTTTAGAGCTGTGTTGCTTACAGGCACAGGTGTGCGCTCACACACACATAAACATACACACGGGCATTTTTTTAATTTTTTTATTCAGGGTATCTCAAAACATATACATTTTCAGTGAAATTTAGGTATCCAATTTTGGGTGGAATACAACACCTTCTGTACCTACTACATACATGTCACCCTCCGTGCTATAATTGTTACGATGTTAACTTCATATATCCAAAGTCGTGGGTTCAAACCCGGAGGACGATGGATTTTTTCAGGCGTAAAAATCCTTAGCATGGCTTCCTTCGGAAGGAAAGTAAAGAGACGTGGTCCCAAGTCGTAGTTTTACGGCATATAAAAGAATATCAAGAAGCTTCTGAGCAAAATTATGCGGTGTAGAATAATTCGTTTAGTGTAGAATGGGACGCCGAGAAACTTAGCAGTTAAAGTGCATCCATAAATAAAACTCCACTTCCATTTTACTATATCTATACATTGCATGTAGGTGCTAGATAAGGTAAAAAAGCTGATGTGTTCCATTCATATGACTTTCTCTACATCTCTGCAACAAATTATTGTTAAAATGCTTATACTTCTATTTACTTCATTCTAACGGAGAAAAGATTAGCAGAAATAATCTTATTACTTGCTTCCTTGTAAGTACAAGCGGAATAAGTACCATAGATTAAGTGACAGTCAAAAGCTGGTTGCTATGTGACTAAGTTTCTTTGTTTGTACAGACAGGAGTTGACAAATTCCTGCATGAGAAAAGTATGTTTTTCAAAGCTGAAACAAAAAACAAGGAATATCTTAAAAACGATCAATTCCACGAAAAAATGTATATGACATAAATTATGTGTTTTAATGGTATGGTAAGTTTTTGTCCATCTCATATGGTTTAAGAGCTATACAAAATTTCGTAAAATTCATCCTGAATAAAGTAGTCTTCAGAGGCTATTCCCAGAAAATTCAAAATATAAATTTTATTTGTCAGGTAAATATATTTAATATACGAAATTTTAATCAAAATCGTTAGAGCCATTTTTGAGAAAATCTAAATTTCCGAAATTTTTTCCATGTAAAGAGTAGTTTGTGGTGGAGGGATTTTTCTCAAAATCTTCGTGTCGCATCCCTGGAAGATACTAAACTTAAATACCAAGTTTTGTGCTTTACTCACCTTTTGTTTTTGAGTTATCGTGTTCACAGATACACTGACACACGGACACACACACACGGACCTTTTTCTGAAAATACTTTTTTTTTTGGTTACAGGGGACCCTAAAACGCATATTTCCGGTGAAGACTCGGTTAAATACCAAACTTGGTATGTAACTTTAGCATCGCACAAGGACCTGATAAGAAAATGTTCAAGAAAATCTTCCCTCGCAAACTACCGTTTACGTAGAAAGATTAACAAACAATTTTCTTTTCTCAAAAATAAAAGTTCGGCTTTGAATGGTTGGCTGGACCACTTCGTATTTTAGTGGACTTGTTTTCTAACGATTTTAACTAAATTACTGTATATAAAAGAATTTACATGACAAATAAATATCTTTCTATTTTATACCTTGAACTTAATACACAAACATACAGATATTCACAAAATATATAAGTTACCTCCCTTACATTTCTTCATTTCCAAAATATTCCTTGTTGTTGAATTCAATTTTAAAATACTTATACATTTCTCAAACAGGAAGTCGTCCGTGTTTCTATTGATTTACTGCTGCCCATACAAAGAAGCGAATTTCCATCTCAATCGCATAGCAAAAGTTTTCAAAACATTTGACTATTGCTTCAGCATAAAGTACTCCCTTGCACGTATGTATTTCCCTTCTACTAATAGGAACCAAGTAATAAGACCATGCTACTCATTCTCTTGATTAGCATGAAGTAGAAAGGAGAATAAACGTTTGTAAGCCGTTTGTAGAGCAGGTAGAAAGTCATGAGAATGGAATACTTTAGATTCTGTTAAAGAACATTTTGATGCAGAATGGATATTTTTCTATGTATTACAATTTTTATAGCATTAAGTTTGCTGAACAATTGATACTCCAAAGTGCCCATTCACTATAGAGATCACGAATTGAAACCGTTTAGATGGTGAACACTGGTTGTTTATATTTTCCCCTTTCATTTCATTTATTACAGAATTTCAAAGCCGTATTTCAGCTTTTACTACAATCTTCATTAAATTCCAGTAACGCACATTAAAACCATTGACACAAACCTCATGGTTTTGGAACACACTAATCCTGCCAAAATATATTTTTGCTTAAGAGGGATACGAATCATCGTAACAATTAAACATGTTTGTTGCATAATTAATCAAAACTTTTAGTGTTTTAAGGAGTAGAATTAGGCTATTTTTAACTGTAAAAATATTAATATTTTTGCAATAAAACTGTAGTGTTTTTATAATAAAAAGACCAAAAGCCATGCAACTGCAATCATATGTAACCCCGACAGCATCCAATCGTGCCATTACCGGTTATTTCACTGGGGCCCTCCCCTCCTTTACCACAGGTACACTTTGACTCGAGCTCGCGACGTTCGGCTTTGAATGAATTGTCGGTCCACTTCGTATTTATAGTGGCATTTTTTTCCAATTTTGTATTGCGCTAAACTTCAATAAAATTATAGTTGTTATAGCTGTTTTATACTGTAAAAATATTAATACAAAATACTTAAACACTAAATTTGGTATTTGACGGTTTTTTCGTTTTTAAGTTATGCTGACTACATACACATACACTCCACTTACATATACATATGCAATTTTAGCTTCAAGGTATCTTAAAATATGTATTTCCGGCGAAATTTTGACATCAATTTTTGGGTGTAATGCAACACCTTCCTTATCTATGTGCATAATACTTATGGAGAAAGTAATAATAGTGGTTTGGATAAAAATGAAAGTCGGAATACAAAACGGATAAAGATAAGACATATGGTTAGTTTAGAAAACCATAAATATTAAATATATACGAGTAAATAAAAAAGGTATGGGGGAGGGAAAAGGACATTGATGAATGTAGTAGGTAGAAAAGGTAAGGAATAGCATGGATGAGGACGGGAGTGGCATGTATGGGAGTAATGAAAATAAAAATTTCCGTATATCAATTACGCGGATAGGAGAGAGTATATGGCATTATCTAACTGAATGTACAGAGCAAGTAGGAAAGTAAGGGGAAATATGGGACAAACTGAGAAAATAATAGCAACAGTAAAAATGTTAACGGGAAAAGAAGAAACTAGAAATAGCAGTATCAGGAAATTTCTGAACATCATGAACGGAATGTAACACCTTTTCTGAGTATTAAAGTCTAAATTTTGGAAAACTGAAGCTGATTCAACTACAGTTAGTCAGTTTCATTGGCAAATTGCAACACATTACATTATTTACGATAAGTTTGAGATATCTACCCAGAATTTAGGGAGTTATGCGGCTGAATATAATCAAGGGAGAGAATTGCTGGTTACGCAGTTTCAGGCAGCTATGCTGTTTTCCAGGAGCTCCAGTCGAGCACAAATTGCCTTCTGCCGAGTGCCTAACCCCCCGCAATTAGATGTATGGCAGCGGTAGAGGTGCTAGTGAAGGAAGCGAGTTCATAAATTGTGGGGCTTGAAATTACCCAGGGACGGTGAGTTCGCCACCTGCATCCCAGGGACCACGGACAAAACCTCTGAATACGCTCATAACATGGCTTGTGATGGTGGGCTTTAGTCTCTCAACTGCCACTCGAAATTTTTAAAATCCCTTAACCAGGTGCCACGACCTCAGGAAAACTGTTCAAAAGGATGTGAACGTAAAACGAGAGCGCAAGGTGTACACAATTAAAGCCAGCCAAAATTAAAAATAGATACCTAACAGTTGCACATTCTTTTTGTCGTTTTTCGCTATATAAACGCTCTTACAATTGTAATGGCTGCACACACACACACACACACACGCACGCACGAGGCTCCGTATTCCTTTCATACCCGTAAGACTTTCGATCTTACCAAGCGGACGACCTGGGTTAGATTCCCAGTACCGACGTGGGGATTTTTCCCCCGCCGGGAGACCTGGCCCGGGGTGCACTCAGCCTCGTGAGGTCCCTGGGGGCCAATTGTGGTGCTACTTTATAGAGAAGTAGCGGCTCCAGGTCACGAGGACCGCATTAACCGGCAGGGGGGTTCGAGGCGCTGACCCTCCAATACTGCAGCGGCCGGGCGTTAGGCCAAGGTTCCTGTGAGCTGTCGTGCCATGGGAGTTATTATTATTATTATTATTATTATTATTATTATTATTATTATTATTAGGACTTTCGATACATAACCTATAAAATCCATAGTAAGTAAGATGTCCTAAAGTGTATGCCATTGTTATATACAATAATAGTAATATGTTTGCCACGTATAATCATTCTAGCTTACATTGTTTATTAAATAATAATGTTTTTTTCTAAATTCATTGCTTTAATAAATATCTGATATGTTGTACAAACACGACTTTCTCTACGTCTCTGTAATAAATTATTTTTAAAAATCTTACTCTTCTGTTTCAACTAGATAAACATTACCAGAAACAGCCATATTACTCAGTCTCTTAGTTCTTTCTGTTTCAACTTAATCTAGATGAATATTATTAGAAATAGTCATATTACTTCAATCCTTATATGCAGAAGGGAAATACTGAAATACTCTAGGATAAAATAATAGTCAAATATTTCAAAACTGGTTGCTATGTTATTGAAATTCGTTTCTTTGGGTGGCGAAGTATTTTAAAATTAACCAAAACAAGAAATATCTGGGAAACGAACAATACTATTAAAGTAATTTATATGATATAAACTATTGCTTTAAAGAGATCTAAATTGTGTCTGCGGCAAGTTTTTGTATATCTCTTACGGTTTAACTGTTACGCAAAATTCAGCAAAATTCAACCAGATGAAGAGGTCCTCAGAGACTATTCATTTTATTTTCCATGTAGACATCTTTGATGTATGGTATTTTAATCAAAATTGTTACAGCCATTTTTGAAAGAAAACAAACTTTTCAAAAAATTTCCATGTAAAGGGTAGTTTAGGTTGGTGGATTCTCTAAAAATGTTTGTGTAGCATTCTTGGAATATAATAAACCTAAATACTAAATGTTTTATTTAACGGCCTTTTCGGTTTTGAGTAATGCTAAGAATTGTTATTTTTTTTTGGAATCAGGGGGTCCCAAAACTGGTATTTACGGTGAAATCTTGGTATGAATTTTTGAATGCAATACAATACTTCTCTATACACTATGTACGTAGTATATGAAGAGAAACTAAAAATGATCTGTGATGCATTTTTAAAAATATTAACTTACAAAAGTTCAGTTTAAGAGATTACAAGTAGATATCATATTTATGTTTACTTTCTCTAGCATGTATGCACAATGTACACAGTGGTTGCAGAAGGTACTGCATTCTAACAAAAAAAATCGATACGGAGATTTCACCTGAAATACAAGTTTTAGGACCCCCTGAATCCAAAAAGGCATTTTTTGAAACATGTCCATGTGATTCTGAGTGTGTGTGCAAGGGTATGTGTCTGTGGACAGCATAGCTCAAAAACGAAAAGTCGGATGAGTACCGAACTTGTTACTTTAGATTCTATATTCTCCAAGGATTCAACACAAATATTTTCAAGTTAATACCCCCACCATAACTACCATTTACCTGGAACATTTTTGGAAAATTCTGATTTTCTCAAAAATGGTTCTAACGAGTTTTATTAAAATTATATATGTTTAAGAAGTGTGTTTCTTGAATTTTCTGGGAATAACCTCTGTACAACTCTTATGTAACTGGTAAAACGTAAGAGATAGAAAAAAAAGCTTGCTACACAAAAAATGTAGATCTCATTAAGATGCACAATTTATGTACTATATATATATATTTTTTTTTTTGTAAATCTATTAGTTTCTGTTATAAGGTATTTAAACTTTGCTCAAACAGGGACACCATTCTGTTCGTTTTTCTTTTGTTTACTCCTAGCAAGCAAAGAGACCGAATTTTAGTCGTTTCACTTAGCGAATAGCTTTTAAAAGATCTATCACTTAAGCTTAGTGTACCCCCTTATTTACCTTGTAATGCAAAGAAGCAAGCAAAAAGACCAATTGTGGTAATTTTGTCGTGATTAAGGTGACGAGATGAAATAATATTTTGTAAAGTAAGTTTGTTTGTGGAACATCTGGAGAAAATCATATGAATGGGACATATAAGATTTTTTATATTAGCCACAACTTATGGAAAAAAATTATTATTCGTTACTCTCTAAAACTCATAAGTTTGCATAGTTTTAATAATTTATTTTGGAGCATTGTTTCAAAAAAATAATATGATAAATTTATTTAACGTGTATTGCAGAGACAGCATTAAGCTTTTTAAAGACACTAACGAGAAATTGCATCGTGTGGAATATTTTGGGTATGCAAAAACTCTTGGTAAAATTAAGGTTTAAATTTGGGAGTGTCTTATATTACCCATTAATAGCTTCAATTAATTGGTAGTTAGAGTACGTTAAGTGTAAACCGGATGTATTTTCTTAAAAATTAGAATGTCTATCATTTTATTATTACGAAACAAAATTCTTTTACAATTTGTTTCAATTATTTCGTCAAATATTACAAATGCATCATCACTTTAAGCATACATCTCGATCATCCATATAGAACATCTATCAAGGCTATTTTGTTATACTCAGATCTATTATTATTATTATTACAATTATTATTATTATTATAATTTAATTTCCTCTCAACGAGATTTTAATATGATGTTTTGGCCATGATGGTGCATTGAGAGTTTGAAGGCTTTGATGGGTCGATAGACCAGCTCTGGGGCGGTTCCTCTTCTACCAGATTTTCTTGTCCTTAATTTTGTCTACTCATCATTTCCTTCATTGTCATCCTGCTTCAGGTTGCCTGTTCCCATGGCCGCACTCGCAAAGCTGCCTAGTTTTGGTGCTTTTTTGTTTTTTTTAAATACTTTTCCGGAGTCTGGTCGGGACTCCGGCACTGTATACCCTACTTTTATTTACCTAATTGTTTCACCTTGTTTGCTGTATGATTATTGAATTGATGTTTTCTTCTTTTTACACACACATATACACAAACATATAACACCCATGCCCAAGGCGGGACTCGAACCCAGGATCCACTGCGCTACGCAGCACCAAAGCGAGACGCCTTGGCCATGGGAACCGGCAGGCTCGTGGCGCAGGGGATTACGGGTCCGAGTCCTTACATGAGCATAGGTGTTTGTAGGTTTGTAAATGTGTGAACACATACCAATAAATAAACCGACCAAAAAGTACAAAAAAACACAGTAATGTAAGGAGAGAGAGAAAAAAAAAACAGAACGAACTTGAAACAACAATAATACAAAAAAGGGTGTAAGACCAGGCGTGTGATTTTGCTTTGTCTAGGTTTCTTCCTTGACGTCGGTCAGGATTGACCTGCAAAGTAGCCTCCACCAGGTGAGCCGTACAGGGTTTAGGGGCACGTGGGTGTGTTCGAACTTTAAACATCAATTCCCTTTCGTGCTTGTGCCGCCCTCACCCGGATGTGGTCGATGTTCATGTCTTCCCTCCCTACTAGAGCTCAAATGTTCATTAGGTCTATGTGCTATACACAGTCCCACTTATGTTAGAATCATCTTTCTGCCAACATGAACATTATAATATAGGAGATAAACACTTTAAATACCTTTTTGGGGGGGAGGGGTGAGGTTGCAAAATACCGGGTGAGATTAAGCCTCAAAGAGGAATGGTGGCATCAAATAGCGCTTAGACGTTAGAATGCAACTGCACTTCTCTACTGCTGATGTGATAGGTCATTCCTTATTTGTTTAATTATTACTTACTCTACACATACTGTGTACGTAGTGTACATAGGAAGAACTTTATTCCACCCAAAAATTCGATACCGAGATTTCACTGGAACTATATGTTTTGAGGTTCCTGACATTTAACTGGGTACCTTTCAAGGATGCAACACGAAGATTTTAAAGAAAATATACACATACCGAACTACCTTTTACATACACATTTTTTTGAAAATTTTGTTTTTCTCAAAAATAGGCCTAACGATTTTGATTAAAATATCGTATATTAAAGTAACTTGTATAACAAAGAAATTTATATTTTGAATTTTTTGGGATTAGGTTCCGAAAACCTGTTTACTTTAGAGAATAACTAGTAAACCGTAAGAGATGCACACGTGCTTCTACATAAAAAATATAGATAACGTTAAAACACACGGTTTATGTCAGACACGTTTTTGTTGCAGAGTTGACGGTTTCCGAGATATTCCTTGTTATTGGTTTCAATTTTAAACTGCGCATCTTCTCAAATGGGGTCACCTTTCATTTCATCTCTCTTTTGTTTTTCTAGAAATGCAAAGCAAACCAAAATACAAGTGTTCACATATCGATCGCTTTAAAATATTTGGCCATCGCTTTAACCTGGTATTTCCCCTTATTTCTCTTCTGCTTATAAGGAACTAAGTATTATACCAATTATGTTAATGCTTATCTCATTTAGTACAATGAAGGTAAAAGAATAACCTTTTGTAAGAACGGTATGTTTGCAGAACAGGCAGAAAAAGCTGCTCTAATTTTGAATTACAAAGATCTCTTGTAATAATTGTACATAAGTTCAAATTTAGCTGTTTCTGATATTATTATTATGATGATGATTATTATTATTATTATTGTTATTATTATTATCTGCTTAATTTAAAGTATAAAATTCAACTCTATTGTTATTAATTTTGGTTCCGAATTATTCCGTTAATAAACACAATAAAACGGCTGTTGAGCTTACTAGGCAAGAAGCAGTTAGGAATTCCTAGAAATGTTTCTGGCTTTCGGAACCGTTAGAGCAAAATCAACGCGGAAATCAAAAATAGTATTCATACACCGCATTTAGAACATTTTTCGGATATGTGAATGCTGTAATACCAATCATAAAATTAATTCACATTTTGAATAAAAGTTACAGAAATACAACAAGACAAATGGTACGATAAAGATATAGTTTGGGAGAAACACACCCAAGGCTATGAAAATTAGATTCCATAATGCTCTTTCTAAGGCTGTGCCTTTATATAGTAGCGAAAACAAGATCGGAAGCAAATTGAAACGATCAAACATAAGATAAAACATATCTTTCTCTAGCTGTTCCGCAAACAAATATTCCTTACAAAAGAATATTATTTTATCTAAATAATACTAATTGAGATAAACATTAGCAGCCTTTGTGTTATTCCTTGCTTCTTTGAAAGTACAAGAGAAATAAGGTACTACACTAGGCTGAAGTGATACTCAAATCTTCAAAGCTGGTGGCTGTGTGAAATAATTGAAATATTGTTCTCCTCTGAATTTCGGGAAGTGAAATAAAATAGATGAAAGGAAAGTTAACTTCCCACTTGAAAAACTTTAAGTAGTTGAATGGAAAATCTCGGAAACGGTTAACTCTACAAAAAATGTACAGCACATACATTGTGTGATTTAATGTTATCTACATTTTTGGTTAGTAAGTTTTTATTTGTCTTTCACGATTTATATTTTATACAAAAGCCATCAAGAACGAAGAGGTCTGCAGAGGCTGTTAGCAGAAAATTCAAAATAAAAATTTTGTTTGTCATGAAAATACCTTAAACAGACGACATTTTAATTAAATTCCTTAGAGCCATTTTTTAAGAAAATAAAAAAAAAATTGTGAAAAATGTTATATGTAAAGGATAATTGGGGTTGGGGAATTTCTTGAAACTCTTCGTGTAGCATTCGTGAAAGGTGCTGAAATTAAACACCAAGTTTGGTAGTCAATCGACTTTTTGAGCTATACTATCCACAGATACATATACACATATACAAGTCAACCAGGATGAAGAGGTCTTTAGGGACTATTCTTAAATAATTCATTTCGTTATTATGAAAATATTTTAAACATATGGTGTTTTAATCAAAATCGTTAGGGCCCTATTTGAAAAAATAAAATATTTGAAATTATTTCAATGTAAAAGGTAGTTGGATATGGGGGGGGAGGATATTCTTTAAAATCTTTGTGTTGCATCCTTGGGAGATACTGAACTTAAATATCAAATTTGGTATTAAACAGAATTTTCGCTTTTGAGCTATGCTGCCCACAGACACATACACACGAACCTTATTCTAAAATCTTTTTTCTTTATTCAGGGATCCCAAAACGTGTATTTATGGTGAAATCTCGATATTGAAACTTTGGGTGCAATACAATATCTTCTCTGTAAATTATGCACATAGTACGTGTAGAGAAACTAAAAATAGCCCATAGTTCAGTGGTATGCATAAAGCACTTTTGATTATAAATTTATAATAGAACAGGAAATGAAAGTTTCACCATTACAGAAAGAGCCCAAAAGAAAGGCTAAACTTCAAGGTAATGCCTTTCCTAACTACCATTCTGTGAGGACACCTAAAGGCAGACTAGAAACACTTTCTCATTCACAACAAATGCTTAGTAGACATTAGAAATTTGTTTTAAAAAATCTGATGTGGTCCATTGACATGACTTTCTCCAGCTGTTCCACAAACAAACTTTCCTTAGAAAAGATTTTTCTTTTATCTACGTCACGCTAATAGTAATAAATATTAGAGGAAGTGGTTTTGTTACTTGCTCCCTTTTAAGTATAAGCGAAATAAGGGAGTATACGAGGCTAAAGTATAAGTTATGTGAAACAATTGAAACTTGGTTCTCTTTTGCATTCCTTGGAGTAAACAAAAGGTATGCAACGAAAGTTGACTTCCCGCTGGAGAAAAGTTTAAGCAGTTCAAAACTGAAACCAATAACAAAGAATATATCGGAAACGGATAACAAAAAGATAAGAAAAAAAAGAATATAATATTAATTTTGTCTTTTAATGGGGTATACATTTTGGTGCATTTTTGTCTATGTCTTACGGTATACGATTATTCAAAAGCCATCCAGAATGAAGAAGGTCTTTAGAAGCTGTTTTCATAAAATTTAACACATACATTTGATTTTCAGAAAATATCTTACACATATGACATTCTAATCAAACTAAAAATGTTCCACGTAAAGGGTAGAAGGTTTGGTGGAGTTTGTTTAAAATCCTCTAGCGCATCCTTGGAAGATACTGACCTTAAATACCAAATTTGATATTTAACCGACTTTTCGTTTTTTAGTTATGCTATTTATAGACACACGTACCTATTTCTAAAATGTTTTTAATTCAGTTATGTTCAAAGCATGTATTTTTGGTGAAATCTCGGTATCGAATTTTTGGATGAAGTACAATACCTTCTCTGCCCACAACGTACAGTTTACATATCTGCTAGTAAAAGTAGAATGGTTAAAAAGTAAGACATAAATTTGAGAGCTTCAAGTGCAAGGTTATCAAAAAAGGCATTTCACCGTTAGTTTCAGTAGTGAAGGAAGTTCATATACTATTCATGGAAGCGCAGCTCAAATTGCAGAAATAAATAAACCTGCAATAAGATAGATTATTTGGCATAAACTATATATTTATAAAACTACCATTTTGGTCTACTCCGAACAAGAGGTATGGTTAGCAAAAGTAATTTGGACATGAATAATAAGAGCACAACTTTTTTTACATTTCTATGTGGTTATATTTCTTTTGCAAAGTGCCTTAACCTCAGGAAGTCTTCTTATAAAGCACTTTTAGTTAGAAAATTCCTAAGAAAATATTTTTACCCATACCTTGATTTTTCACGTAATGCTATTACATTAAATATTCATTACTAGCAAACAAAACTGCACCATTCGTACTGCACTTTTACTTTTCTTGGGTAACCTACAAGGATTTATACGAGAGCAGCAACATGTAATACGTTATTCTGTGTAGGTTATGTTATAACTGCTATTACGTTCACAGTTTTAAGCATATTTACTTGGTGCATTCTTTTCTTATCAGACATTTTTAGTTTCTCTAGCCCGCATGTAAAATGTACATAGTGGATAGAGGAGGTCAATGTTGGAATTTCCCTAAGTCCGATAAAAAACATTTTTTAAAAAATGGTACATGTGTGTATGTGTGTTTGTGACTGAATGTGGACAGCATAGCTCAAAAACGAAAAGACCGTTAAATACCAAACTTGGTTTTTAGGTTTAGTGACTTCCAAGGATGGAACAAGAACATTATCTTGAAAATCCACCCACCACAAACTACTCTTTACATGGACAAATTTTCAAAAATTTTGATTTTCTTAAAAATGGCTGTAATGATTTTGATTGAAATCCCGTACATTAAAGCTATTTACATCCCAAATAAAATGTATATCTTGAGTTTTCTGGGAATAGTAGCTTTATTCTAGATGACTTTTGCCAAATTTTGCTTAACTGCTAAACCGTAAGAGATAGAGCAAAACTCACTACACAAAAATGTAGATCTCGTCAAAACACGCTGCCTTTACGTTTTTAATGTGGAGGTAACCGTTTCCGAGATATTCCTTGTTATTGGCTTCAGTTGTGAAGTACTACTCTTGGCCAAGCAAAGAAACGATTTGCAATGACAATCGCATAACGATAGCTTTTAAAACATTTGTCTATCACTTTAGCATAGTGCATTTCCTTCATTCCCTTGTACTTATAAGGAACTAAGTGGTAAGAATGTTCTGCTAATGTTTATCTCGATTATCATGGTGTAGAAAAGGAAGAAGCTTTTGTAGGAAGTTTGAAGAGCAGCTAGAGAAAGTCATTTGAGTGTAAGAAATCAGATTGTTAATACTATATTTACGTTTGCTGTTTATTACGAGAAAAATTGCAATGGCAAACGCAATATATTGTTGCTTCTGCATTGTGTAATTGCTTTGAATCAATCTCGGCGACGGCCTTTTTGTTTTTATATTAAGTTGTGTGTTACTGCGCCTGCATGGCATTGGTTAACACTGAGCTGAAAAACCGAAGAAAACAAACAGCGAAATGACAGTATATTTCATTCTTTTAATTAAGTATAACGGAGGACTATTTGTGTAGCATACTTCATTCTGTAGGTCTTTCTGTTTAATTTGCTGGATTGCTATTTTAGATATTACCTCCAGTATATTTCTGCTTTGTTACTGTTTCATTCTGTAATGAATGTTTTTATAGCTTCTTTGTTTTATTTCCCCAGCAGAGAAAAATAAACACCAGTCTAAGAAATTGACGACGCCATCTGTATTCTGGCGAGAGCTTCATAATTTTGTCCGCTATCCTGGCCTGCTTCCAAACGTTATGGTCTTGTTTGGTATTCCGTGACGTCATTCCGTAGTAACACGTGTCACAGACGGTTTCCCACGTATTGTTAATAATAACGACTGAGGAGAGTCCGTGATTGCCGTAGAGTTTATTAGAGAAAAGGACAGCAGATACAGAAAGCGGCATATTATAGAGGGTGAGTTTGAATGACCATTGGGATCTGTGAGTGTCCAGGATTACTCTCTGAATATTGGAGGCCACTGTTGTTTGTGATTGGTTTCCGGTACTTGTCAAATTTCCTAATATTGGTTTTATTGATTAACATATACTTAAGGAACCTAATGTTTTATTGTTTCTTACTTATATTTCTATTGCACTTATACGAAAAGAAAAAGCTGAAATATTACATTTACATGCCTTTCTTAATATTAAGTAGATATTCTACAACAAGCTATTCTTGCAGAAGCTATTTTTCTATCTACTTCCTACTAATCAAGATGAACATTAGCAGAAATGATCTATTAGTTATTCCCTTCTAGATAAAATGGGGATAATATAATACACTAGGCTAAAGCGAGGCTCAAACCTTTTAAGCGCTAGTTGCTGTATGATGGTTTTGAAATTAAAAACAGAAAAGTTGCCAAATTCCCATTCAAAAAAGTATTAGCACATTTAAACCAATAACAGGTAGTATTTTGAAAATGGTTAACTCCACAAAAATATGTATTTGACAAACTGGGTGATTTAACGAGATTCACATTTATTTTATTTTTTGATAGCTTTACGTCCTTTAACCTAGTTGATCATAACGGACGTTGAATGAAATTGGCGACAGGATGCTCAAATGATCTCGGGTCCATGGAGCTCTAAAGTACTCGACATTCGTCTTCACATGATAAGGGAAAAACTCGAAAAAGAAAAGGTTTGCCCTTATCATGTAAAGACAAGTGTCGAGTAACTTAGAGCTCATCCTTAGCGTTATTCGAACTCGCGACCTATGTGAGGCAGACACGTTACTCACTCCACTGCCCATGCAGGCTCTACATTCCTTGTGTAGTAAGATTCTGTCTATTTTTACGATGCACGGATTGTGCAAAAAGTATCTACTTACTTCAGAGGCCATCCCATGAAACTTCAAGATATACATTCCATTTATTGTGAAAATATCTTAAATATGTATAATCCACATGTCAATTTTTGAGAAAACCAAAGCATTCGATAATGTTCCATGTAGGGCTTATTTAGGGTATTTTTAAAATATGTTAGAAGATGCTAAACGTATCAGCTTCGGACATACACCCATACAGGAAATTACTATAATAATATCCTTTTAGACTCATTGGGTTCTCAAAACACGTATTTCCAGTATGAAATCTCGGAATAGAATTTTTGTGTGGAATGCAATACATTCTCAACAAACCATGTTCGTGGTAGAGAATGTACTAGCTTTTCTATACCGAGTCCTTATGATAAATGAGTAAATCAGGTAATTTAGTAGCTATCACAGGTATGTAAAGTAATTGGCAGCAACAGCGATATCTGGGGTCACTAAGAGGAATAAAGGTTCCCTAAGAGAATCATGAGAAGGCAGATCCAACATTGATGTACGCGCTGCCAGAATTCCAAACATCGTCCTAAGTTTGATTTGATACTAGGGTGGTATGAAAAGTTCTTGGACTGATAGTGAAAAACGACAACTCATGTTTTCAAAGTAGTTTTATTTTTCAATATAGTCTCCTCTAATACCAATATATTTTGTCTAACGGTGTTCCAATGCCATTATCCCTCTCTGTGTGTTCCTCTGAAGTGATGCAAAGTATCCATTTACAGACCCAATTGCTTCATCACTGGACGAAAAGCGCCTACCAGCGAGGAATTTCTTCAGTTTTGGAAACAGATGGAAGCCTGAGGAAGCCAAATCTGGGGAAAAGGGTGGATGTTCCAGCACCTCATAGTGCAGATCTCTCAATTTCCCCATTGCCAAAACACTTTTGTGGGCAGGTGCATTATCCTGATATCTTTTTTTCTTTTTAAACCCGTGTCTGTTTTCATGAATGCTTGCATTAAGTTTGGTTAGAAGTTAAGAGTAGTATTCTCCAGTAATGGTTTTACCTTTTCTCCAGATAGTCAATCAACAAAATTCCTTTGGTATCCCTAAACCCTGACGCCGTGATTTTCCCGCCGATGGCACCATCCTCGCCTTCTTTAGAGCTTAAGAACCAGCTTCTGTCCACTGCTTCGACTGCTGCTTGGATTTGGGTGTGTAGTGGTGAATCCATGTTTTATCCATTATGACGTATCGGCGCAAAAAGTCACTTCTGTTCTTCTGAAATGCGCCAAGCACTTTTCACAAAGTGTCGTGCGAATGCGTTTTTTATCCACAGTGAGGATACGCGGCACCCATCTTGCGCAAAGCTTTTGCATGTGTAATTCCTGATGCAAAATGTGATCAATACGTTCCTTTGAAATTCCAAGAGCATTAACAATTTCACACAACTTTTTACGCCGCTCTTCCAAAATCATGTCATGCACTTTTTTAATTATTTCCAATGTGGTTACTGCTTTTGGACTTCCTTCGCGTGGTTCGCCTTGGACGCTTTCACGGCCACCCATTTCTTCACAGTGGAAACTGAAGGTGAAGAGTCACCATACATTTACAATCTGCAAATAAATTTCTGTAGAAGTTAAACATTCTTTTACGAATAATTTTATCACAGCACAATACTCGAATTTCTCCATTTTCAAAGCAATATGCACTTCAACTGCTTCAAACAACTACCTACAGTCAAGCATTGCCTGAAATGACTTGTAATCTTACATAGGCTCCATTAACGTGTGTACCAACGTAAGGGAGAAAAAAATCATTCAAGTAGTGCCGCTGTTTCTGGGTGAGGCAGAATACTTTTCAGACCGCCCTCAAATGTTGGCAACAAGAACTTCTTTAGATATGTTCGGTTGTTGAAGTGGCTAGTCCAGGGCATACGGCATTGAATAATGAATTATAAAAAACGTACTCGCCTTTTTTCTATTCCACCCATTATCTCCTTTCCATTCCTGCTTATCCTGATAATGGAGTCAGACCTAAATAACTCGGACCCTTTTGCGTTAGTATGATTTTATGATTCAGTAGTTGGTACTAATGGCTCCATTTGCCAGAAGGCAGTGATTCGTGTTCGTGGAATAGCCGTAAGTACCATTCGAAGTTTTGAACAGCGAGTTCCGAATATTTAACATTATGAAGAAATTGGCAAATCTCAAAATCTCCTTTTGTATTACTGGTATACAGTATTATGTGTGAATGCAGAAACATTTAACATTCACAACTCAAAAGAGTATGAGTTTTTCAAAGCTGAACCCAAAAACAAGAAATATCTCAAAAACGATCAACTGCACAAAAATGTATATAACTTAAATTGTGTGTTTTAACGTGCTCTATATTTTTGTGTGGTATGTTTTTGTCCATCTCTTATGGTTTAGCAGGTATGCAAAATTCCGTAAACTTCATCCAGGATAAAGTAGTCGTGAGAGTCTATTCCCAGACAGTTCAAGATATTCATTATATTTGTCAGGTTAATATCTTTAATACACAATATTTTAATCAAAATCGTTAGAGCCATTTTTGAGAAAATCAAAATTTTCGAAAAAAGTCCCGTGTAAAGGGTAGTTTGGGGTGGAGGGATTTTTCTAAAACTCTTTGATATTTAATGGTCTTTTCGTTTTTTAGCTATGCTCCCCACAGACACACACATACACACACAGACACACACGGACATTTCTCTAAAAATGTTTTTGTTGGATTCCGGGGGGTTCAAAAATGTATTTCCTGTGAAATCTCAATATCAAATTTTTGGGTTCATTACAATACCTTCTCTATACATTATGTACATAGTACGTGTAGGGAAAGTAAAAAGATGTTTGGAATAAATTGTTTGTTTTAAAGTGATCTATAGATAATATAGTTTGCAGAAAGCTGCTTAATTGAAGATACCTTCACAGAGAAATTCCCAGAAAATGAAAGATGTAAATTTTCCTTTAATAGAAATACATTTATTAGAAATTTTATTCAAATATGTTGAAACCGTTGTTGAAAGTTGTACGTTGCTAAAAATATCCCATGTGAACTTAAGTTTAGAGTAGTGCGATTTTGTTATAATCCTCGTAACACATTTTCAAATATATGAACATAAATACCAATAAGTACTTCGTCTTTTTTTGTTTACCAAATACTACGTAAGTACAGACTAGATAGAGAAGCTATTATAATCCATCTAAAACTTGATCCCGAGATTTCTCCGAAATATATGTTTTGAGGACACTTGAATACCAAAAGTTTGGATAATATCCGTGTGTATCTGTGTATGTGTGCGTGCCTGGGCCTGGCATTATTCAAAAATGAAAATGACCTTATATAGTAATTTTGACCCTTTTCATTTTGGATGACTTCTACATACTGATAAACTGTAAGAGGTAGACAAAAACTTACTACAAAAAATGTAGATCTCGCTAAAACACACAATAGCATCGCATACATTTTTTGAGCCAAACATTTCCAAAATATTCCTTGTTATAGATTTTAAAATTTCCAGTTCTTAGATTTTTCTCAAATGGGAAGCGTTGTTCATTAGTTTCACATCGGTCATGAAAAGAGAATGGAATTTCACTTTCACTGTCTTTTAAAAACTTTACTATTCTTTAGCCTAATATATTCCCTATTTTCATTCTACTTAGAAGGAACTAAGTAATAAATATTTATGTGAATGTTTATTTCGATTTGCCACAAGTAGGGAGAAAAATAAGCTTTTATAAGTATAATTTTTTCCAGAAAAGATGAGAAAGTTATGTGTATAGAAAGCAACACATCGTTTTGAGTTATGGTTTTCACAGAGGCACATACGCATTTGGACACACACGTTTACCTTTCTATAAAAATACTGTGTTTAAGGAGATTTGAAAACATATGTTTGCAATGAAACCTTAACTTTGAATTGTTTTAAGAACATATTACTTCGCTCTTGCTATACCAAGTGGCCCAACTTTGACGTGTGAGAAATCCATTGCGAGTGAAAAGAGCTGCGGAACTCAACGGGTCTATTTAAAGGTAAAACCTTCCAGTGGAGTACTGACAAAAGTGACCTTGGCTTTATACGTTTTTCTCTCAGGGGATACTGTGATCAGGTCGAGCTCATTGCGAAAGGGAATATGGAGGTCACCCAGTTCTCCACTGACGGTTTTAGCTTTAAATAAGCCCCTTCGTGTTGTGCAACTCTTTTAACGCACCAAGGTTGTCTATACACGCCAAATATGGGACAGTTGGGCCACCTTTTATTTAGTGGAGAGGGTAAAAATTGAACTTATTTAGAAATTGAAAGAGGAGTGGTCTACACTTATTTTTTAAATCCGTTGTATTTTCTGTTTCTTGAGTTTAATTGCCATAATCAGAATTATTGACCTGTTTTTATACAATCTCGCTTGTATATTTTAAGATTTTTTTCCAGTCAACAGTGCTTTTGTGATTTCCATTCCTTCGTTTAATTATTCCATAATATTCTACACTTTCTTTAATCTCAGATTTCCAACATTCTTTGTTTGTTCTTTAGGATTAAGGATTTTCTTTCTTCTTTCATGTTTCTACTTTCTCTTTCGAGTTTGTCTTCTTTCTTCCACAGAAGAGGTTTCTGTATTTGGTGATATCATGTTTACAGACGGCCAGCAAACAACAAAGGCCTAGGAGAAAACCGCGCTATTGAGGATGTGAAAGACACAAAGGAGGGATGAATACTTTCTCTTTTCCATATTTGGGGCAAATCGTCCCAAAAATTGCAGTGCTGCCTTTATTCAAGGTATTATTACTGCATCCGGCTTTTAATGCGTTATTCTCTGACAGCCTTTTGCTATTCATTCCCGCCTCCCCTTTGTCCTTCTCTAAAGTTTCTTTTTTCCACATGTTGGCTTTTATTCCATCCCTTCATGTTTATTTTTAATTTTCCTGCATTTCTTTATGTTTTTGTATACAGAACACTCTACCAATCGATACTCTCCATTCGCTTGATTTTGCAACGTCTCTCTCTCCTACTATTAAGCATGTTTGTGAGTCTTGGTGTAGAAATCTGTTAAACACAAATGTAAACGACAATATGTGCATTGTTATCTGAAGTATGGAAGATTCAAGTTTCTCAACACCCAACTGCACAAATGCATTATTTATCCGATGGGTATATTGTCATTTACATTTGTATTTAACAGATTTCTACACACAGAACCACAAACATGTTTAATAATAGCTAATTATTTTATACCTGTGCTTCCTGTCCCATTCATTACTACACCACCAACATGAATAATTGCGTATATGGATAGCTAAGTTTGGTGCAGCAATTTCAAAATGGGTTTCGGATAAGTACACAGTACCATTGATAGCGTTTTATTTTTGACTCTAAGGACAAAACAAATTTTAATTAAGCGAGGAAGGCTTCATTATGCATTTGTAGATTTTAAGAAGGCATTTGACACTAGCAATCGAATTGCTTTATGGCATAAACTACGTAAAAAGAATTATCAGGTAAAATAATTACGCATTGCAGGCAATCTATTAAAATGTTGAATTCTGTGTAAAGTACGACATGGTATTACTGACGCAATGCCAGCAGAAAGTATCGAAGCACCAGTAGTAACAGATTTGCAGATCCCAACACTTTTAAATGCGAACGGCTTTGTGTTCTACGACAGCTAACGGACTACAATGAGGAGTGAACAAACTTTAAGGATTATTGGATAGGTAGAGTCCGACTGAAACATTCAACGCCATAGCCGGGATTTGAACCACGGATCTCCCGGCTATGGCATTGAATTTTTCAATCTGACTCTACCTATCCAACTCATGTCCTACAAACGGCTTGTGTGAAAAAACAATTGATCCAATTTAAGGATTATTGTTATGAATGATTCACTTACAGTTAATGTGAATAAGACTAAGGCAATGCCTTTAAAATGGTTTTGTTTATATCAAGGAGGAGACCTAAACATATGCAGGGCAGATACTGGACAATGTTAAATTTTTTGTGTACTTAGGACTCACATTTACAATAAACGGAAAATGGATAAAACATATTGACATCACGAAAGACATGGTAAGGGTGAAAGCAGCGAAAACTCCTCGAATACGTAGAAGAATTACTCACACACACACTCACATATATAACAAAGATATTTAGAGATACAAAGTTGTTTATCTAAAACTATAAAAAAAAGATAGGTTTTAGTGTAAAAGACGAATAACTCGACTATTTCTTTATGCAAGGTCAAATCATGTAAATGGTGAACAAGCCCGCAAGCATATCCTGGGTGTAAGGGCTTTAGATATAGATATTTTGATAAATGGACCTTAATGTACATACACTTTGGTGTGTTTGTTGTTTTTCTCTTCATTTAACACTTTTCACACATAAATGACTACTGGTGTGCTTTGCGTGGTCTTAACAGCGTGGCGAAACAAATAACTTCCATCAATATAGGCTTCCGTTTTGCTTCCACGTTTTCACACATCAGTACGTGACCTGGTTCTACGGATAGTGTGGGATTATTGGCCTTACAAAAATAATTCAAACTCAGATCCGATAATTTTTTATAATGAGGTCTTCACTGAAGTTTACGTTTGGTACCCACAATCTCAGGGAAAATAAAGTATCTTTCTTGTGTGCAACACATATTTGGGAGTACTAATGAACCTCTTAGTAAGTAAAATTATGTCTGCAAAGAAGCAAACATTTATGCACATAACGTTCATTACAGTGTCCTTAGTAAAAAAATAGAAATATCTAGTTATATCCAAGAGCCCCTTCTCTTATGCTCTTTGCAAGGTCAATAGTTTCTTACATTTAAGCGAATTGTAAGGATACCATGGAGGACGTTTTCACTAAAGATCGCGAGCTTCCAAAACAGATATTACAAAATTATGAGAAACCAATGGTAATATCAACTGATATTTAAAGTTTAAAATGAATATAGAAACGTGAAAATAATAATACAATACAGAAGAAAATTCTTATTAAAAGTAAAGCTACATTCACAATGATATGCAAGCAGAGACGAAATGCAACATAAGCGCAAGCGTGAGGGAAGACCATTCACAATGCAGTCGTAAGCGTAACGCAAGGAGTTGACAAGGGATTCTAGATCTGTAAATTGCGTACCGCCAGATATCTTCCAAGCGATCCGCAAGTTTCAAATTGAATCACATAACCAACAATACCACATAAAAGAACTCACTCAATCTTTTACAAATAAATATGTTATAAAACTTACATATTAGCAACTGACGTTCAGGCAGTGACGTCACAGTAATTACTCATTCAAAATTATTAAAATAGTACAAGCATAGAGACTACAGAAAGTGATAAAGCTACACATTTAATGAAACAAAAATTATCTCTCTGCACCTGCTACTTATGAGAACCAAGAAATCTAGACGCAGATGATAATTACATCCATTAAATCAAAGGAGGATTCACAAGGAGACTATTATAATTGGAGATGGCACGGCCAATTAGAAGAGCATGTATGTGCAGCAGGCCGTGTAAAATCTTACAACGTGATCTTGAATTTATAGGAAATGCATAGAGAAAAGAAGCAGAATTCCTCCTCTTTGCACGCAAAGTAAGGATAAAGTTTGGATTTTGCAAAATCTTGCGTTTTATTGCAATGATTTGTGTTTTTCTATGTGAATTCTTACATTAAATAATATGGGTCCAAACTCTTGCGCTTACGTTACGTCTGTGCTTACATCCCATTGTGAATGTAGCATTACTCTGATAAGAGATTTATCTCGTACATGCATATGTTGGAAATCGTAAAAGAAATAAACGGATTTGAATTTGACAAATAATTTTGGAACAAGTTTGGTCCGGGTAAGGCAATGCAATAATTTAGCATTTTTGAAAGTGAAACTTTTTTTTTTGAACTATAGTTATTTATTATTTTACAAAATGTATAAATGGACAAGTACGTTAGATGTAAGAATATATAAAATTAGAAATCATAATCCTTCGTCGTGTATACTATATATGAGATATTTTTCCTGCGCTTTTTTAGCAAACAGACGTAACCATTAATGCGATATTGTAATCCATTATATCTTCCTAAAACCATTGTAGTGCTTCCTGGTTCGTTATTGGCCAGCTGTCCCGCTTTTTTGTTTCATTATCAAGCAAATGTGTCTGTGAGATACACCACACCCGCTCACATACCTCATTGTGTTTGTGGTTTTTTCTATTGGTCACGTTTTTGCGCAAATAATATCAAAAAACAAGGATTGCTCAACATTTGGAACCCAAACGAAAGCCCTGGAAGTACTGTTGGATGATAATCTTTTTTTTTTGTAGTGTTTAACGCCCGCTTTAACTACTTATGGCACCGCAGGCGGTGACACTGATGATACATGAATGAAGATGGAGCACCGGTGGAATGCTATGGTGGGGGAAACCGGAGAACCCGGAGAAAACCCACCCAGTGCCGCTTTGTCCACCACAAATCTCACATGCGGTCGCTTGGGATCGAACCCAGGCCGTCTAGGTGAAAGGCGAGTGGTCTAACCACTCAGCCACGGCGCGGCCTGGATGATAATCAAGACAACGATAATCAAGACAACGATGATGAAAATGACACAGATTGTAAACCTAGGATTCAAACCCGTGTAAACGATTCTCATTCCCCCCAAAATGATACAGCTGACTTAGACAGCACAAATATTTCTCCGTTCTTTTACCGTTAAATGCTTTACTGTTAAAGCTGGGGTCACTAAACGAGACCTCTGCAGCAGAGAAGAACCAGTCACAGAATGTTCTTACCCATCTGTCTGGAGCTAGGGGTCCAACTAGAAATGCTAGTACACCTACAGATGCTTGTTTTATTACAGATGACACACTAGAAATAATCATACCTTACACCAACCAGCTTATTGAAATTTCAAGAAACAAATTTGGCCATAAAACACGATAATTTTAAAGAGTGTTCTTTTTCCTTTTCCCTTTTTATGAATTAGCGGACGTTTTTCGTCTGTATGCACCACGTATGGGTGTTACGAGGGTCGGTTGATAAGTCCCGGGCCTCTCAATTTAAACAGCATTTAATTTGTTTTTATTTATATCTTAACATAATCTCCAGAAAGACTAATACATTTGTCGTATTGGTGTTCTAATTTAATAAAACTGTTTACCGCATCAATGCCCTCCTCGTTGCTGTGAAATTTTCGTCCGTCAAGAAAAATGTTTGAGGTTTGGGAACAGGTGGTAATCACTGGTAGGTAGTTCTGGGGAATAGGGTGGATTTTCAAGCAATCCGAACTTTAATTCGTACACTTTGTTTGTTGTATATTTATTTATTTTTTTTTTGCCAAATGAGATATCTTTCTTTTCACCTCATCACTCAAACGTTGCAGTAAGTTCGCGTAGTAGTCACCAGTGATACTTTTACCCTTTTCCAAGTCATCAATAAAAGTAATTCCCTGTGCATCACAGAAAACACTCACCATAACCTTGTTAGATGACAAAATTGACTTTGCTTTTTTTTGAGTTGTTCACCTGGCGCAATCCACTGCTTTTACTGTGATTTACTTTCTGGAATGTAGTGATGTATCCAAGTTTCATCCTTGGTAATAAATCGTCTCAAAAATTCACAGGGATATTTACGGTAGAGCTCCACATTCCTAACAGAAACAGTTTTTCTTTACAACTTTTTATCACAAACGCAAAACCCATCTTGCACAGACCTTGCGAAAGCCCAAAACATTACTTAAAATATTACCTGCACGTTCTTTTGATAAATTTAATCTTTACTTTAATCTGCGGTCTTCCGATGAATTTTTTTCAGTAATCTCTGGAGTTGTCACTTGTACAGGGCGTCCAGAGCGAGGCTCATCACTAGGGCTCGTAGTCTCATTTTAAACTCTGCAAACCCCTTTTAATCATTGAATATGAAGGCGCAGAGTCTGTCAATGTACTTTCTATTTCCTCCTTGATTTCTTTAATTTCAAATGGAGGTATTTAATAACTGCTTTCAAATTCTCCATTTTCGTGAAAACTCTAAAGCTGTCTTGTTTAAAATGCTGTCATTCGAAAACTAAATAAGCTATTGACCTGTAACTATGGATACAAGCTAGTCTAGTGTTAAACTATACTACGCTAACTGGTCTAGTGGCGTCATTTCTGTGAGAGGCCCAGGACTTATCAGCCGACCCTAATACTTTGAAATTACACTTCGCGTTTTCTCGTACACAACAATAGTATTTTAGGGTGAAATCTTGTCTTCGACTACTCCGTGGTTTGCACTTTAAGACTCTATTAGTATTCAAGCTAATAAGTTCGTTCCGACGATGATCTCCTTCTGGTATCTCGGGTCGAGCGCGCACTGAATTGAAAATAACTATTCCTACTGAAATAATACTTCCAGCACTTCTTTGAGAATACTTAACTATATTCTGAAATGTTGCCGGATGGGCAAAACTGCAATGACTTTTACAATTAATTTTGATTTCTGGTCGCAGAGCGTGCGTACCGCATCCACGCGTAGAAGTAACTTAAGCGTTACTTACCTTCCGGCATGCAACTCGCTATGAAAAACAAAAGAACATTTCTTATGCCTTTCAATTAATTACGAACATTATACTTTGCATCATTTTTTTTTAGCTTAACTTCCTTTAACCTGGGTGGCCGTATCGGACGATGAATGAAATTGGTGAAACGAAGCTCAAATGATCTTAAAGTTACTAGACATTCGTCTTCTCAGGGTAAGGTAAACCTAAAAAATAAAGTGAGTTTCGAACTTCCCACAAAAGATTATTCTTTTATCTACTTCATATTAATAAGATAAACATTACCAGAAATGGTCTTGTAGCTTAATTCCTTATAATTAGAAGAAAAATAAGGAAATGCAGTAGGCTCGAGTGACAGTCAAATCCTTTAAAAGCTGTCGCTATGCGTTTAGCATTGAGATTCGGTTCTCTTTTAAGGATAGGATTAAAAAAATCGATATGAAATAAAAGATAGAAATATTACCATTTTATAAAAGTTTAATTAGTTTAAAGTTTGAAACCAATAACAAGGAGTATCTCGGAAACAGTTAACAACTCTTCAAAACAGTACATATATGACATAAATTGTGTGTTTTAACGGATCTACATTTATGGTGTAATACTTTTTGTCTATATCTTACAATTTGTAAGTCATTCAAAAGTCAGCCAGAATAAAGAGGTCTTCATCCCTTATTCCCAAAAAATTCAAGATATACATTTCGTTTGCATTAAAAAATATCTTAAATATATAGTATTTAATCAAAACCGTCAGACCCATTTTTGAGAAAATGAAAATATTCGGAAAATATTTCATGTAAAGGGTAGTTTTAGGCGAGCAGATTTTTCTGAAAGTCTAAGTGTATCATACTTAGAAAATACAGAAATGATGTATACATATGTATAAAAAGTTTGATTTTTAATGGAATTTTCGTTTATGAGTTGTACTGCCCACAGATAGCACATGGACATTTCTTTAAAAATGTTTTTTTGGCTTAAGAGGTCAATAACCTACGTTATACGTGTCTACGTGCTATGGAAAGTATAAATTGCTTACCAACATGATTAAGATTCATATTATTTGGATATTTTAATAATGACAACTTATATATGTACATACATACATGCATACATACATACATACATACACCCCTTATACATTACATTGTTATTCTTACAGCCAGCGTAATATTTATTATTTAGAATTTTAGAAAACAATGTTTGTAGATTTCGTTAAAGCACATAATTTATCGCAAATAAACTTTTTATATGCAGTTAATTCCATTATCTGGGTTTGCATTTTTAAAGTACTTATACTTTTCTCAATTATGTTCTAAAAGAAGAAGTAAATGTGAATTAAATATGTGTATTAATCAGAAGTTAGTAATGTTATAGGCTTTTGTAGGAATATATTGTAGAAGAGTGAGCAGTAAAGTAATGTGAATGTAACATCACGGATATTAGTTTCTTGTTACATTCATAATGTGTATTGAATGTGGACCATAAGATTCTAGGTATCTTGTTGCAAAGTCACAGTTTTAAAGCATATAATATGCATTGAATGAAGGCCATAAATCTCTAGGTATCTTGCTTTAAATGCATAGTTTTAAAGCATATAATATGCATTGAATGTGGACCATAAGTCTCTAGGTATCTAATTTCAAAATCATAGTTTTAAAGCATATAATATGCATTGAATGTGGACCAGAAGTCTCTAGGTATCTTATTTCAAAATCGTAGTTTTAAAGCATATAATATGCATTGAATGTGGACCATAAGTCTCTAGGTATCTTACTTCAAAATCACAGTTTTAAAGCATATGATATGTATTGGTCATGAATCATAAGTCTCTAGGTATCTTATTTCAAAATCACAGTTTTAAAGCATATAATATGCATTGAATGTGGACCAGAAGTCTCTAGGTATCTTATTTCAAAATCATAGTTTTAAAACATATAATATGCATCGAATGTGGACCATAAGTCTCCAGGTATCCTATTTCAAAATCACAGATTTAAAGCATACAATATGCATTGAATGTGGACCATAAGTCTCTAGGTATCTTATTTCAATGTAACAGTTTTAAAGTATATAATATGTATTGAATGTGGACCATAATAATCTAGGTATCTTCTTTCAAAATCACAGTTTTAAAGCATATAATATATATTGAATGTGGACCGTAACTTTCTATGTATCTTATTTCAAAGTCACAATTTTAAAGTATATAATGGGTATTGAATGTTGACCATAAGTCTCTAGGTATCTTCTTTTAAAAATTACAGTTTTAAAGCATATAATATGTATTGAATGTGAACCATAAGTCTCTAGGTATGTTATTTCAAAATCACATTTTTAAAGCATATAATGTGTATTGATTGTGGACCATAAGTCTCTAGGTAATTTATTTAAAAACACATTTTTATAGCATGGACCATAAATCTCTAGGTATCTTATTTCAAAAGCACATTTCTAAGCATGTATGTGGACCATAAGTCTCTAGGTATCTTATTTCACAATCACAGTTTTAAAGTATATAAAAGCTTAAAAGAAATAAGATGAGAATTCTAAAGCGATAAAAGTGAAATCTAGCAGATGTTTCCGTTAATAGCATTAGTTGATCGCGGAAGAAAGAAATGAATCACTTACAGGGAATGGCAAACGTCGCCAGAAGGATTTTACGATTATCGACTACAGCAGAGATCAAGGTCTAGGTAGAGGAAGGCAGTCTAATAGAAATAAACGGCAGTTGAGCTCATAACTCTCTTCAGCAACTTATTAATCTAGGGAAAGGGATTTCCCCTAGGGACCCATGGCTCATGCGACTCCGTACCTACTCTCTACTTGCTATCTGAACCAACTCTCTGCAAACTTCCTTCCTCACTGCACATGGAGAATAGAAAAACTTTATCATCCCCTCTCCACCTAAGTACCAAGTTATGTTGCGGACCAAATTTCTTGCCTGTGCTGTTGGAACTGTAGGCTGCTAGAACTTTAGCTTTTATTTCATAAAACAAAAAAGTCTTATGCGTTCCATTCACATGACTATGCTTCTATTTACTTCATGCCATTCGAGTAAAAATTAACAGAAATAGTCTTCTTACTTGCTTCCTTGTACGCAGAAGCGAAATAAGGGAGTACCATAGGTTAAAGTGATAGTCAAAAGCTGGTTGCTATGTGACTGAAGTTTCTTTGTATGGACAAGTGCTGACAAATTCCTGTATGAGAAACGTATATGCTTTTTAAAGGTGAAACCAAAAATTGGGAATATCTAAAAACAAACATCTACACGAAAAAATGTATATAACATAAATTGTTTGTTTTAATGTGCTCTACAGTTTTGTGTGTTAATTTTTTGTCCATCTCTTACGGTATAGAAGTTATGGAGAATTCCGTAAAATTCATCCAGAATTAAGTAATCTTTAAAGGCTATTCCCAGAAAATTAAAGATATACATTTTATTTTTCAGGTAAATTTCTTTAATATACGATATTTTAATTAAAATCCTTAGAGCCATTTTTGAGAAATAAGAATTTTCGAAAAAAGTACCATGGAATAGGTAGTTGGGAGTGAAGGATTTTTCCCAAAATCTTCGTGTCGCATCCGTGGTAGGTACTAAACTTAAATACCAAATTTAGTTTTTTACCGGCTTTTTTTTTTTGAGTTGTCGTGTTCACAGACACAAACATTGAACCTTTTCCTGAAAATGCTTTTTTAGATACAGGGGGCTCTAACACATTTATATACGAATCTTGGTATCGAATTTTGGGTACATAAAACGTGTAGGGAAAGTAAACATTGTGTATTGTTGTTATTATTAATATTATTAATCGGGTTTTACAATGTTGGTAATATTTTCTGACAGCCAAAATATACATTAAACTAGACTTGCTTTTTATTTGACAAAAGCTTCCTCTCCTATGCAGTCTTCCATATTCTTGGAGATCACTCTGTTTTAGTCTCCTTGATGGCATTCATTTAAAACTAATCTGCAGTCACCCATCCTGATACATATGTTTTGTCGTCTGCTTTTGTCTAGGGGCAATATACACACGCGCACGAGCGCACTTTCACACCACACACACACATACACACACACGCACACACGCGTGGATATTTTTTTAAAATGCTTTTTGATTAAGCGAGTCTCTAAACATGTATTTCCGACAAAATCTAGGTATCGAAGTTTTAACTGGATAAAATACCTTCTCTACCTATGATATACCTTGTATATATGTACTAGAGAATTTAATAAGTTATTATTTGTAAAATGTTCGCCATTTTTAACCCTCTAAGCCGCCGTCGCCGTGGCAAAGTGGTTAGTACGCTCTCCTCTCACCAAGGTTCAGATCCTGGGGATTGAATGTGTGACCGAATGTGGGATATGTGGTGGACAAAGCACTGTCTGAGCGGGTTTTTTCCGGGTTCAATAGCCATTTTCTCCACCAATTTCTCCATCATGTGCTTTGGTGTCACCCATTTCATCAACATTTCATATCTCTCCTTTTCCCCCTCCTCCTCCTCCATCTGGCATTCGGACTGATCACCCTCCCTGGCTTCTCTCTGTTACAGAGTTCATCTGCTCCCAACAGGCATCTAACACCAGGCGCTGACTTATTAGGCTTAGGAGTGTACGATCTGCATAAGAATAGGCCAAATTGAAAAATAAACAGTAACTTCCTTTCATCTACTGGAACAGGACTAGGAAATATAAAGAACAAATTGCGCGTTTGTGTTTTAAGAAGGTGTTTGACTGTTTATCGGAATGCTAAGGTAATATCTGTTAAAATAAATATGTCTTTATTATTTTGCAATATTAAAATTTTATGAACCAAACTATTCAACCATTAGCTCACCTCGCCTAAAAATGCTGCAAACCCGTGGTACGTATATGAAAGAGTAGTTGCCGTACAACTTAGGGTGGAACATGGAAATTCTCAATTTCATTCGGGTCGAGCGATTTGGGATTTTGCTTTCATACCGGCATGTCGACGTGGTAGTTAAGTTAGAGCAACCCTAGGAAAGCCGAAAGATTCGTAGTTCAAATCTTGGAATTTTAGTATGCTTCTATTTTTCCAACCTTATGCTACACGAGACTTCTTTTTTAAATTGTTTCATTTATATGGCCCCCATGAACATCTAAGGTCATATCTAGCGATCGCATGTGAGATTTGTGGTGGACAAAGCGGCGCAGGGGCGGGTTTTCTCCGGCTTCTGCGGTTTTCCCCGCCATTACATTCCACCGGGGCTCCATCTTCATATATCATCAGTGACATCGCCTGCGGTGCCACAGCAATAAAAGCGGGCGTTAAACACTACCTCCCATAAGGTCATATCTGGGCTTTGCATTAGAAACAAATCATCTGTAGGTTGTGTAAGTTGGGTTTAAATCATTTTATTTTCCTAAAACACACCACATTCACTCTCACATCCTTACTTCCAGACTCTATGTGGAATAGGGAATCTGGTTAAAGAAAAATTTTCGCCCCAGCTGAGAATTGAACCCGGGACCTCCGGGTGGGAACTCAGCTCGCTGGCCACTCGACCACGGAGGCAGTCCTCTACACAACACTTGTGTGAAAGAAAAATAAATACCACTATAGCACAATAATTACTTGTTTATCTCATAACTGAAATGTACGATATTACAAAGCTCCTCCACTTTTTGAAGTGCTCTGTCCGTTACATTACAGTATTCGTGGGAACAGCGACGATTCTGAGGATACTCTACTTTCGTTTTTCAATGCGCTCAATGCAGTAACTGATTCATTCATTACTCAATTGATTACTCACAGATGTCAAAAATTCCTGTCCAAACACATTTTGTTGTTTACATCACTTTTGCTTCTGTATTTATTAAAAAGATACAATTGATTTGTCTGCTTATTGTTCCAACAGGACATTATTTTTCAAAACTGTTAACATTTGCATTGCAAATAAATAATATAAACGGCTTACCCGTGGAATCGATGTACCATTTATGGGGATTACATTATGCATAAATAGAGCGTCCATAAATCTCCATTAGGGCGGAGGTTCAACACCAAATTAAAGTACATGTTTTGGGCATTATAATCGAAGCAGCATACTTTGTCTTCTATTTAGATTTAAGATTGATATCCCTGCATTTTACAAACATGACTCAACTTCAAGAACAAAGGAAAACATTTACATAACAATAAATCAGAACTTGAACTTAGGTTGCCATTGAAGTTGTTTTCGTGTTGTGGATTCGAACATTAGCAGATGCGTTCTGTTTGTGTTTGAACTGAATTATTATCTGTTATAGAAAAAAATAATTTGAAGTAATAGCTAATAAATAAAAGCCGAAATGAGATCAAAATGTTTATATACATATCTAGACTCTGACAAGTTTAAATTACCTAAAACCAGCACAATTATGAAGGGAACGTTCAAATTTATCGAATAAGATGATAAATAGTTTGTATGAATCCTAAAAATTTGAAATTTGAATGTAAACAGAACGTATTCACAAAATGCTCTCTCAGAAGACCTTATTTAAGACGTTTATGTAGAAAAAACTATTGATTGAAAAAATTAATGTTCGCGAAATGCACAAATTGTTTTAAGTTTTCTAAATTGCTGTACAACGTATATAATAGAGAAGGTGATGTTGTATTTCATTCAAATTTTGATACTAGTATTTCACTGGAAGTACATATTTTTGTCCCCTAAATACAAAAGCATTATTAGAAAAATATGCGTGGGTATATATGCGTATTTGTGGGTGAGCAGCAGAAGTGAGGGACGAACATTCGAGTAAAACCAAACGGAATATTTAAACACCGCGAAACATGAGTCAGTCGAGGAATTTAATGTCGTGCCGGTATGTTGCCATGATAGCTCAGTGGTAAAGCAACTGACTGGAGACCGGGAAATCTGTGGTTCAAATCCAACTCTGATATTGAACTTTTCAGTCTGTCTATACTTATTCAACTCCTGTCCTACACACGACGTGTGTGAAAAACAATTAAATGAACTCTAATTAACCATAATAGTTGGCTAAATTATAAAGCCTGGAGACTTAAAATACTTGACATTGTAAGTCGTCATAATTTGAGACGACCTTGTGGTTTAGCGGGAAACATACAAACAATTGAGGAAGTTAATGCTATATGGCATGTTACCATGTTAGCTCGGTGGTAGAGCAACCGCCTTGAGACCGGGAGATCTGTGATTCAAATCCCGGCTGTGTCACTGAATTTTTCAGTATGAGCTACTTACCCAATTTCTATCCTACACACGACGTATGTCAAAAAACAAAGTAAATATTTAAGTGCAGCATCTTTCCAAGATGCAATACAAAGTGTTCAAGAAATTCACCCTTTACACACTACTATCCTATATACCTAAGTATGAGGGAACGGAAAAAATAATATAGAACTGCGATTAGATTTCTTAGCTTGAAAGTTTGCGACTTTTTTGTCTACAGGTCCACTTTAATTATTAGGCATATGCAATAAAGAGTATTTACTTAAAAAAATAAATAACAAAAATTAACATTTAAAAATCTTTATTAAGTTGTAATAATGATATACATTTCAGTGAAATTTTTGAGTGAATGTACGAGAGTCTGTAGAGAAATTAATACAAAGGGTATAGAGAAGGTATTATATTCTATCCAAAAATTCCATATCGAGATTTCACCAGAAATGTATGTTTTGGGGTACCTGATTCCAAAAGACGTGTATGTCTGTGGACAAATAGATCAAAAACTAAAAAGGTATTAAATACTAAACTTGGTACCTATTTTAATTTGTTATCTTCCAGGGATGGGAGAAGAAGATCTTCAAACTATCGTTACGTGGAAAAATGTTTGAAAATGTTATTTTTCTGAAAACTATCTTTAACGATTTTAATAAAAATGCTATATTATATTAAAACTATTTACATCAGAAATAAAATGTATATTTTGAATTTACGGGGAATAGCTTCTGAAGACCTGTTCATCCTGGATAAATACTTGCTGAATTTTTCATAACTGGTAAACTTTAAGAGATAGACAAAAACGTACTATACAGAAATATAGATCTCTATAAAACATACTCTTTGCCATATACTTTTTTTGCAGAGCAGAAAGTTTTGAGATATTCAATTATATTGGTTTCGGCTTTAAAATATTTATAACTTTCTCATAGGGTAATTGGTCAACTCCTGGCAATAAAAACAACATAATATCAGTTACATAGCAACCAGCTTTTAAAATATTTGGGATATTTCTTTAGCCCAGTTTATCCCTTATTTCCGTTTTACTAATAAGCAACAAGTAATAGAAAAATGTCTTCTTATGTTTAACGTAAAACAGAAGAATAAGCTTGCAGAGATGTAGATAAAACACATCATATTTTGTTTTAAGTTCACTTTAGTTTTATATTATTTGCAATAAAGTTAATTACTTGAAAAAATAAATAACAAAACTAAATATTTAGAAGTCCTTATTAAATGGATGCCTTTCAGCGCAATTTTTGAGGAATGTGTTTTTAAATTAGAATTTTAGTACTTATGTAACTGTCTTTTGTGTTTTAATATTTAGTGTATTTACAAGTAGTGCTTCAGCAATTAAAACTGTATATTAATTCTATTTTTTTGTTATTTACAGGTGAGCAACCTTCCTTTATTACCATTAATCTACATAATAGGGGGTGAGTACACGTCAGAGTTTTTATTTAACATACAGAAACAAAATACCTATTGAAAGGTAATATTCACATCGGATATTTATTTACGCTGTTAAAATTGGTTGCAAAACGTTACTTTAGACCCGACAACAGATTGTGACATTCGGTTTCTTGAAATGCAAACTAATGATTACAATATTTCAAATTGTTTTGCAAATAGGGTGTTCATATGTATTGTGATTATTACATTTATTACTCTTACTATATTTATTTTAATATGTATACTAGTTACGCTAGGGTGTTTCCGCGATAACAATTACTACGACTCCAATTCGAGAAGTCCCGGATTTGATCTCCGCCGACCGTCCACTCTGACCATAAAATTTTCGTAGTATTTCCTGATCGGTAGGTGAATCTGGGTGGTTTTCATCCACCACGATTTCCTTTCTATTGTTTTCCCTTCATTCTGTCTCAGGTTTTAGGTGTGAATCAAGGTTTTTGGCTTACCGTGATGCCCAACGCATTGTACCAATACATACTCAAAGTAAACAGTGCTCAATAGATGCCTGTATGGTAGGTCAGTGATCTCTCTCGTGATCAGAGTCGTCATCCGGGGTCTAGAGGTAACATGCTGGTTTCTGATTCCAAGGGCATGGGTTCAAACCCTGTGAGGGGTGATAGATTTTTCGGGCGTAAAATCCTTAGTATGGCTTCCTTTGAAAGGGAATCAAAGTATGTTTACTGACGTAAAAGAATCTCAAGTTTGGTAAAGAGGCCTCTGAGCAAAATTAAGCGGTATTTCACTCCTACCATAGCAGTTAGAGAGCAGTTAATAAAAACGCTCAATTTTAGTTTATCTGATCAGCACCACTTTAAGCTTGAACATTCTGTTCATCTCTGTTGCCTGTCCTGTGCTTCTCTCTACATCCCTTCCTCCTGGGAGTAGTAGCCAAAACATATTTTAAGGTCCCAATGCGCAAGGTGTCCGCCTTCGTCAGGTTAGTTAGATAAGTGGAGCATAGGTCATCGTTACGATGTTTCCTTGATCGGATTTGAATTTCTAGTTCATGACTTCGCCGCTCTGCGCCATTGTGACGAGAGAACGGCTCGTCGCCCAGAGATGGCCTTATAGGACGAAATTACGACTTGCGGACGCAAAATAGCGGAATTTTTGCCCAAAAATAATTTTCATCCAAGGAATTGGGTTATTTTAAGTGGAAATAAACATTGCACGGGACTACCGGCTCTACTTTTCTTCCAAAGCGAGTCATGTTAAAGGTTTTTGCATATATAGAGATTTAGGCCTTTATTATAATGTTACAATAAAGGGGTAATCATGATTAGCACCTTTATTGTATACAGAACCTGAAGTGCAAGTGTTTTTTTGTTGTTGAAGATAAAGTTTCAAAAGGAAAACATCAACAAACGGTGATGCGCATGTCCACCATTGACACTGAATCTCCGTACATGCTTGGGCACCATGATTATTCAGAAATTGACTGTTGAGTTCCTCATGATCAACCTGAATAACAACACATTGATTTCACGTGTTGTTTGACGCATGAAATAATGTGCAATGTTTGTTAATTAAGCACATCTGCTAATACGTTTTCGCTCTGTCCTTTCAATATTAATTAATTCATCCATATGTATTAAAGTATTACTATCTACATTTACACATTGATCATTCCGTCGCACAAAGTAATCACTAATTCACGCACGTGCCACCACTGCAGAATTACAATCCCGTCAGCCGCGGCGTTCTTGCGATTAGAAATTCCGATTACGTTTCTGCTAGACGGAGTTAATGACTTGGCATTCACTGCATCTCACTTGAATACGGGTCTTGTACCATCACTTGATTAAAACTGCTGGAAAAATATCACACATTCGTTGCTTTCACGTCGTCTCCCATTTGGCCTTCATTTTCTGTTGACAGCTAAAACTCCACCCTGCATATCGCTAAAATGATCTTCGGATGTAAATACCAGTTTGCTAAATACAGAGTGCTTCAATAGACTGATTCTACATTTCCAAAATTGGTATGTGCGATAGAACAAACGTTCGGGTGTTCAAAGGCTCTTGCACGTTTGTGCTGTACCATTTCCTATTATAGGAATTAGAGTTCTTTGGTGTCACTTAGAGCCAATATGAAATATTCTCCCCAATGCCTCGTAGTTTAGCAGTAAAGATTGGGCAGTTTCTTCATGCCCATCACACAGTCTTTAACTGGTATTCCCTTAAAAGGTGCCTACAGTCTGTAGGTGCTTTTTACTTTCTATGCATAATATTCGGTATGTAGTGGAGAAAGTGTGCTCTCCACCCAAATATCTGATACTGAGATTTTAACAGTAATACACGCTTACCTCCCCTATCCAAAAAAGAAGCATTTTTAGAAAAAGGTCGTGTAAGCACGATAACTCGATTTAGTGTCTTCAAAGGATGCGACACGAAGCTTTTGTGGAAAATCCCCCAGCTACCCATTACATGGGAAAAATTTCGAAGATTTCGATTTTCTCAAAAAAGGCTCTAACAATTTTGATTAAAATGACGTATATTAAAGCTATTTTCTTGACAAATGAAATGTATATCTTGAATTTGATGTGAATAGCTTATGAAGAACTCTATATTTTGGATGAATTTAGCTGCTTTCTTATAACTTGCAAACAGTAAGATATAGACAATAACTTTCTTCATAAATAATGTAGCTCTTGTTAAAAAATACAATTTATGTCATATACATTTTTCGAAGAGTTGGCGATCTTTGAGGTATTCTTTATTATTGGTTTAACCTTAATATATTTAAAACTTTTATCATATCGGGATTTGTCAACTTCTGGCAATACAAAGAATCGAATTTCAATCCCAAAGTGATAGTCAAAGACTTTACTATCACTTTAGCCTAGTTTCTTCCCTTAGTTATTCTAATACTTATCTGCAGTAGCATGATGTAGATAGAAGAAAAAGCTTTTTAACAATAATTGTTATAGAGCTGTAAGGAAAGTCATATGAATTTTTTTTTGGTAGTGTTTAACGCCCGCTTTAACTACTTATGGCACCGCAGGCGGTAGTCATATGAATGGAAGATGTTCCCTTGGCCTTTCTGACTCTTCCTCTGCTAAGTTTAAGCAGAGCTCTACTAAAGGCTTTATTTTATTCTTTAACTATGTAACACATTGTTAGACCTTACGATTTGAGGCAACTTTTCTAACCTTCTCTCGTCCATTTCTCTGGGGCAATTCTTGCATAAGATTTTCATTTGCCGTAGAAAAGTTCAGGCCAATATTAAAAGAGTTGTAGCACCTATCGAGCTAGCTGGTCTACTTTATCATTTCTCTCGATTCCCTAATAGCTCTGCACCCACTGCAGAGTTTGAACGTATTCCCAAATCAGTTTAGAATTAAATTATTATCAAATTAAATTATTATTCAAATAAAATGGGATTTATTCAAGTGCTTTAAGACCAGTTTGAATACAACAAATAATTATAATTGTAGATTGGAGCTCTGGAAGACGTTAAGTGTCGAAGTGTCCCCAGTATTCTTGAATAAAAATTATATTGATAGATAGGCGTTAAACTCAGCAGCCTTACAGTGTTGAAAAATAATAATAGCCATACTGATATTATCACTGATTAGATGAAAATTCACATTGTTAATATTGACGATTCTAATTTCAGAATTGTTCAAGTTTTATTAATGCAAAATTATATACAGTTAATAAGATATTTTAGTTACATTATTATTTGAAAAATATTTTTTTGTAAGTTCACTGACAAGCATTCTCAGAGGAAATCTAAATGTGCGTTGACCTCTTTGTATGCTTTTTAGCATTCACCATACATTCCTATCATGTGGTTCAGATGAAAAATAGTCCGGTAAGGTATAAGAATACCTTAGTTGAAAAGCTAGAATCAGAATAAAAAATGCAATATCATAGCCGGAATTTGAACCTTACATTCCTCGATCTCCGTTCATTGTTGTTATCATGAGCTGAAATTGCAACAATTCCCTAACTGGCTGGAATATTTGCTGGTAAACTACATTACCTCACATTTTCTTGAAATGGCATACCAAACGTTGGCCTAAATGTCATAAGTATTTTAAGTCCGGGGCTTCATAATTTAACCAATCAAGATTAGAAGTACGCATCTCTCGGTTTTGTCCGGCTGATAATTAAAAAAATTATTGATATGATAATACAAATATTAAAACTAAAAAAATAAAACGATTTAATGTAACATCCCCTATTATATAATCCTCACTATATAAAATTACTAAAGCAGAAATTAATATTCAAGTAGTCGAATATTATAAGGATCTAATTCATTTTGGGGAATTATATAAGAGTTGAATTCAATCCAACATGGCGACATGACATTCAGTTATCTAACTGACTTAATTATTTTAAGTACTTCAACCTTAAGTAGTTACATTGTGAGTCACCACAGGGGTATATCATCTCAAAAAATTTGATATATTCTCTTGGATTACCATAAACATGCGATACAGTTCGTGAATTTAATGTCATGTCGACATGATAGCTCAGTAATAAAAACAATCGTATGGAAACTGACCGATTGCTGGTTAAAATCTGGATTATGTCATTGCATTTGTCATTATAACTTTTACTTTTCCAGCTATTGTCCTGCAAAAGACGTGTGTGGAAAAGAAAAACAATTAATTGAAATGAATACTTTAGATTTACATAGTTCCTTTATAAGAGCCCTTGAAATATAAATTATTCATAACTAACAAGCAACATTTAGACACTTAACTTTGAGAATTATAGTCCTCAATGATAATTATCACTGTTGACACTAGTAGGGAAACTTGTTTTTTTCTACTTTATCTGCTACGTATACTAAATAGGGGAAGTAATTTATTCTGCCACACATTCCATACCGAAATTTAGCCGAAAATACACGCTTTTAGACACCTTGAGTACAATTAAAAAAAAAAAAAAAAAAAAAAAAAAAGAAAACCCCAAAACAGAAAGTCACTTATACACCAAAATTGGTATTTAATTTTAGTATCTTCCAAGGATGCAATATGAAGATTCTAGAAGACATGTCTCAATCACTGAGCTACCATGTTGACTTTACTAAATTACGTATTTTTCAAAAATAGCACTTATTTTGATTTAACTAACATATATAAAAGATAAATGAATAAGTGTGTTTTTGAAACACCAGTAGGCATACATTGATCTTAATCATTCGCACGGGTCCACAGACTGTACTGCTTTTGCATTCACAGAATAGTAAGCAATATTGAAAAACAACAAATTAAAAGAGAAAGAACGAAAATAAAAGGACAAAAATATTCAAACACAGCAACTTAGATTTATGAAAACATAAACCGAATTTCAGTGTATTAATGTACCCTAATATAAAAGATATTGATACTGGATCTTATGTCCTCAATCATGTCGCTCCTAAACAGATATCCGCCAACATCGATTATATTACAAAAACTGCTTCTCTTCTAGAGATCTAACATTTCACAACGCTTACTGAAGAGGCCCGAATCACTCTGTTTTTAATAATAAATTCTCTTTCACAGTAATATTGGGTAGCCTGATATAAATTTCTAGCTTTCTGCTTACAGGTGGCTGTGAATTTTATATTCCACTTAGATTCACGCTATTCATTTCCTTTGTACTTAATAAACTTAAACTTATTTATAATAAAATACTAAAAATGTTAATAACTCATATTTTACATATATAGAATATAGAACTGCGTATATATCTACATGTTTTTCGATTTCCAATGTTGGCGAGGGGATTTTCTCTGCCGCTGGTAGGACTGGGTGTGTGTCTTTTCGTCATCACTAACCCGTGGAAGAGCAATGACAATACCACCGCGGTAACGTCCTTGCCTGAACGCTGCCATAAGGATGAGGTCCTTCAATTCCTTCCCAGCCATTAACCAACTTTCGGGTCTAATTTTCGTCGTCATACATATGTGTAAAAATGTATTTATATTGTAATTACTATGCAAAAAACAAAGCTTAACTAATCTGGTAAAATGCTTTTACTAGCTTTAGTACTCCTTCTGTCAACAGACTAATGATTTTAAGAATTTATTTCGTGTTCACATTTATAATTATTTACTTGAGTAATTACATGTAATAAGCTTTATGGTTTATAACTAAATTAGTTTCACTTATTTATATTTTAAAATGTAAATATCATTTCAGCACAAAAAGAATGAAATCATCCTCTAGTTTTGCTATTAAATATCATATATTAGGGGCTATATATATCCATGGATTTAAAGCTAAACAGGTGTGAACTTCATGCTTGTCCCTGGTCGACTTTCTGTGCTGCTTCTAACTTTATGTTAAATACTCTTTTAGTTCAATTATTTTCATTTGTTACTATAGAATTGCAAAAAATTGTAACAATAAGTAATGTTTTATAGCAACACAAACTTTGGGCTCGTGAAGAGATTCCTCATAAATAATTAATATAAACCCAATGAAGGTTCTTAGTTAATTAATGCATTTATAATATTTGATAAAGGGTAAAAAGGTATTCCACATAAAGCAAAATTTGATATTATAAAACAAGCAGAAGTCACAGGTATAAACATTGATAAATTTTCTATAAAACGTTTGTATTATATAAATAGACGTTTGTATTATATAAATATATAGAACAGTGGTATTAAGCATTAATAAATCGATCTAATATTTATGGCCAAAAAAGCAAATATGAGATAAAATTAATTTGAAGTTATAAGACCTAATATTTTTGTGAATGTATTTAGTTAATATCGCAAATTTAAAGTTAGAGAGAGAGAGAGAGAGAGAGAGAGAAAGAGAGAAGCAAAATAATATTATAATAAAAAGCGCTAATACCAATTATTTTAAATCCTTAATTACAAAGACACTTTGGTGATCTGATATTGTGACTTGGATCGCTTTTCCGCCCTTCAGTCTCTAGTGCTCCTTGTACTTCGATTAACGACTTCAAATCAGCCTCTCTACCTTCCGGTCCCTCACTCACGTGTCAAACACATGATTCGCCTTCTAGCCTCTTCTTTCTGCTGATTACTCGAACACAGGACTCGTCTTCGTTGAGTGAGCAACAGACAGCATTGAATTGAACTTAACAACGACCTTCCTTGAGGCGGTGATCGCTTCCTTTTTTATTCGCAAGAGCCTTTGGAAAGATTCTGAAAAGACGGAGGAAAGAGGAGTTGCTTACTATCCGATAGGAGTTATGATTAAGGTTGCTCACGGTGGAGGCTCCCAGGTATCTGAAACAGAGCATGGAACGTCGGCCCCTGTGGCTATTTGTCACTTACGTGACCCCAGGGGGAGATGACCAGATTGGATGACGACGGGCGCAGTCATGCACGAGTCCTAATGAGTTGCCACGTCTTCCGAGCATTCCGATGAGGGAGCCCTGAAACCGGAAGGCTGTTCTCGAACGAATGTTTCCGACGACGACGCTAGGTTTGTAATGTGCAAATCATCATTCAGCCGCAATCCGCCGAACACCGGGGCTTGGTCCTTCAACCCTGAAAGAGACAATTGGTACCAAGCATTCGCATGGCGACCCGAGGAAACCCCGGAAAGAAACATATAGGGCAGATAATTAAGCCGTGGGGTTAAAATAGAATAGAAATACTAATAACGCCATGGCACGACAGCTCACAAGGAACCTTGGCCTACTGCCCTGACGTCATGGATGGGGTGCAGTATTGGAGGATGAGACGTGGTAAGCACCTCGAACCCCACTCCCCGGCCGGTTAATGTGGCCCTCATGACCTGGAGTCGCTACTTCTCCATCAAGTAGCTCCTCAGTTGGCCCTTCCAGGGCCTAACAAGGGTGAATGCACCCCGGACCAGGTCTCTCAGCGGGGGAAAAATCCCCACATCGGTGCTGGGAATCGAACCCAGGTGTCCCGCTTGGTAAGAAGCTGGGCCACCATCGCGTTATGGAGACAACCAATAGAATAGAAACCTACAGTAAAATTTTCTGCATTTACTGTCCCACCTTAACTCATGAGAACTATGATTTTGAATGTTATCGGCAAAAAACAGATTATTAATTAAGTTTGTTATAAAATGTGGCACTGTTTTAACGGCGAGCTACACTTCTGCGTGAACTATAGAAAACTGAATGCCATCCTAGAAAGGAAAGTTTACGCTTTCCCCAGATTGATGACATCCTGGACGCACTTGTAGGTGCTCTTGGTTCTCACCTTTGGACTTGAAATGAGGATACCACGACCTCTCACATTCGGGCCACAGACGGAACTGCTTCAGCATCCCGCTCATTGAAAAATCATCTAAGAGCGCAAATGATTTCGTTTTCCCATTTGCATTATTCCAGAGAAACCTGCTGAGGGTGCTGCTTTTAATTTCAATATTTTGCCTCCCTCTTGAGCAGAAGCATTTGAAAATCATATCTTTATCTATGGTTTCTTATATTCTTTGGCATAGTAATATAAGATAGTGGACATTTTTTTTCATTTTTCTGTGTAATGAGTTGTGCAATTTGTATGTTTTATGTTGATATGTGGCTTTAATCTAGTTAAAGGAATGGTCCAAAGTAGTGCGATGTTGTTTGTTCCGGAGTCTGGTCGGGATTCCGGCGCTGTATACCCTACTTTTTATTTACCTAATTTGTTTACTTGATTTCTGTTTTACTTTTTACACACACACATACACAAACACATAACACCCATGCCCAAGGCGGGACTCGAACCCACGATCCCCTGCGCTGCGAAGCACCAAAGCGAGACGCTTTGGCGAGCGCGGCCATGGGGACCGGCTTTTTCTTCAGTTTTTAAATGTATATGTTTATAATTGTATTTTCAATTCTATCCGATTCTATCCGCTAGCACTGGTTATTTTAAAATAGATTTAAAATTTAATTCTGGTTTTTGCAAATACTTTCTTTACATAGATACTCAATAATTGTTCAACCTTACCCTATATTTTTTACTCTCTGTGAACAGTTTTATTCTGTACTGAAAATGGGGCCGCGCCGTGACCAAGTGGTTAGACCATTCGCCTCTCACCTAGAGGGCCGGTGTTCGATCCTAAGCGACCGCATGTAAGATTTGAGCGGCGCTGGGGCGGGTTTTCTCCGGGTACTCCGGTTTCCCCCGCCATCGCATTGCACCTGTGCTCCATCATCGTGTATCGTCAGTGTCACCGACTGCGGTGTCATAAGTAGTTAAAGCGGGCGTTTAACACTAAAAAAAAAAAAAAAAAAATGTAGTGGAATAAACGATTTGCATTGCTACACTTAGTGTCAAAAATCGCAAAGAAGGTATGATGTCAGTAATCTCATATTTGGGATTCCCAGCTTCGTCATAATAGGGGATTTAGCATTAATGATTATGTAGTCTTTTGTCAATGTATAAAATGTGGCAATTACGGAATACAGTTATTTGTGCTGGTAATTGTAAATTTAACTCCTTCCTGAGTCAGCGTGAATGTTATGTTCTTTTAGCATAATTATAGCCTCAACATTGATAGTAAACGGTTTATTTAAAGTCATAATATATTAAAGATTAATATTTTAATAAAATTAAGGTACATAATTTTAATAAAATTAAAGTATTTAATGAGATTATAACTGTTTTTGAAACTTTGGGCATATTTATTTATTTTGGCAGGTAGCCTTTGTTATTTTTAGTGAATACACCACTCACAAACCACTCCCGTACACCCTCACAAATCGAAATATGAGTTTTATTCTTGCTGAAGTTTTTTCCTGGTTTCTCTCAATCACTAAATAAATACTGGGTCGTTTATTTAATACTACGACCTTCTGAAAATAGATTTAATTGTGATTACGCTGTCATCTATCCGCAGAAAGTCAAAGTAGCTACGTATGCCAGTGCCATCTGTTTGTCACAGAGAAAAGTAGTGTGGTTTATAAGGGTGAAACCCAAAAGATTGGCTGTATACCCTCAGTATGAAGTATAAGGCATTAGACGTAGAAGGTTGGCTTTATACCCTCTGACTACAGATGGCACTATTTGAGTGAAAAATGACATCCCTGCTTGGCGCGAAGTGAAAATGGTGTGGTCACATGGGAAAAATCCTCCACACAGATCAAACGAATGTCATGAACAACACTGTCACGATGTGACTAAACACTTAAAGCGAAGTTAAATAAATAGTATTTAAGCATAAATTAAATTATGTTTGAATAATGGCTTTAGCTGCATATTTACACTCATGACGCCTGTAATGGGCAGAAGTAGGGAATACAGCCGTTAGGCGGTAGACCTTGGTCCGATTTCTGGGTGTAGCTCCACGAAATTTTTTTGTTAGTCTAGCGATTTCCTTATTTCCGTTCCATGACCAGGAAAAGAGTAATAAGACCATTTCTGCTAATGTTTACCCCAATTAGCATGAAGTAGATTTAAAATACCTAGGTGTTTGAGAATAACTTTTAGCGTAACAAGGAGACGCAATCATGTGAATGTAACACATACGACTTATTTGGGTACAGCATGCCTCAAACTGTGTATTTCAAGTGAAATATCAGTAACGAATTTGGGTGAAATTCAATGAGCACTATCTCAGTGGTGAAACACAATGTGTGTGTGGAATCCTTAAGATATTAATATATCTGCTTATATGTTTTGAAGCATTCATTCATAAGGAGTCACTAAAAAGATATCTGTAATGACGCTTCAATTAACAGGATGGTATAATCGACGTCACAATTTTGTTCCGCGCGAGTTCTTATTCATTCTAGCCAACATGGGGCTATTGCATTTAAGTACACTTAAATATGATTTATTGCATTCACATGGTTTTCTCTACCTGTTCTACAAACTATTCTTACAAAACATTATTCTTCTATCTACATCATGCTTAACTAAAAAAATATCAACACAATTGATTTTACTGTTTAGATTCTTAATAAGAGGAAGGGAAACAAAGGAATATACCAGGCTAAAACGATAAAAAAGTGTTTTAAAAGCCGATGGATAATGAACAATTGAAGTTCGGTTCGATTTGCATTTACAGAAAAACAAAAGAAGTTTAAAATTGAAACAACTAGCAAAGCATATCTCGAACCGTGCAAAAAATGTATGTGACATAAATTGTGTGTTTTAACGAGATATACATTTGTTGTGTTGTAAGTCTTTGTGTATGTCTTACGGTTTACTATTTATGCAAAATTCATCTAGAATGAACAGATCTTCAGAAGATATTCCCAGAAACATCTAGATATGCCTTTTATTGCGATCTAAATAGATTTAATATACAATATGTTAATCAAAATCGTTAGCTATTTTGAGCATAACAACATTTTCCATGTAAAAGATAGTTTGGGATGGGGGGATTTTCTTTAAAATCTTCGCGTTGCATTCTTGGAAGATACTTAACTTACATACCAAGTTTGGTATTTAAGGGTCATTATTTTATAAGCTGTGCTGCCCACAGACGCACACAGATGTATAATATCCTTTTTTAATTTTTTTTAATTAGTCGACCTCAAACCTATACATTTGATGAAATATCAGAAATTTTGGGCGGAATACAATATTTCCTCTCAGCCCTCCTGGGTAGTATGGTGGTACCGTGTCTGCTTCATACTCAACATGTGGTGAGTTCGAATCTCGCTTAGGGTGAGTTACCCGCATAAGGTTTTTTCGGGGTTTTCCCTTATCCTGAGAAGACGACTGTCGGGTAACCACAAGCTCTATGGACCCTGAGATCAGTTGAACATCACTTTATCAATTTCATTCCTCGTCCGATATGTCCAACCAGGTTAAAGGACGTTAAACTAAAAAAAAAAAAAAAAAAATCAAAAAAATCCACTATACACTTTGTACATAGTAGGTGTAGAGAAAGTAAAAACATCGATCTGGGCCAACCAGAAGGCCGAAAACAAACCAAGCAAGTCACTAGACTGACAGGGTCAATAAAAACAGACTATTTTAGAATGAGCAAGTATACATGAATATCAGACGAGTACAATGAATTAAAACTGACACATTTCTCTCCTTCTAGAGGATGAAAAGTCAGAGTCAAAAGACCTGATGGAAATCACAAGAAACAGTTTCCAAGCTCCTTTGACAACTTTATGGGTTCTGTCAGAAACGCATGTTAGCAGACAGCAGCTGTTTTAAAGGCGAAGTCGTATTAAGTACGTATTTAAACAAAAGACTGTGCCGACTCGAGATTCCATAAATCATAGCAAGCTAGCCTGAGACGTCATTATGAGTTTCTAGATCTTAACTTTATAAAATTAATGTTTTAGGAATATAAATCGAGCATGACTATGTAATTTATTGAGTGTCATATAAAGTTGAAGAATAACTAAGCCTAGAATATTTTGTTTCATTTAATATTAAAGGAGAATGAATGGAGCTGAATTTTCAAACTGTGTTTATTTGTGCTCGACTATTCTGAAAACTGATCTTCTGTAAATATGTTACCTACAAGAAAAATATTAAAATATATAAATAAGGTGATGTAAAATATAAAATAAAGTATTATTAATATTAAATGTTTTGCAAACCAAACCAAACTTAAGCCTTACTTTTAAAACTTCCAATGAAAAAAATTCTTATCATTAACTCCCAAAAATAAAAAATGAAATATTGCCAAAAATGTAAAAAACTAGAAATTTATTTTTCTTTATAACAAAATGATATGCTTATTAATAGACACTTTCAAACTAAAATCTTATTTTCTTGTAAACCTTTTCCAACACTTTTCCGTGCTCAAAATATTCCACACGATGCAATTTTCCACTAATTTTTTTCACAATTTTTATACAGTCTCTCAAAATGTATTCACATTTATAATGATTTTCCAATTTGGACAAATAAATTTTTAAATTTTGAAAAATCAAGAATTTAGGAGAGTACAAAATGTAATATTTTTGCTCCAGTAATAAGGGCTTATATAAAAGTATGATATGATAAATATATTTGTAAACCATTTATCGTAAATTCTATGAGAATATTTTTAAAAATGCATCACATTGCTATTTTTATTGGAACAAGAATTCAGAGAGTAAACATTTATTATTTAAGCAACCATGTAAGCTAGAGTTTTTACACAAATAACCATGGCACTATTAATGAGCACAATAACTGATATAAATGTCAATTTCTTGCTTAATGTGAATTTTCCAAATTTCAAAGAATGTGTCACCTTAAAACAGATGAATAGTTTTTAAGTTATCCCTTTTTTGTGAATTAAGATATAGAAAATAATTGCAAGTTTAATTTTCATTAACAGATAATACGAGTATAATATTAGGTAATTCACGGACATAATCAACCACGTAGATACAACTGCATAGAACATAGGGAATGTAGTGTATATAACCCCAAGTTTGATGTCCAGATTTCACCGTAAATATATCTTATCATTTGAGATCCCCGAATGAAAAAACATATTTTTATAAAAATGGCTCGTAGGATGTGTATGTGTGCGGCGTGTGTGTGTGTACGGTGTGTGTATGTTTGAACAGCACAATTCATAAACAAAAATCCGTTAAATATCAAGCTTGGTATTTAATCTTTCAAGGATACAACACAAATATTTACAAGGAAATCCCCATACTCAAAACTTCTAATTATATGGCATTTTTTTAAATTTTTTTTTAAATAGCTCAAATTATTTGATTAAAATTCCAAAATTGTAAGATATTTTAAACATAAATAAAATGTATTTCTTGAATATTCTAAGAATTACTTCTAAAGCTCTTTTAGTTCTGGATGATTTTTACATAACGGGTACACAAAAGATATAGACAAAAACATATTGCACAAAATATACAGGTCCCATATGTAATTTTTTGTCAAATAAACTATATCTGAGAGTTTCGATGTCCTTAGTTTCAATTGCTTAATACTTAAAACTTTTTTTCAAATGGGAAAGTGATATGTGTTTTTCTTTTATCCCGGTGAAGCAAAGACAGCATAATTTCCAAACCATTGCAGAGCGAGCAGTTATCTTGAGAATTTGACTACTTTTTAGGCCTTACTTCCCTATTTGTATTGTACATATTCTTTTAGGAAGTATACTATAAAGAAATATCTGCAAACGTTTATGTAGATTAATGTGAAGTAAATGGAAGGGTATGCCTTTTTAAGAATAATTTATCCAGAAAAGTTTAGAGAAAGCCAGGTGAATATAACATATCCGACTTTTTAAAACTTGATCCAGTAATTAATAATATTAATGTGCATAATTTTAAAACTTAATTTTCCCCTTTATTTATTTAAATTATAATTTAAATGTATATATGTTGGCTTTCATTCAAAACAGCTATATGCGTAAATTACATTGCATTTGCTCAATATCTAATGCGCGTGGAACGTTTTCGTAAACCTATTAAATTGTGGAGACAGTTTGGAGGGGCTTGTCAGCAAGAACTTAAATGCCATACCACAGACACAAAGCATTTAAGGTCGGCTGAATCAGGATAAAAATAATATAATAAAATAAGTGACCTTTAGGTCCGTTTTACAAAGGGGATCAAAATCCAAATTTTTATTTTTGAGCAATTGTAAATTCAACTTAAATTCTAAAGTCCCTAAAATTAAAACAGCAAATAGTTTGCTTGACAGTACAAAATATTTATAAGTTTTGTGTTAATTTTATAATTTTTTCTTTCCTTTTCCTCTACCATTTACATTTGATAGATAAAGAATGTATGTGTGTATATATATATATGTAATATAGGTATATAAACATTTTATGTCCATTGAAACCTAATAAAACTCTATACATTACAAATAAACTGTTGACTTAGTACCAAAATTGGTACACAGTTGTAAGGAGAAGGAAGGCATCCAAGAAAATACCCCAGCTACTCTTTACATGAAAAAATCGTTTATTTTTAGTGGAAATTTCTATATAAATACAATATATTTTATATACCTATATAAGTCATTAAACTTTAAATAGAATTTAATGCAAATGCCCTTAAAATTTCTTGTTTATTTTTTATGTTTATAAGCATAAGAGAAGAATAAAGCTTACTGCATTGCAGAGTGTATCAGAGCTATTCTTATAAACAATTTATGAATAGCTCTGATATATTATTTTAGCTGGCTCTACAATTTAAAAACAATTAATTAACAACAATTTAAGAAAATCTTACATATTAGAATTAATTTCAGTATTTTTCTGTCTAATTATTATAGCCTTTATGATTATTTAAGTGGCATTGTCTTCTATTAAATAATATTTAAATTCCTTATTTTTTCATCTCTTGTTAATTATGCTATATTATATATTAATTAACATATGAAGTGTATTTGAAGTTATACATTTGGAACATTTATCGCTACAAATCAAAGTATATAAATAATAAATAAATAAATAAATAAATAAAATGTATGATCAGCAAACAGGTATTACGCCACTGCTGATTTGTTCTGACTCCAAATTAAAGTTACTCCATTCACTTTCTAGCAGGTCTTCACGAACTTTGTTCTCATCTTGGTTTATAATTTACTGCTCTCTGGGGAATTAAAAATAAATTATATATATAATACATTTCGTTAAGTGTTTCCAAAACATTTTTACTTTCCCTTTTGTATGTTGTAGCACTTTAAGCGAAGCGTAAGTAACTCTGATTACTGAAAAAATACTTATGTTTAGTCCGCAAAATAATTATAATTTGCTATCTAATTTGACTCTATCATTGTAAACTCATTACTAAAGAACTTTTTGAAGGAGGTAAAAAACTGTGTTGTGGGACAACTCTCTTTACGGTTGTCGGCACTTTGCGACAGCCGACGTTGCAGCCATTAACAATGTCTTAAAATATCCTGACTAAGGTATGCTGGTTGAAAGCGAAATCGTTAATTATTTCTAATCCAGTTACAGATCTCATTATTTGGAAAATAGTTTGCATTTTTTTCTAAGGCGACTTTCTTTGGAGTATTTTAGGTTTTTCGAAGCAAGGAACGCACACGCTAGCCACTCTACAGCAGGGAACGATTGATAGCTGTGATCGGAGGTTGCACTCCCCCTTTCGAAATCAGAAGTACGTCAGCACGTAAAAAGGTTGCACTTTTGCTTGTGTTCGTTTGGATTAAAGATCGAATGCCAAACAAAATCGCTGGTTTCCGCATCTTTCAGTTCACTTATGATGTTTTGTGTACGTCCAGTAACCGGTTCTCAGATAAACCTACCCTTCTTAGCAACGTCGTGTATGTTTACAACCGCATTACGCATGAAAAATGCTATTTGGAAAATTATTAATTGCTCAAAACTCTGTAAGATGTCACATAGTTACTACCAAAACTAGACCAGAAATAGATTAATACACCCATTTAATAAGTAAGAACCTATCATTTTCATCCATTCTCGGGGACTAAACCTCTAATTTGGAAAAATTTACTTTTTTTTCTAAAACGTCTGATGAAAAAACACTTGTTTGTATTACCTCTATGGAGAACGTATTAAAATAATTTAATGGGTTCCTTCCACCCATATATAGCATGAGTTTTGCACCACTTCACAAGACAAGTCATATCTCTTAACAATTGAAGTACAGAGGTGAATTTTAGTTCATCTGTGAAGTTTTATTTCACAGATAAGTGTGGCTGCTTTCCCCACATGCTGATCATGAGTAACTCGTTGCTCCTTTGGCGCGCACCAAACTTTCAGCCGTGACCATAGTTTTAATTGAAGGAAATTAAAAAGTAAGCTCTTATGTTAATAAGCTGTATAAGAAATATAAATATAATGCTGGTAAGTAGATCTCATGTGTTACGTTAAATGTCTAAAAATGTTATTCCAGAAGTTGTTTTATATGACTTGTAAAATTAGCGTAAATGCATAAGTTGTATTTTTATAATTTATATGCTTTGAATAAATAAGAATTGTCAATAAACCCTATTTTATGTTTTACAGAAAAAATCATTTTTCTTTGTTTAAATTCATTTTCACACACATACACACACACAACCAACTTGTGATAAGAAGAACCTTCATTTCTATGATATGCTTTATTTATTTTTAAATCAACATACATTGGAGTTGAAAACCTTTCAGAAAATACAGTGCAAGTAGCATATATGAAATTAGCCTATAACGGATGACCGATTAAACCTGATACATTTTTAAATCTCGAATATGTCCCTATTTTTAGTTTGCAATTATTCTGAATGTAGTGTTTGTTGGCTTCTAACATTTAGATAGACGGTTAACAGATATAATTCATTTTCAGCTAAATGATAAATGCTATAATTTCTTCTCAATATCATCTGCAAGTCTTAAATTCCTTTATTTGTATTCTTGTATTAAAGAGTTATGTTATTAGCTTTCTGTATATTATTAGCTTACACACAAACTTAGGTTGAATAAAAATCATAATTAATATGTATATTTTAAAAAAGAACAACCTGTTTGATTTTATAACTCGTTAATGTAAATTATTAATGGAAAATGGAAATATTATCAGTACTTTATTCAGGGGAACTCTGATATATGTTTATTATTTCTCTAGAAATAAATTATTTTGTTATTAATTTAAGTATGGAAGCTACGAGGAAATTTCTTGTAGTATTTAAAATAGAAATAGCTGTATGTAACTACTTCATTTGAGTGAAAGAACTGATGAAGCAAAACATAAAAGAATCGTGTTCCCCATTATCTGTGTTTATTTAATTAGAAACTAGAGAACCCTTCATCAGGTACGATTCCTCCGTTATTTTCCTTTGCAAAATAAGTATTTTACTCTTCATCCCTGAAGAGAAAAAAATAAACTTTTTTTCAAGTTAAATACTCTCACTGTTGATGCAATTCTAGTTTGAAGAGCAAAGGATAAAATTCGGGTAAAGCTTAATTAAAATTGTCGCATAAATCTGGCTATGTGCTATATGGAGAAACAAAATCTGAAGTTTTGCATTCACATGTATGACTTCTATTCACTCTTCTACAAATCTACTTCAAAACTTAAATTTCTATTAGTTCATATTTACACTATTCCCTGTACTAGAAGTATGTAAGATTATAAGCGTGTAAAAGTGTGTGTCACTGTGTGATGGCTTTGAAATTTCATGATCTTTGATTCACCACGACAAGAAAAAAAAAAAGAAAAAAAAGAAATGGAAATCCAAATTGAAGCATTAGATTGTTAAACAATATATATTAAGTATTACTAAATTAAAGGGTGTATATATATATAATCTTGACTTCAAGTTAGATGTTTAATATGTATACTGGAAGCGAAAGATTATATTCCTGAATTTTATAAAATGAATGCAAATCCTTCAGCAGAATTGCACTTATATACAGTTTATACAACTACTTATATTACTGAAAGAACCGTTCCTAATTTATTACTAGGAGAGCGTCTCACTCTCTCTATTTAAGCTTGGCATAGTTAGCTTTTGATTTGCCCGAATATTTATAAGAACCAAATGAATACTACCCCAATTAAATGTTGTTTTGTTGTAGCTTAAGTCATTTAACCTGGTTGGTCATATCGGACGATGAATGAAATTGATGAAATGATGCTCAAGTTATTCGACATTCGTCTTCTCAGGATAAGGGAAAACCCTGAAAAAAACCTTATGAATGTGAAGCAGACACACTACCACCACACTACCCAGGCGGGCAATTAAAAGCTATATTCTCCAGTTTTGCTAAAGCTCCGACCTGGTTTAAGCAGTTGGTCGGAACAGCGCATGAGCGGCGTTTCCTTAGCGACGGGCTAGCGAGGATCGGACTAGCTGCTGGCAGAGTACTTCCTTGGAGACTGAAGACTGAAGACTTACTTACTGATGTACTTAGATGAACTGGCATGACGCGAGCAGTTGACGGGCCGAGGGCAGCCTGAAGGTGTGTTACTCGTGACCTGTTCTTGCTAAAACTTAACCACGTTCTATTCTTCATATCCTTGTAAGGAACTAAGTAATAGACCATTTCTGCCAATGTTTATCTTGATTAGTATTATGTAAATAAAATAATGATATTTTTAAGAATAGTTTGTTTACAGATGCGGTGGAGAAAATCATATGAATTGAACACATTAATCACATGAGAATAAATATAACGAAACATTTCTCATACAAATCGTAGTTCGGATTAGGGCTATTTCTTGAAAGCCTTCCTGTCATATCTTGAAAGATTCTGAACGTAAATGGTTTTCTGAATTATGCTATTCAAACACAGACAAACAGACACACTAGTTTTTCTATAAATGCTCTTAGTTTCTCTACCAAGTGCATAAGAGGTATTGCAGAGGTGTTCCATTGAAAATATTATTACCGGGATTCGCGGTAAATACTTACTGTGAGGCTAAAAGATAACATCTTTAGATAAAAGTGTGTGTACGTCCATGTGTCCGTAGCTGTGTGGTGTGTGTGTGTAAACAGCATAGTTCAAAAACGAAACACCATTAAACACCAAACTTAATATTTAAGTTTAGCATCTCCAAGGATGGCGTCTACAACTATCGTTTACATGGAATAAGTTTCCAAAATTTTGATTTCCTAAAAATTGCTCTAACAATTTTGGTTAAAATGTAATGTATTTAAAATAATTATATGTTAAATCAGATCTATATTTTTAGTTTTATGGGAATAGCCGCTGAACTTTTTCATTCTGGATGACTTTAGCGTAAATAGCAAACCCAAAGATACAGAAAAAAAACCTTGCTACACAAAAAATGTAGATCTCCTTAAAACACGCATTTTGCCACATACGTTCCAAGATATTATTTGTTATTTGTTTCAATTTTAAGATATTGAAACTTTTCGCATACGGCAATGTCATCCAGTTTTCTTTTGTTTTACTCCTGTTCATGCAAAGAGAACCGAATTTCGATCACTTAGCAACCAGATTTTAAAATATTTTGACTATTAATTTATCCTAGCGTATTCCAGTATATCATTTCTACTGAAAAAGAAGGAAATAAAATGACCGTTTCTGTTGTGTATCTTCATTAACATGAAATAGGAATTGTCTTTATTAACTACAATACTTTACATACATTCTTATAACTTTCTTATATCTTTTAGGGCTGGTATTTTTCATTTTTCCATTAGTTCACAATACACCTCAACGCCCAGGTTTTATATATATATATATATATATATATATATATATATATATATATATATATATATACACACACAGATATACAGCGTGTCCAGTAATTTAGCATCTATTTCATAGAAATAGTGAAGGTGCCTGCAATGTTTGCTATGGTATCGGTTTATTATTGGTTACTTTCAACATGGTCACCATCAATATCACGACACAGTTCCCATTTTTCAGCAGTGGCACGAAACACATTCTAAAGCATTATGGGTATTATGGCAGGAGCAGCTTCTGTAATGTGGCCCCTGAGCTCCTGTGGAAATGCGTCTGAGATAACACACGCCCTATGATAAATCCCCACACAAAGAAGTTCATCAACGTGAGGTCAGGGGAACGTGCTGCTGGAATGTGTGAACAGCTAAGGCATAATGGCATGGTGCCCCATCTTGCTGAAAGTCAACGGACGTCCTCGGCCAGGCTCCGTTACCAGCGATCCAGTGCGCTTGAACTTGTTTACTAATGTGTGTATTGCTTTATCAGTGGGACCAGTGTGATAGAATCTGCGGTTAAATCTCATCCGAATATCATCGTATGAAGACCTCTGTAGCCTTCAAGTCACAATAGTCACCTTCTCTTCTACGGTAAACATCCTGTGCATTCACCCTGTAAACAATGAAACACATGTTTAATTGGTAGCATGCGATTAATGCATATCAGGCAACCCATTACACCTACAATATGTTAAATGTACCAGCATTGATCTACCCTATACAACGTGGCTATAACGTATTCATTTCAATAAAATAGACACTTATTTTGTAGACACTCTGTACAGTAGACCTTGCCCTACATCATGCTATTATTCTTTGCCACTTTTTCTTATTTTATAGCCTCTTTCATCTTCCATTTTCTTACTAATCATTCCTATCCATTTCTGTCTAACCTTATCCAAGAAGTTATCTATAGCTTTTATATTTTTCTCTCCTTTTGCGGATAAAATCCTCATGATTACTATTTCCCTGACCAATCTTTCACATTTTCGTTATTAAATTTGATCCTTCCATATCCTTTTTGATTAAAATATAATATACAATGGAAATCAGTATCAATTTCTCCGCACATTGGACAGTTTCTTACATCTTCATCATGGCTTATGCCTTTTTTCCTCTACATATCCTCTATGATATTTTTTCTCTTATACTGCTAAACATATTTTGGTTATCAAATTCCTGTCCTTGATTTTAGTGCTTTCCAAAAGCCTCGATTGTAATACTCTGCATTAAACCATGAACTTCCCTTACCTATTTCTCCATAAAACCCTGCATTTTTACTAACCGTGAATATTACAATTTACTTTTCACCTGAAAGCTCAAAAATTCTTTAATAATATCCCTATCCTCTAGATTGAAATATGACGTAGCTAGAAGAGATAGAGCTAGTCATACAAATTGAAGAAATATATTTGTTGTAATTAGTATACCATGTTTTAAATTTTAAGTTTATTTTATAGGTTATTTTTCATGTTTAGTACGTCAAAACTCCGGGCCCTGATCATAACTGAAGTAAATGTGAAGTACAAACTTGTGCCATTGCTATATTTATCATTATTACTGTATTAGCATTTTATATGGATACATTTTGTATTACAATATAAAATTTCACCGATTTGTTCTATAAAATCCTATAACCACTTACACTTTTTGTTGCTACATGTTGATTTCTAATAGAAGTCTTGAAAATATCACTGAAGAGGCACAGCAGCAAACATCCAAATCTATAAAATATATGATGATATATGACTATTTAAAGATTATAGAGGTGGGGATAAATTTCGCTACTATAACCTTTTCAAAATGAACTCCGAAGTTGTTTTTGATTGTTCAAAGAAATGTTCCACTTCAGAGGTATCTGTTTACGGTGACGGAATGCTGGAGAACGGATTTCCACTCGGTTTTCTGGCTGTGATGTAACATATACGATTATGTTAAAGCAACGAACGTCAGCGTACGGTTAAGTTCGGGTAATGAAGTGGCAGAGAGAGCGAGAGAGAGAGAGAGTGACGCAGCTGGAAAATGTATCCCTTTCAAAGCCATGCTCTCTGTGCCCCAACAGGCTAATAGTGTCATGTTTTGATTGTTAACTGTCGCTCCCCTGCGTAACAAAATCAGTGTCGATACTGCAGCAACTTCAAATGTGTGCCCTCTGCGAGGAAAATAGAATTCCCTGACTGACGGCTTTGCCAGTAGATCATTGCCCGAGTATGTCGCCACCAGCACTTCCGTTAAACATAGCTGAAGTATCACATCAAACGTTCGGTGGCATGCTGTAAAAATACTGCTACTAAAAGAAGAGTACAAGATGGCCCATAAGTATGTCATCCCCAAATGTGAAATAACTGACTGATCTGACCTTTGGAAACCGACTTGATGGAAACAAAACATTTTATTTCCTACACGTTAATCTCATGTTCGTATCATCTGTGTGGAACAAATATGAATAATTGGACCGTTGTCTTCTCGCTTTAATAACGAAGTATAAATTTGCACTACAGTAATAATAACGATAATAATAACTTAATAATAATAATAATAATAATTATAATAATACACCTCAATATAAACAGTTTTAATCCTGGAATACCTACATACACATTTGTTACCTTAAGGACTTGAGTACCAAGATAATTATTCAAGAAATTGTCCATTTAAACACGAATTTTATTTTGTGATCTGATGAACATACTATTCTTGATCAATTTTAAATGTTAAGTCAATATCACATGTCTATTGTGAACATTTAATAATAATAACAATAATAATATTAATAATTATAGTAATAATATGTAGGACTAACGGGTCGTCTGCTTAGCGCGGTGGTAGCGTGGCTGCCTACCAAGCGGGAGACTTGGGTTCGATTCATGGTACCGGCATGGGGTGCACTCAGTCTTGTGAAGTCCCTGAGGGGGGGCTAATTGAGGAGCTACTTGATGGAGAAGTAGCAGCTCCAGGTCATGAGGACCGCATTAACCGGCCGGGGTGGTTCGAAACGCTGACCACGTCTCACCCTCCAATGCTGTATCCCATCCATGACGTCTGTCATGCACCGGGCGGTAGGCCAAGGTTCCTTGTGAGCTGTCGTGCCATGGAGTTAAGTTATGTAGGACTAATCTTTAGGTAATATCATGTCACTTGGAATGTGTTATTATTTGCATATAATCTCAGGGAAAAGTACATTGCAGTATACACAACTAGAACCAATTATATACTTATGCCCAGGGCAGACAGGTGTATCACGCTTACTATATTCTAAGATGTTCTGGCTTTTGCTCTTGTACAAAAATCTCTTCCTGGTTTGCTTTCCTCTGGAAATTTCTGGCGTAGTTTAAGAATCAGTGATACCTCGAGTATACCTGATCTCTTCTTTTAGTTCTCCACCTATTGGCTTTGAAGATATGTATCCTTGCAAGCTCTAACCTCAGGTCCGTCAGGAAGTGAGATCGGATAATCATTCCGTTATGCAAAAACTTAAATAGCCCCATATTATTTACTCCAACTATGTCCAAAATGCCATAAAGAAACCCTTGCGGCTGGCGTCTGATATTCCTAGCTGCTTTGTATGTATTCATTAGCTGTTAAAGGGTCGGCTGATAAGTCCCAGGCCTCACACAGATATGGTGCCATTAGGGCAGTTAGACGGTAGCATAGTATAATTAAACTCTAAACTAGCTTGTATCCATAGTTACAGGTCAATAGCTTTCTACTTTCTCTATACGTACTCTGTATGTAGTGTATTGTATTGTACTAAAAAATCAATACCGAGATTTCAGCAGAAATACATGTTTTGGGTCCCCCTGAATCCAAAAAAAAATTTACAAAAAGGTCTGTGTGTGTGTCTGTGGACAGAATAGCTCAAAAACGAAAAGACCGTTGAATACCAAATTTGGTATTTAAGTTTGGTGTCTTCCAAGATTGCGACACGAAGATTTTTAAGAAAATTCCCCCACCCCAAACTACCCTTTACATGGAAAAGATTTCGAAAACTTTGATTTTCTCAAAAATGGCTCTAACAATTTTGATTAAAATCACCTATATTTAATATTTACATGCCAAATAAAATGTGTATCTTTAATTTTCTGAAGACTACTTTATTCTGAATGAATGTTAGAGAATTTTTGATAATTGCTAAACCGTTAGAGATGGACAAAAACGTATCACACACTAATGTAGATCACGATAAAACACAATTTATGCCATATACATTTTTTCGTGGAGCTGATCAATTTTCAAATATTCCTTGTTATTGGTTTTAGCTTTAAAAACTTGTACTTATTTAATTAGGAATTTGTCAACTCCTGACAATATAAACCAAGGAACTTCAGTCACATAGCAACCAGCTTTTGACTATCACTTTAACCTATTGTACTCCCGTATTTCCCTTCTACTTACAAGGAAGCAGGTAATAAGTCTATTTATGCTATTTTTTTTCTCAATTAGCATGAAGTAAATAAAAATATAAGATTTTTAAGAATAATTTGTTGCAGAATGTAGAGAAAGTCATGTGAATGGATCACACCAGATGTTTGGTTTTCACCAGCATTTTAAACAAGGCAACTTAAGAGTTTTCACGAAAATGGAGGATTTGGAAAAATATCAGTGATTAAGTACTTCCATTTGAAAGGCTTAACGCCTAAAGAAATCAAGGAGGAAATGGACAGTACATTGAAAGACTCTACTCCTTCATATTCAACGATTAAAAGGTGGGTTGCAGTGTTTAAAATGGCATGTACGAGCACTAGTGATAGTGACAACTCCAGAGATTATTGAAAAAATTCATTGTTTAGTGCTGGAAGACCGCAGATTAAAGTTGTTTGACATGGCAGAGGCTGTAAACATTACAAAGAACGTGCAGGTAATATTTTAAGTAATTTTTTGTGCTTTCACAAGGTCTGTACAAGATGGGTGCCGCCTTTGTTGACACCTGATCAAAAGTTACAAAGAAAAACTGTTTCTGTTAAGAATGTGGAGCTCTACTGTAAAAATCCCAGTGAATTTTTGAGACGGCTTATTACCATGGATGAAACTTGGATATTACTACACTCCAGAGAGTAAATCACAACCAAAACAGTGGATTATACCAGGTGAACCAACTCCAAAAAAAGAAATGCCAATTTTGTCAGCTAACAAGGTTATGGTGAGTGTTTTCTGGGATGCACAGGCAATTATTTTTATTGATCACTTGGAAAAGGGTAAAAGTATCACTGGTGACTACTACGCAAGTTTACTGCAACGTTTGAGTGATGAAGTGAAAATAAAAACACCTTATTTGGCAAAAAAGAAAAAACAAAACATCTGGTTTCATCATGATAATGCTCCGGCCCATCGTTCAATGGGAAACATGTGCGAATTAAAGTTGGAATTGCTTGAACATCCGCCCTATTCACCAGATCTAGCATCCAATGACTACCACTTATTCCCAATCCTCAAACAATTTCTTGGAGAACGAAGATTTCACAGAAACGAGGAGATCTTTGATGCGGTATATAGCTATTTTGAGGACCTTGATAAATCGTATCACAGAAATGGTTGAATTAAATTGGAACACCGATATGACAAATGTATTAGCGTTTCTGGAGATTATGTTGAGAAATAAAGCAAAAACCAAAAAAATGTTTAACTGTTTTCATTGAGAGCCCCTGGAATTAGAAGCCGACCCTAGTAATACCACCTTTGGTATCGTTTTAGATGTGAATGATCCGAGATTTATTGCCGATTAATTTATGCTTTTGTTATAGCGAATAGTTGAACGTGAGATTATACATAAAACCTTTCTCATCTCTACATCAAACACGAATTCGGAATTTCATACTACCTTCTTTCTGTTATAAAGAAATAAGACAGAAATCTTCTCGTTTTGCTGTATTGTTTTTATAACTATAGTTGTTGCCGATAAAGTGATAGAAATGAAAACTACCTTAACTTACATGGAGAAAAAACAACATACCTTCGTAAACACATACCAGAGTGCCACGATACTCCACACTCTATATTGTCAACAATAATATAACATTTCTAACATTCTTGCTTAGTAGAACAACAAAGCAGCTATCACACTACACAACAAAGTTTAAATGAAGGTACATGGAACACACGGGCATCAATTAAAGATTATTGCTATCTAACGATAGTTCTTTAAAACGCTGAGAAACTCAAACACCCCAGTAAGTGTTCCAGTGTTCATTAAATGCAACATAAAAAATCTTATGTGTTCCATTCACATGATTTATGTCACATACATGTTTTATGTCGTATACATGTTTTCGTAGAGTTGAACATTTTTGACATATTTCTTGCTATTGATTTCAGTTTTAAAATACTTAAAACTTCTCACATGTAGAAATTTGTCAGCTCCTGATAAAGCAAAGAAACGGAAATCTACCAGCTTTTGAAAGATTTTAGTATGGCTTTAGCCCACATTATTCCCTTATTTCCCGCTACTGACAAGAAACAAGTAATAAAACAATTTCTGCTAGTTCTTATCTAGATTAGCATGAAGTAGAGAGAATAATAGGGTTTTTTTAAGAATAATGTGCTACCGAGAAGTAGAGAAATTCATGTGAATGGAGCAAATTGGATTTTTTGTTTTTAATTTCACTTACTATTTTGTGTATTCAAAAACACGTATGATTTGTGGACCCGCTCGATTTTTGAAGTGTGCGTATACCGGTATTTAAACAAATAAAAATCACTCGCCAATCTAACAGCACTTGTAGAACTAGCTTTGTTTTTCGCTTTACTGAGTGTCCTTTATCGTATGAATGTAGAAGAAAGGTGAGCGATACGCCTAAACATAATTAAACGGAAGCTACACCTTCTTTAGTTTTCTTATTCATTTTATATACTATTTCATACTAATCAAAAGTTTCAAACGTGGCGGAGGGTGATGGATTTTTTGGACCTAAAAATACTTGGAATGGATTCCTTCGAAAGAGAAGTAAAACCGGTGGTCCCGTGTAATGTTTATTTGCAGTAAAATAATCCCATACATTGAAAAACGGTTTTTCGCAAATTTCATTATTTCGCGTCCGCAAGTCGTGATTTCATTCTGCATGCCATCTGTGAACGGGGAGCCGATCCCCCTTCACCATGGCGTATAGCGGCGAACTTCCGAACTAGAAATTCAAATACGATCAAGGAAACAGCATATCGATGCCTTATTCTCCACTGAAGAGCTGCAGGAAATTAACTTAATATCTCAATGTGTGCTTCGCTTTCCCGCCTAACGCAGCCAAATTGCAATGCGCGCAAGTTATCCTCATTCGCTAAGGTTTCGCGCGATTTGATAGCAGAACTAAGCGACATGATTGAGACATCTAGTGGCTTGAATACTTAGGTTTCATTCTTCTCTAGTTCCCAGTGTCACATGCGCTGTATTTCGGTTAATTATTCAACTAGTTTGTGATAAATGATTTAACCTATTCAACAAAATAGCTGAGGGCTGAAAAAAAGAAACCTTCTTTGATTGACAACACTGTGGAAAGACAGACTTTTTCTTCTTCCACCCGTCTTTGCTGTTAAACTAACCCCGAAAACGGCTGCGTGCATAGTGGTGGCATCATTTATTTACATGAAGACAGGAAAAAAAATAAAAAATGGCTTGTTATTTATGGACGCTCTCTAACTACTATGGTTCTCAGCGTCCCATCCTAAATTGGGCGTGAAATGCCGCTTAATTTTGCTCAGAGGCCTCTCTATCAGGCTTGAGGTTATTTTAAGTCTACGACACGGGACCAACGGATTTACTTCCCTTCCAAAGGAAGCCATGCTAAGGATTTTTACACCCGAAAAAATCCATCGTCCTCCATGGCTGAGTGATTAGACCCTTTGCCTCCCACCTAGATGGACGGGTTCGATACCAAGCGCCGCATGTGCAATTTGTGGTGGACGAAGCGACGTTTGGGCGGGTTTTCTCCAGGTCCTCCACTTTTCCCCGTCACCTATTCCACCAATTGCTACATCATCACCTTTCCTATCATCCATTTCGCTTACATTTCGTATCATTCCTTTCCTCACGCTCATGCCCGGCTAAAGGCCGATCACTCGTTCCAGGTTCTCTATTTTGTAGTATCGTACCGTTGGCTCCCCGCCAGGCATCTGACCCTAGGAACTAGGGCGTGGGGTATCAGTCCCACATACAAGGGTAAGCCGACAGCGAAACGAAACTAAAAGTTTGTCTATCTCTTGCGGTTATCAGTTATGCAAACAAAATTCAGAATAAAGTTCATCCCAGAAAATTAAAAAATTATATTTTAATTTTCATCGAAGTATCTTTAATATAAAGTAGTTTAATCCAAATTGATAGACCCGTTTTGAGAAATTCCATGTAAATGGTCGGTTGGAGTGAGAAAAGTTTCCTGAAAAATTTTCTTGATCTGTGGAAGATACTAAACTAAACACCAAAATTGATATTTAACGGTATTTTCGTTTTGAGCTATACTGTCTACTGACGGAACTTTTTGTAAAATGTTATTTTATTCACGCGACCTCAAAAGAATAATTCTAGTGAAATATATACATTGAAGTTTTTGAGCAGAATACACTATATGCACAGATCGTGTAGAGAAAATATAAATAAAGGCTACCAAATTTGTTTTAAGGTATCGGAAATACATATTATTCGGCATTGTCATGGTTTTCAATGTTTTATAGCGACTTTCATTGTTTGCTGTGACAATGCGTTTATAAAAGCTCTCAACCAGAGTCACAGGACAACAAATGGCCGTTCTTCCTTCACCCTTTTAATGAATGCATGGCCTAGGTTATCTAAACACACTGCGCTGCAGTCTAGCCCACAAACTTTCAACGACATTACGGTTTGGAGAGTTTCCAAACTAGTCAGGCAAACGTCATTAAATGAATGGCACTCACACACTGTAACAGTGTCATATATGATAATGATTCTTTGATAACACTTGCCAAGATAATTTATTACAAAATTATCTACAGGGTGTACAAAAGTTTGTCACTAATCTATACACTAATGCTTACAGAAATATTTCTGGTATACTGCATTCTGCAACAGTGTCATATGGATAAGTATTCTTTATAAAACTTACTAAGATAATTTATTACAAAATTATTTACAGATGTACAAAAGTCCATCACTAATTTATACACTAATACTTACAAAAATATTACTCACTCACTTCAACAGTGTCATATATGATAATGATTCTTTAACAGACTTGCCAAAATAATTTATTACAACATTATTTATAGGATGTACGAAATCGGTTACTAATTTATTCGTTAATACTTAGGGAAATATTGTTTACACACTGCAACAGTGTCAATTTAATAGCATAACCGAGATTTGAACAACAGATCCTAGTATCTGTCTGTTTGCTCAAACCACCTTGTAAACATACCGACACGACATTAAATTCCTCATTTGACTCTTATTTTTTCCGGTAAAACACAAGGAGATCTCAAATTGTTTTGAGATTACATTCCTCAATGGCAGCTTACAAGGTCGTAAGTACTTTTAAGTCCCAAATTTCATAGTTTAACCAACTATTAGATAAAAATCTGATGTGTTCCATTCACATGACTATCTCTACATCTCTGCAACAAATTATTCTTAAAAAGCTTATGCTTCCATTTACTTCATGCTAATGAGAAAAATTAGCAGAAATAGCCTTATCACTTGCTTCCTTGTAAGTAGAAGCTAAATAAAGGAGTACCATAGGTTAAAGTGATAGTCAAAAGCTGGTTGCTATGTCACTGATGTTCCTCTGTTTGTATGGACATCAGTTGAAAAATTCCTGTATAAGAAAAGTATCAGTTTTTCAAAGCAGAAAAGAAAAACAAGGAATGTCTCAAAAACGATGAACTCCACGAAAAAAAAATTACAAAACATAAATTGTGTGTTTTAACATGCTCTACATTTTACGTGTAGTAAGTCCATGTCCATCTCTTACGGTTTAGCAGTTATTCAAAATTTCGTAAAATTCATCCAGAATAAAGTACTCTTCAGAGGCTATTCTAAGAAAATTCAAGATATACATTTTATTTGTCAGGTAAATATCTTTAATATCCGAAATTTTAATCAAAATTGTTACATCCATTTTTTAGAAAATAAACATTTTCGAAAAAAATTCCATGTAAAGGGTAATTTGGGGTGGGGGGATTTTTCTCAAAATCTTCGTTTCGCATCCCTGGAAGATACTAAACTTAAATACCAAGTTTGGTATTTTACCGACTTTTCGTTTTTGAGTTATCGTGTTCACAGACACACGGACATACACACACATATGGTCCTTTTTCTGAAAATGATTTTTTTGGATACAGGGCACTCTAAAACATATATTTCCGGGAAATCTCGGAATCGGATACCTTCTCTATACACTATACAAGTAAGAAGGTGTGGTTTAACGGGAAAAGGTTAAATCCCTGCTATGACAAAGAAACTTTCAATCTGACTCTACCTATCCAACTGCTGTCCTACACACGGCTTGTGTGAAAGAAAACAGTTTTAACATAATTATTTTTATCCTGATTTGATTCGAAACCAAGCACTCTATCGCCTAACATTTCCGATTTCTATATTGTCGCGTAACAGGCCAGGACACGCCTTATTGGCGTAAGAAATGTCCTTCTGCTCACATTGTGCCACTTTGCGCACAGCAGCCCAAGCTATTCTTTTTCTACTCAGAGGGTTTGGATGCTATACCTTTTGATATAAAGAAAGGTGGAATAGTCATAGCTACCCTGTAGATTAGGAACTTCTTAATAAGTTATAGATTTGGAATGGACTGTACAATCGTTCATGCGTTTAACAATGGATAGGAATGTGGAGTGCTTTTGGTGTGTTTGCAAGATGAAATATTAATATTGAAGCTGGTATATTTTCGATAGCCGTTTATTTCATATGGCTATTTCTTGTTGTTTAGAAGTTATATATGTTTTTATACTAGCCTTATAATATATCTTAGTTACGGAATTCTTGTTCTTGGTCAAACTACAGCTCAACAGTATTTTAGCCTCAAATATGTAATACGTAGCTAAATTTATAGTGTGTAGAAAAAGCGATAACTGATAACTACGTGGCTCAGGCGTTTCGTCTGGGATTGGAAGTCGGGAGGTCATGGGATCGGTTCCCCATGGCCAATTTCTCTGACTCATGGATTTTTCGGGGATTTTCCCGGATCACTAGGCGAATGCTGGAGAGGAATCTTCACTCCCCCGAACTTCTTGTCCCGTCATTTCATCCCAAACGGCTTCTTTCAGGGTTGTGAGTTTCGAATAGGACTGCGGTGAGGCACCTTTCATGGAGGTGACTGCGCTCTGGAAATGATTACTCGGTGGCGGGATAGTGCTGATGGTTACCTCCGGACTCAGGTGGTTTATTCAGATCTGGGTGACGGATTCCTGGCGCTCCCCGCGTTCAGATAAAGAACTGCTTGTGAACTGTTAGGGACCGCCCACGATGGCTCTCTCCCTGTCCGGATGTCGGCCGCCTACAGGGGTCTGGCGTATAATAGGCGCACAACTGCAGTGTGGAATAACCCCGTAACGTATACACACATGGCTTTATTTACCTATGATAAATTCATTGACACCCTTAAGTTGCGTTTCCATTAGTGACTTACATGTTCTAATCCGTTGGCGACAAGTCAAGCAACATTTTATGTTCTGAAATATTTTTAATTGGTGGTTGCACCATATTGTAATATATTTATTTTATATGTATGTTTATATAATTGTTTTAGTAACTTAATACTACTGCTTTGCCTCGGTGTATCTGAAGCCTAGCTCCATGTAGACACTTTTGTTTTTTGCATTTCCCTAATATTTACTTTGTTTTCTGTTTGACTACCATCTTTCTATTTTATTCCAGAACACGAACACACATTACACATTTTATAAACATATAAACGCCCATTCGCAAGGCGGGACTCCAACCCACGATCCCCTGCGCCACGAAGCACGAAAGCGATGCACTTCAACGAGGTCGGCCAAGGGGATCGGCTTTTAAAAAAATTAATAGTGTTTAACCCCCACTTTTATTACTTCGGCACCGCAGGTGATGATACTTGGAATGAAAATGGTGCACCGGTGGAATGTGATGGTGGGGGATACCGGAGAACCCACAGAAAACCCACCCCTGCGCCGCTTTGTCCATTACATGCTGTATGATTACTTATGTATGATTACTTTGTTAGCAGAAATACATATGAATGGGACAGCAGTTCTTTTGTATACAGTCACAAATATTGTATTATTACGTATTGAAGGTTCTCAATTGTGTTATACAACACACGATGCTATGGTAATCACATAGTTGGAAGAGAACCTTTATTTTTGTAGGTCAATTGAGTTTATTAATTTCTATATATTCTACGCATCATCAATTTCTACATATAATCATATATTTGCATAATAATACCAGAAATTTAAACTGTATATTTGGTAGTGCATTTTTTGTGTAGTACGTTTTTGTCCATGACTCCGGTGCATCCCACATGGTATTTCCATAAAATTGAAGATACACACTTTGTGTGTAAATAGTAATTTTAGTTTTTGAGAATTTAATACAAATTTTTAGACCTATTTCGAATAACTTTCTTAAAAGTATTCATGTCATATCCTTTTAATGTGCTAAATATAAATATGAAGTTGGTATGTATTCAACTTTGCGTTTTTGACTTCTATTTTTACAGACACACAGGATAGTAAAGCTCGCACACGGACCTCTTCTTAAGAAATGTTAAATATGTATTTTATTTGCTCAAGCGCATATTTTTAATATAGATAGTAGGTAGAGAAGGTATTGTTTTCCACCCAAAACTTATATACCGAGATTACACCAGAAATGTACGTTTTGAGAATCCCTGAATCCATAAGAAAATCATTTTTAGAAAAAGGTCCGTGTGTTCTGTATGTGTATGTATTGCTGTGGATAGCATAGCCCAAAAACGAAAATTTCCTTAATTAAAAAATCTTGGTAATTAAGCTTATTATTTTTCAAGGATGCCAGACGAAGATTTTCAGGCTACTCCTCCCACCCAAAGCCACCCTTTAAATGAAACATTCTTATAAAAGTAGCTTTAATGGTTTGGATTAAAATTTTATATAATAAATATTTCTACATGACAAATAAAATGTATATCCTGAATTTCTTGGGAGTATCCTCTGGAGTTCTCTTCATTCTGAATGAATTTTGGATAAATGATAAACAGTAAGAGATACACAGAACTTTACTATAAAAATTTCTTCCTGACTATGAATATCGCATAGCGACAGCTTTAAAAAAAATTGGCTGCCGCTTTAGCAAAGTGTATTCCCTTATTTCCCTTTTACTAATTTGGAACTAAGTATTAAGACTTTTTCTGGCAGCGTTTGTCTTGTTAAAATTATGAAGATAAAATAATATGCTATTGTAAGAATATTTTGTTTACAGAACAAACAGAGAAAGTCACGTGAATGGAACACATCAGATTTTTCAGGGGTTCTCAAAACATGGATTTTTGAGATAATCTAAGTACCATTTTTGGTTGGAAAACAATAGCTTCTCTACTTAGCTTCTATGTGTGGTAGAGATATTATAATGAGGAAAGAACATGTTTCTGAAGATAATTAGATGGTTGTCTAGGTTTCAAAAAGCTGATATTCAACAGTCGCGAGGTCGAATCCCGCTCAGGGTGAATTACCCGGATAAGTTTTTTCGGAGTTTCCCTTATCCTGAGAAAACGAATGTCGAGTAAGTTTAAGCTTCATTTTTTTTGGTAGTGTTTAACGCCCGATTTTACTGCTCTGGCACCGCAGGCGATGACACTGTTGATACATGAAGATGGAGCCCCGGTGGAGTGAGATGGCGGGGAAAACCGGAGAACCCGGAGAAAACCCGCCCCTGCGCCGCTTTGTCCACCAAACTCTCACATGCGGTCGCTTGAGATCGAACCTGGGCCGTCTAGGTGAGAGGCAAATGACCACTCGGCCACGGCGCGGCCAAAATTTAAGCTCCATGAACCCCGAGATAATTTGAGCGTCACTTCACCAATTTCATTCATCGCCCGATATGACCCAGCAGGTTAAAGGACGTTAAGGTGCGTCGAAATGCAATATCTTGCCAATGTTAAAGTTTGACTCCTTATCTCAGCTGCTATTTAAGTTAATGAGCTACAGTTTTCAAGGAATATGCATAAATATATTAAAAGTTAATTAATGCAAAGTAGAATAATGCTGTTGAATAGAAGGAAAGGTCTTCAACTTTTATTGAAAAATCATGATTTTTAAATTTTTAAAAAATAACTAATTCATGTACATAAAAATTTGTTTTAAATAAAGATCACTTAGGTGCAAATGTGTGGTACAACTTTCAGCCTTTAGAGTGCATTACTTTCTGGGATAATGGGGCATTTGTGTAGACAATTTTAGTCCTTCAGAAAAATGTTTTAAAAGATAACATTTAAAAGAGATGTAACCTAACATTCGAAGCAAAACTTCGTAATATTTCGAACATATCACATGAAGCAAATGAGCGGGAATAGCTTAAGTAAAACTGTCCTATCAAAATAAAAACACATATATATTCTTTAACACTAATATTTACAACGTTATTGATGCTTTACCAAGTGAGTGTACGAAAATGTTTTAAAAAAATCTATTAGGCGGATTACTTTCAACAATATTTTTAAACTGATTACAATTAGCGATCTCTATGAAAGTTATAACAAATTGAGTGGATGATTTCTAATATTCATACGCAATTAAAATATAAAAATGAAAAAAAACTATGAAAACCCTATTTTGACTCCCCTTAAGCTAAAAGAATTATAACAATCTGATGTGCTCCATTCACATAACTTTCTCCATATCTCTGCAACAAATTACTCTATTTACATCATCTAATCGAGAAAAAATTAGCAGAAATTGTCTTATTACTTGCTTCCTTGCTATTAGAAGCGGAATAAGGGGGTGCCAAGGTTAAAGTGATAGTCCAAAGCTGGTTACTATATGACTGAAGTTCCTTTGTTTGTATGGACTCGAGTTCACAAAGTCCTGTATATGGAAAGTATAAGTTTTTTATAGCTGAAATCAAAACAAGGAATATATAAAAAACAATCAACTTCACGAAAAAAAGGTATATAACATAAATCGTGTGTTTTAAAGTGCTCTACATTTGTTATGGGGTAAGTTTTTGTCCATCTCTTACGGTTTAGCAGTTATGCAAAATTCCGTAATATTGACCCGGAATAAAGTAGTCTTCAGGGGCTATTCCCAGAAAATTCAAAATATACATTTTATTTGGCAAAAAAATATCTTTAATATACGATATTTCAATCAAAATCGTTAGAGCCATTCTTGAGAAAATCAAAATTTTAGAAAAAAGTTCCATGTAAAGGGTAGTTTGGGGTGGGGAGAGTTTTCTCAAAATCTTCGTATTGCATACCTGGAAGATACCAAACTTATATTCCAAGTTTGGTATTTTACCGACTTTTCATTTCTGAGTTATCGTGTTCAGAGACACACGGACACACTGTCACACGGACACACACACACACGGACATTTTTCTGAAAATACTTATTAAAACATATTTCCGGTGAAATCTCGGTATCGAAATTTTTGGTGGAGTGCAATACCTTCTCTATACACTATGTACATAGTTCGTATAGAGAAAGTAATATACACTATATACATAGTTCGTATAGAGAAAGTAATATACACTATGTACATAGTTCGTATAGAGAAAGTAATATGCACTATGTACATAGTTCGTATAGAGAAAGTAATATACACTATGTACATAGTTCGTATAGAGAAAGTAATATACACTATGTACATAGTTCGTATAGAGAAAGTAATACACACTATGTACATAGTTCGTATAGAGAAAGTAATATACACTATGTATATAGTTCGTATAGAGAAAGTAATATACACTATGTATATAGTTCGTATAGAGAAAGTAATATACACTATGTATATAGTTCGTATAGAGAAAGTAATATACACTATGTATATAGTTCGTATAGAGAAAGTAATATACACTATGTACATAGTTCGTATAGAGAAAGTAATATACACTATGTATATAGTTCGTATAGAGAAAGTAATATACACTATGTACATAGTTCGTATAGAGAAAGTAATATACACTATGTATATAGTTCGTATAGAGAAAGTAATATACACTATGTATATAGTTCGTATAGAGAAAGTAATATACACTATGTACATAGTTCGTATAGAGAAAGTAATACACACTATGTACATAGTTCGTATAGAGAAAGTAATATACACTATGTATATAGTTCGTATAGAGAAAGTAATATACACTATGTATATAGTTCGTATAGAGAAAGTAATATACACTATGTATATAGTTCGTATAGAGAAAGTAATATACACTATGTATATAGTTCGTATAGAGAAAGTAATATACACTATATACATAGTTCGTATAGAGAAAGTAATATACACTATGTACATAGTTCGTATAGAGAAAGTAATATGCACTATGTACATAGTTCGTATAGAGACAGTAATATACACTATGTATATAGTACGTATAGAGACAGTAATATACACTACGTACATAGTTCGTATAGAGAAAGTAATATACACTATGTACATAGTTCGTATAGAGAAAGTAACAATTAAATAAAAAAATAGGTCGGACAAAAAGGGAGGAGAAGATGAAAACTTACTCTCCATTAAGACGATTCAGCATGGGCCCATAAGATTTCTTAAAACCGTTTACACAAAGCTTGCGTAAAAATAATGCTCTGTAAACCTATTTTGGGGCATAACAGCATGGCATACGTGAAAGAGTTTTGATGTAGAGCTCAATGCTTTTATTGGCGTCATAATACAAAATTGATGATAGACTAGTGCACCGGAAAACAGCATTAAAAACTTTGAAGGTGTTTTTGATGGTCTTCTTTATAGACTGTGTATGTTTTACCATTAGCGGTACACACCCATCATAACGCCACTAAATTGAGAGTACATAGGTGCGCCATTTGCCGTGTACATGGGCGTATAAATCTGAGCCATTAACGTAATTTTTCTCTTGTGTTTTTTGTCCTGTGAATATCCAATAGGAGTAACAGAATCCTTCATTCCAAAATGAAATGAAAATTAGTGACGAACCAATTCATTAAAGAACGGTGGTTTTGCTGCTTCATTACGCAGTCGATTGGAATTTGATAATTTATTTTCAAATCCACTACGCCATTATTACAGACAGGCTTTCATTCTATTTACCCTTCGATATCCTCTCGTTTATTTACTGCTTCCCACATATCGTTGTATTGAAATGGCAATGTTTAGCATAGAAATGGATCATTCATTTTATTTCATTTAACTATCAAGCTCTTACTCGTTCAGCTAGTGGTAAATAGAGTGAATTCTGGATCAGCAAACAAACACGTATTACCTGCATTTTTCTTTTTTGGCTTTTTTAGCTCAAATGTATCAAGCAGATTTTTTATAACGATAATGTGTATTTTAAGGCAATGCTCTGGGAAATGTCATTTTCAATGTTTTTGGTTTTTGCATTTCAAACTCATACTTCCATGCTACACGATTGTTTTTGCCTTCTCTACATTGTACATAATAGGTAGAGCAAGAAATTATTGCATTTCACCCAAAATTTAAATACCAATATTGCACCTTAAATGTATGTTTTGAGGACCCCTGAATTTAAACAGAGAATTCTTAGAAAACTATTGGAGTATCGGTGTGTTTATGTGTGTGAACAAAACGAAAAGTTGGTTCAATATCCAACTTAGTATATAAATTGAGAGCTTCCAAAAATGTGTCACCAAGTTCAACAAAGTCCTCGCATGCCTAACTACATCTTTTATGGAATATTTTTCGATTATTCGATTTTTCCAAAAAGGGCTACAAGAATTTTGATTAAAATGCCTCATTAAAGATACTTACGTCACAAATAAAACGTGTCTCCAATACACTTTTTGACTAATCATTTAGTCACCCAATTTAAATTTTGGCTATTACTTTAACCTATTAATTAAAAGGTGCAACATATTTAAACATTTTTTCTGTTTAGATGAAACTATGTAATTTTAACTAACTGAAATGTGCTGAAGTTATTTTTGACTTTCAAAACTTTCTATCACGAGCTACTTTTTTTAATGCTGAAATCCAAAATCTTCTTTTGCCAACTAATTTTATTAAAAGTTTTTAACTGTACAAGATAGTTATAATGAGAAACTTAACAATAGCACAGAACACCAAATTAAAATGCCTTTGTTGATAATTTGCGCTTATGACCAGCTTCTGGGCTGTCTCTGATGATTGACTGGCAATATTTACCAAGCACACTTGCATTCCATGTCCCACTGAAGCGTTTTTAAAGGCTGATATTCCTTCGTGAAACCTCTCGCCATGTTATCGCTACAGCACTAAGGTTTTTTAGAAAGAAGTCCAGATGAAAATCCAGAAAATGTAGTTTCAACGACATATACATCCCAGAACATGAAAGTAGTATAATAATTCACTTGCAATAATTCATAGTTAACTGATTTTTAATTCCCAGCGACGTTCGTGCATAGTCATTTAAATGTGAGCCAGACCATTTTCTCCACTTGATTTTTAAAATCTTTGTCCTGGAAGTATGTTTTATTTGTGGACCAATAAACACTCCTTCCTTAATCTTTACATAACTTGGTTTTGGGATTTATTTTTGAAATGCATGAAAACATGTCCTTCTCTGTCTATTGCCTTCACAAATACTTTCATCAGTCCGAACTTGATGTATAAAGGTGATACAGAGACATCTCGAGGGTTCACGGGAAACACTTTTGGCTCCAGGAATATAGGCTAGACTTGCTGACCATTTTTTAGGAATGTAGTGGTTTGCTTTGTCGGGCTATCCCACTCGCACAAAAAAGAACATTCTCATACTCATTAAGAATCCAGTAGCTTTCAAGTCTCCACATTTGTGATATTTGTATGAAGTATATTTAATGCAGCTTAGTATTGCATTCATAACCTCAAATGCTTCCTTCATATAAATGGCATATGCAATAGAAGCAGATGGAAAAATATTGCCAATATGAATAAGTACTGCCTTTAGACTTAGCTTGGAGGAATAAATAATTAAACTTGTGTTCTGGAAAATGTTAATGTTCCAAAGCATGGTATAAGCCAATCACATTGTCGCAAAAATGATTCCTTTATTCTCAGAAAAATATTCATTAAAATAAGTTTGCCGTTTTCTAAATGAAGTTATTTTAACATGGATACCTAAAACATTCCGTTCTTACAGTCTAGAGACCAACAATTCTGTTTGACGTCTATTTCATGCTAATCGTATTGAATATTAGCAAAAATGGTCTTATTTTCCTATAAGTAGGAGGGAAATAAGGGAATACATTAAGCTAAAGCAGTAATCAAATATTTTAAAATGTTGTTGCTATGTGGTTGAAATCCGTTTCTTTGTATTGCCAAGAGTTGGTAAATTCCCGTATGAGAAACGTTTTGAGCATTTTAAAACGGAAACAAATAACAAGGAAGATCTAAAAAATGGTCAACTCCACGAAAAAATGATAGGCCATAGATTATGTGTTTTAACGAGATCTACATTTTGTATGTAGTAAGTATTTGTCTGTTTCTTATGATTTACCAGTTAAATGCAGAAAAATTCATTCAGAATAAAGGGTTATTTAGAAACTATTCCCAATAAATTTAAAATATTAATTGAATTTTTCATGTAAATATGGTTAATGTACGGTATCTTAACAAAGTCGTGTGAGATAGTTTTGATAAAATCAAAATTTTAAAATGCTTTTCCATGTAAAAGGTAGTAGAGAGTGACAGATAGGGAGAGGGAAAGAGAGAGGGAGAGACTGACTTTGCTCAAAATCTTTAGGACGCATGCTTGGAATATACTGAACTTAAATACCAATTTTGGTATTTTTAGCGACTTTTTTGCCTTTAAGTTATCGTGATCACAGACACACACACACACACACATACACACACACTTCTATAGACGGACCATTTTGTAAAAATGCCTTTTTATGCATGATATCCTAAACCCTATTTCTGGTGAAATTTCGGAATCAAATTTGTTTGTGAAGTGAAATATCGTCTTTACCCACGTACCATGTACTATGCAGAAAAATTAAAAAGTGGAGAAATTAAATAACGTGTATGCAAAAACTTTATTTCTGTAGAATTCATTATGATTAAAAAGTAACTGCAAAACTGATTTTTAATGTTGTATATAAAGCTAAAATTAAACTTCGGAAATGATATGATAAACCGTAATGTACAAAGAGTATTTCCGATTGAAGCATATATTCTTTTCACATTCGCGCTAAATTTGAAATAGAAATTTGCTCACGCTTGTGCTTAGTTTGGAGTAGCAATCGACTCTTATCTCAGGCCGTTTTAATGGGCTTATTGGACTTTACAGATCCAGACTACTTGGCGATTTCTTAAATAATACATCATTTGGATTTTCCTTGTAGACTTGTAGATTAGTCACAGTTAATTCGTACAATTCTGATATGAAACTGCATTTGCTCGATGCAATCATGTGCTTTGTTGAATGCGAATGTACATGCTCTCGCGACTCTTAACTTTTTTGATAAGTCCCGGCGGGAAAATCTGATTCCTCGGAATTATATGTTTTCACTTTTTAACACGAGTGAGCGGAAATTACTCAGCAATCCCGATGCTAACATTTGTACGCATATAACTCTACGCGAATACATTAATGAACACGCATTCTCATTAATGACATCTTAGTGGTCTTTTTCATACTTCTGATAAGCATCTTTTTATGACAACTGGCTTCACAACCAAGAAAATCAATACGCAAGTATAATACTTATTGTTGGAAAAACAAAATCGCATAGAGAAAATCAAAACACCTATACGCGACGAAAGCACAAGGAGAAAAAAGCATTTAAACCCAGCGATTTCAACTTTGGAGTGCAACATATATTACAAAAATGTCATGAAATTCACAAAATGTTAGCAGATTTTGTGGTTACGATATAAGTATTGCCTCACGATGATATATCAAAACAGATCTATTGAAAATAAACACACTAAGTTTTTACAAAGAATTGAGATAGTTCGTCAAAATTTATATACGAGAATCGGTAGATAAGTTCCAAGCCTCGCTAAGATGTGACACCACCAGGCCAGTTAGACGGTAGCATCGTATAGTTTAACTCTAGACTAGCTTGTATCCATAGCTACAGGTTAATGACTTGTTTAGTTTTCCAATGACAGCATTTTAACCAAGATAACTTTAGAGTTTTAAAATGGAGGATTTGAAAAGCGATCAGTGATTAAATACTTCCATTTGAAAGGCTTAACACCTAAAGAAATGAAGGAGGAAATGAACATTACATGAATATACATATCCTATCATTTAATATGATGTATATGCATGTCATATTCAATGATTAAAAGGTGGGTTGTAGAGTTTAAAATGGGGTGTACGAGCGAGCACTAGTGATGAGCCTCACTCTGAGCACCCTGTAGAAATGACAACTCCAGAGATCATTGAAAAAATTCACCTTTTAGTACTGGAAGACCCCAGATTTAAGTTGTTTGAAATAGCAGAGGCTGTAAGCATATCAAAAGAACGTGCAGGTAATATTTTAAGTAATGTTTTCGGCTTTCATAAGGTGTATGTAAAATGGGTGCCGCGTTTGTTGACACCTGATCAAAAGTTGCAAAAAAATCTGTTTCTGTTAATGTGGAGCACTACTGTAAAAATCCCAGTGAATTTTTGAGACGGCTTATTGCCATGGATGAAACTTGAATACATCACTACATTCTAGAAGGTAAATCACAGTCAAAACAGTGGATTACGCTAGGTACCCTGAATTAAAAAAAATCGTATGTGTTCCATTCACATGACTTTCTCCACATGTACTGTAAACAAACTATTGTTACAAAGCTGTATTATTTTATTTATATCGTGCTAATAGAGATAAATACTACCAGCAATTGTCTTATTTCTTGCTTCCTGATAAGCAGAAGGGAAATATGGGTGCATAGTATGCTAAAGCGATAGCCAAATCTCTTAAGACTTGGTTGATATGTGAACAACTGAAGTTCAGTCCACTTTCATTTGCAAGTAAACAAAAGAGAGATGAAACGAAAGATGATCCTGGTTGATAGAAGTTGCATAGTGTAAAGTTTAAACCAATAACAATAAACCAAAATACTTGTTGGTCGTTTCTGAGGGCCGTTCAATAAGTCCTTAGGAAAAGATAAAAAAAATATTTGTTATAATTTTTATTCTTTTTAATATAATCTCATTTTAGCTCAATACACTTTTCCCAGCATTTCTCCAATTATTTTAAGTCTTCTAAAAAGTAGGATTTCAGATAGCGCTCAAATTGGAAGATAACTGCTTCTTTAAACGTGAATCCTTTTCCTCCGAGCCATTTTTTCCAGATTGGGAAAAAAGTCCCGGAAAAAATCAGGTGAATACGGTGGATATTGTAGTAATTAGAACCTTATTTCTCACTTTTCGCCATAAAAATGCGCAGGTGTGTACCCTTACATTGTCTTGATGGAAGAGAAGATTTTTTTTTTGCCAGATGTCACCTTTTTTTCTATACTTCTCAGTTCATCCGGTGGAATAACAATGCATAATACTCTCCATTTATCCTTCTTCCTTTCTGAAAGTATTCAAAGTAGATGATTTTGCGTGCATCCTCCTCCAAAAAGAAAAATCCGAGGGCATCACCAACTTTACCTTATTCGGAGCCAGTTTGCCTTTAAAAGCCCACTGCTCCGACTGTACTTTTGTCTCTAGAGTGTAGTAGTTTATTCATTTTTCATCCACAAATATTTGTCGACACAGAAACTCGTCGGTATTACGATGGAAAAGTGCCAAACCAGCTTCCGAATCGTTTATTCTCCATTGAGAGCAAACGCGGCAGCCACCTTACCGATTCCTTTATCAGACCTATTTTTGTGCAAAATTGAGAACACTGTACCTTGTGATACGCCTGTGGCGTTTACTATTTCGAGAGCTTTGATTCGTCGATCAGTCCAATTCATATCCTGGATTTGTCAATCATTTCGGAGAAAGTTACTTCTGCTAACGTCCGGAATGATGTTCACCATTTGTGGTTGTGCGGCCACGTTTTAATTCATTTATACAAATGTTGCAAACGCAGGAACAGAAACTTCATCCAATACGGCTTTTATCTCTTTCGGTGTTAAGTCTTTTAAACAAAAGTGTTTTATCACCACACGAGGTTGTTTTTTTTTTCAGTTTTCTAAATAAGCACAATTTTGTTTATTCAATCGCCTATGGCAACGAAACTACGCAATAATTTATGGTGACATTTCCTATTATTTTAATATCAAAGAGGAAAACTGTTAGTTTATGGCTAATTAGAGCACAACAGGATTGCTGAACCTAAGAAACAAATAATAATTATCTAGTAATTATTATATTGTAATCGGTAAATTATTCAAACTCTCTCCAAAGAATTAAACAAATTGCAAACTACATACTAAACTTTTAAAACTGAAACTCTCCAGACTGGCCATTGTTCAATGCTTTACAGTCTCGTGACTTTAAAGAATCCTAGTGCAGATGTCACTACTTTCAACACTCTTATAGCAAGGTTATAATGCATTATAATCCCTGTTATAAACAATCATGAGTAAGTAATTCTTTAGTTTTAGAAGGGAAAATCCGCCAGTATAATAGAAAGGACGCGGAGTTTGCATACCAGGAGTTTGAGGCCTGGCAGTAAAATGAATCGACTGTATAAGGCTCTTGAAAAAAAAAATCTAATGTGTTCCATTCACATGACTTTCTCTACAACTCTGCAATAAATTATCGTTAAAAATCTTATGCTTCTATATACTTCCTGCAAATCCAGAAAAAATTAGCAGAAATAGTCTTATTAATTACTTCCTTGTAAGTAGAAGCGAAATAAGGGAGTACCAAGTGATAGTCAAAAGCTGCTTGCTATATGACTGAAGTTCCTTTGTTTGTATGTACACGAGTTCACAAAGTCCTGCATGAGAAATGTATGTTTTTTATAGCTGAAACCAAAAACAAGGAATATCTCAAAACCAATCAACTCCACGAAAAAAATGTATATAATATAAATTGTGTGTTTTAAAGAGCTCTATATTTTCTGTGTGCTAAGTTTTTGTCCATCTCTTACGGTTTAGCAGTTATGCAAAATTCCGTAAAACTTGACCCAGAATGTATAGTCTTCAGAGGCTATTCCCATAAAATTCAAAATATACATTTTATTTGTCAGATAAATAACCGTTAAAGCCATTTTTAGAAAATCAAAATTTTCTAAAAAAGTTCTATGTAAAAGGTAGTTTGGGGTGGGAGGATTTTTCTCAAAATCTTGTCGCATCCCTGGAAGATGCTAAACTTAAATCCCAGGTTTGGTATTTTACCGACTTTTCGTTTTTGAGTTATCGTGTTCACAGACACACGCACACACTGACACACGGACACACACCCACGGAGCTTTTTCTGAAAATACTTTTTTTGGATACAGGGAACCCTAAAACATATATTTTCCGGCGAAATCTCGGTACCGAACTTTTTTGTGGAGTGCAATACCTTCTGTATACACTAAGTACATTGTGCGTATAAAGAGAGTAATAATAGGATTGTTACAAATTTAAATAAACCAACATATTGTTACTTTAATTTAGTATCTTATAGATTACGCTTAACCTTTATTCAACCCGATGTATTCAAAGCTAGAATACGTATCCAATAAGTGGATAAATGAATGCTTTTGATATTAAGAATTTGGTGAAATTGCAATACAGTTTTAAACCTTAAAAATAATTATAAATATACATAATTATGACTTTCTCTAGCTACAATAGAAATTCTTTTATACTATCAACTACTACCATGAAATTTTATTTTTTATCGGTTTCATTTTCCATGAAATAGCGTTAGCAGAAACACCCTTCAAATTCCATGCTTTTACCATGACGTTGCAAGAACAACCGAAGTTCGGCGCAACTTTAAAGAAAACAACTGACAATTTTAAAATAATCCTAACGATATCTGGCTATGATTGAATCCATTGATAAAGTAATTAAAATTATGGATTAAGGAGCTGTACATTTTTGTGTTCTTAGTTTTTGTCCCATATCCTAGTTTTACGATTATATAAAAGTTTACAAAAATCCTTCCGCGGGAAGAGGATTTTAGATACTGTACCTATGAAATTCAAGATATGCAAATTATTTGTAACGAAAATATCTTTTAATATGTGGTATTTTAATCAATACCTTTAGAGCCATTTTGCATAAAATAAAGCATGTTAAAAGTTTTCTAGCTTAGGGATGGCTTGGAGTGCATTGATTATCTTTTTTTTAAATTCACATTTACAACACTTTTACATATTTGCAACGCTACACATTTCATTTTTGACTTAGGCTGTTTTCAAACATACATACACACATGCACCTTTTTCTAAAAATCGTATGTGTTCGATTCACATGACTTTACTGCAAACAAACTATTCTTACCAAATACTATTATTTTATCTAGATCATGTTTATGTAAATAAACATTAGAAGTCTTACTACTTAGTTCCTTTTAAGTGTAAGAGAAATAAAAGGTGCACTAGGCAAAAGCGTTAATCGAATATTTTAAAGACTAGTTGGTGTATGAGTGAAACAATTCATTCTCTTTGCATGGTCAAAAGTAAATCGAAAAAACACGTTTGAGAAACTTTAGATATTTCAGAATTGAAACCAATCATTAGGAATAGTTCGGAAATGGCCAAGTCTACAAAAGGTGTCTTATGACATAAATTATATGTTTTAACGAAGTCTACATTTTTGTATAGGTAGTAAGCTGTTGTCTATCTTACGGTCTATCAGTCATTCCCTAGAATGAAAGAGGTCTTCAGAGGCTATTCCCGGAACAATTTTAAATATAGATACGTTTTATTTATTATGTAAGTACAGAAAATAAGTGCCCAATGCACGCAGAAGGTTTCATTAGAAGTACAGTAAAGTCTGGGCTAAAATCGGAGTGGAGTATGGAGCAATACTTCAAAACAGGTACCAAACTCATTAGAGGGGCTCGCGTGGATTAGACTAGGAGCATGGAGGAGCACAAAAATTGCTGTCGAGAATGGTCGTGGATCCACATCTTGGCAAGATGTAGGGGTACGGAGAAATGGCGGAAAAAATATTTACCGCGATCCTTTACCAACCACGAATGTAGAGCTAGAAGCATGTTGGACGCTACTGGCAGGCACGGAAGACGTGGATGGGCTAGTTAAATGTATGCTTAAGGTAAGACGGCTGATATCTGAGAAGGCTGTCAATAGAGAAGGGGGGGTAAGAACAACTAAACAAAAGTAACTACAATGTTTTAGATACATATATTTTATGTCATACTTAGGTCACTGTTGTGTTACGGTTTTGTATATTGTATATATACATTATGTGTATAATATTCCTTTTAAGTGTATTTATCTATTATAAGAGGGTACATTTATGAAGGTGTACTGTGTGCTGTAAATTTAAATTGCTCTTCTTCATTATCTTTGTATTTTAATTCTTTGTTGTTGTTTTAATATTCCTTTTTATTGTGTATTGCCTTTGCCATTCTATTTTCCTTTTTAATCTTTTAATTCTTTGTTGTTTTAATACTGCTTTTTAGTGTGTATTACGAAAGCAAGTACGGTCTGTGGACCCGTGCGATTGTTGCAATTCAATGCAGGATATTTTTATGTCAATAAATACACTTATTCACTCATTCATTCATCTTTAATATATAGTGTTGTAATCAAAATCGTTAGAGCCAATTTTTTTGATAAAATCTAAATTTTCGAAAACTTTTCCATGTAAATATGGCTCTGATGGGGGAATTTCCCTGAAAATCTTCGTGTTCCATCCTTGGAAGAATTTTTATACTGTGTAACGCCCCCTTTTACTACAATAGCACCGCAGGCGATGACACTGGTGATACATTATTGAAAATGGCGGGGGAAACCGGAGAATCAGAGAAAACTGTCCCTGCCCGCTTTGTAAACCACAAATCCCATTTGCGGGTGACTGGGATCGAAACGGGGCGGAATTGTTGAGAGGTGAGCGGTCTAACCACTCGGCCAGGGACGGTCTTCCTTGGGAGATGCTGTACTTAAATATCATGTTTGGTATTTAACAAATTTTGAGCTATCATGTTAACACACCGTGACCATTTTCTAAAAATACTTTTTGGATATATGGAACCTTAAAATTTGTGTTTCTGGTGAAATTTTAGAATATAATTTTTGGGTTGAATGCAATACCTTCTCTACTACATATTATGTATTAAGCGGAGAAAGTGAAATGGTTTTATTTGTTTTTTTTGCTTTTGTTCAGAGGCATCTAAATAAGTATTCCCCCGAAATATTGGTATAGAATATTTATTTGGAATACAATACTTTGAAACAACAGTGTTTAAAGTGGTTCAATGATTTTAAAGTTTAACGTTAACACAATGTCTTCTCTGTTTGCGATATTGTAAACATTAATTAACGGTAAAACGTATAAAAATGAAATTAAAATAAAAACTTGACTGAATGAAACAAAATTATTCTGTACAGAAAAAACCACATCTCAGAAAGAAACTTAAGCAGAAAATATCTCTCATACATCATATATACCAAAAGGATTTATTTAAACACAGTGGTATTTTAGTAGAAAGCTACTAAAAACAAAGCCTGTGAATCGATATGGTTGCTTTGTTATCCTTTGTTGCAGTAAAAGGTACATTATTTGTACCTTTTATAGCAGCATATCAGAAATGTAAAACAAGCACAGGTGGAACAAAAAACTTTTCCTAGGATTTGTTATCAGTGTACATTGCGAAAATGTTTACACAGAGAACGTCGGCAACAAAAAGGATCTGGTGTGTGTCCATTTAATGGAAAACCGCTGTGGCAGCGATTCTCTAAAAACCATGTCTGTAATAATTATAAATGACAGCGCTAACGGATGAATTTAGTTTGAAATCACTACAGAGGTAGCCGTGTAACACGCGAGATATGAATCATATTCCTTTAAAACAGGACTTTGCACTGAAATGTAGGTATATAATAAATGTTGACAAGTGCTGCATTGTGTGGTAGAACTTGAGACTCATCTCGAACACAGAAGACAAAGCCTGACTTAATGCAACAGATAAAGCTACTCAAGAGCTGAAGCTCTTACAGCTACCAGCAGAAATGTAAACCTTTTGCTTTTGTTTTACAGCCATAATATGAGTATTACTGCTCATGGTAGCGATATGGTGATTACCATATCTACTACAAACAAACAAAAGAAATAAAATCAAGTACAATTTTTATTACAACATTGATTTTATAAATTCAATTTATATATTAGAATAATTCGTTGATGTAGTTTGATTATTCCTTGACGTATCTATTTATTGATTAGGAAGATAAAATATTTATTTAGTATAACAAAGTACTTTTGATTCCCATTATAAGTGACTTTTTTACTTAAATCTACCTAACTTAAAAGTCATCTTAAAAAATTACAATGTATTCCAATGAATAAGAATTTTCCTAATTCTGGCATTTAGTTCCCTTTAGCAGGACTTATATTACAAACTTTATAATCTATTTATATTTCTTTTATTTTTATCAGACATCACTGTTTTACAGACATAACATATATACTAACAGCTATGAATGCGAAAAGGAAACAAAATAACATACAATAAATAACTGGTGACCATTTTCACCCATCAAACGTTTTCCAAAACTTAACAAATATTTATCAAAACTAATAATCTACGCTACTGGTATCCAGTAGAACCACAAGTGTATAAGTAGAGAAGGTACTGTATTCTACCCAAGAATTCTATGTGGAGACTGTTATATGTTTTGAGATCACATGAATATAAAACATTTTTAGAAAAAGGTCCAAGTGCTCGCGTGTGTATATGTGTGTGACTGTGAACAGTAAAACTAAAATATATGATTCACAAGATTTTCTCTAACTGTTCTGCAAACAAACTCTTCTTGCAAAAGAGTATTTGTTTTATCTACATGATGCTAATCCAGGTAAACATTAACAGAAATAGTCTTATTAATGCTACCTTGTAAGTACAAGGGAAAAAGGGAATACACTAGGTTAAAGCAATAGTCAAATCCTTTAAAAGCTGGTCACTATGTGATATAATTTAAATTCGGTTCTCCTTGCACGGCCAGGGTTAAAATATAGCAGATATAAAACGAACGAAGACTTCCAGTTTCAGCAAAATACAATTGTTTTTAATTCTCGGAAATGGTTAAGTATACAAAAATGAGTATGACAAAAGTTCATCCATAATGAATAGGTGTGCAGAGGCATTCCCAGAAAATTCAATATATATATTATGTCTCATGAAAGTATTGTAAATATATGTTATTTTAAACAAAATTATTAGAGCCATTTTTGAGAATATCTAAATTTCATAAACCTCTTCCATGTGAAAGGTATTTTGAGGTTTTTGTTGAGTACCTTGAATCGCATCCCTGAAATGCTGAACTTGAATATCAAATTTGGCGTTTAACCGACTTTTCCTTTTTGAGCTATGCTGTTTATTTATTTTTTTGGTAGTGTTTAACGCCCACTTTTACTGCTCTGGCACCGCAGGCGATGACACTGATGATACATTAAGATGGAGCCCCGGTGGAATGAGATGACGGGGGAAACCGGAGAAGCCGGAGAAAACCCGCCCCTGCGCCGCTTTGTCCTCCACAAATCTCACATGCGGTCGCTTGGGATCGAACCCGGGCCATCTAGGTGAGAGGCGAGTGGTCTGACCACTCGGCCTCGGCGCGGCCTAAATGCTATTTACACACACACACACACATATTACACATGGGCACACGGACACCCACAAGGGCCTTTTAATAAAGTGCTTCTGTTTCAGTTTCTTTCTTTCTTTTTTATTCAGGTGAAATTTCCAATTCTGGTTAGAATACAGTACCTTCTCCACCTACTATTTGCGTAATACGTATAGAAAACGTAAAAATGGAATTCCCATTAAATAAAAAAATTGTGATATTTAAGTGCAACATCTTGCAAAGTGGCTAGAGGAGGATTTTTAAGAAAATCCCCCAGCCCAAACTAGTCTTTGATGGAATATTCATCAATCAATTTGATTTTTTCAAAAATGAGTAATGATTTCATTTAAAATATATATTTTTAATCTATTTTATGACAAACTAAATTATATATTACTTTGCTAGGAAATGCCTGTTTGCTTTAGTTCATTTTGGATGACTTTTCTATAAATGGTAAAACGTAAGAGATAGAGAAAGAGAAATCTTACAACACAACACACAATTTGTCACATAATATTTTATTTTGTGGAGGCAATCATTTCCGGGATATTCCTTCTCAGTCGTTTAAATTTTGGTTGGCACTCATCGCATTTTATTCTCATAGCAACACATTTTAAAAGATTTGACTGTCAGTTTAGTGTATTCCGTTATTTCCCTTCTACTTATAAGGAAGTAAGTAATAATACCGTTTCTGTTAAAGTTTATCTCGATTAGCATGAAGTGGATAGAAAAATAAGCTTATTAACAATAATTTGTTACAGAGATGTAGAGAAAGTCATGTGAATGGAACACAAAATATTTGTCTTTGATTCATTACTGAGCTCTAAAAACATTCTAGTACTTTTAGTTCCTGTCTTATTTCTTCAGTTTTAAACTTATCGAATTTTGTGAAACTTTTTGCTTACATTAGGAACCTCATCTTCACCATCTATATTCTGTCTTTTTGTTTCTTTCGTTGGAACCCGAGTTTTACAGCCGCGCAACATTGTAGGGATTTCCATATCTATGTAGAGTTTTAGTTTAGTTTCTTTTCTTATTTTGTTTTTAAAAGTTCTCTAGATATTTTTGCAAGCTACTGAAATTCATTTAATATCAGTAACACTTTCTACATCAAAGCTAATGTTACACACTAAATGCAGGGTGTTCACAATATAAAGTAACTAATTCGTGAATAAGGCAACTTACGAATGTCGTTTTGTTACAGATTGATCACTGAGCAGTTGGCTGACTGTTCCTGAATGTGTTACCGTTGTCACATGGCGTCTACAGGTGTTCCGTGCGATGAGCTGCGACGACGCTTTCAGCGGAAATTTAGAAAGGATGGTTCAACAAATAAAACCACATGAAAAATTGTAAATAGGTTTCAACGAATTGGTATTTTGCTGCCAAGCCTCGACCAGGTTAGGTATCCACAAGCACAGCTGTCATTGACGCAATTCGGGAGTCAATTGAACCAAGTCCTAAATCTGTACGTTGTCTTTCATGTCAAATACAAATTCCATCATGAAGCTGATATAACACTTGCAAATGATTTACACGCTTCTTCACTTGGAACACTGATAATTTCGGAATTTGCAATTAACGTGAAAGACAACGTATAAACTTTCGACGCCTTTAATTGGCTCCCTATTGCGTCAATGTCAACTGCACTTGTGGAAGGTCACCCTAACCGAGACTCGTCAGCATCATGTCTATTCGTTGAAACTTATTTAACAGTTTCCATATGGTCTTAATCGTAGATCTATTTTTTCTAAATTTCCGTTGAAACCGTCGTTGCAGTTTGTCCCACGACGCCATGTAACAACGGCAATCGTTCAACAATAGTCAACATACTGCTCAGATATCAACCTGTAACAAAAAAGACATTAATAAGTTAACTCAATCACGAAATACTTACTTATTTTGTGAACACTCTGTATTTAAAATTGGATGCTTCTTATAGAGCTCGATCCTCTAAAACAATTTTGATTACACTGGATTGTTTCCTTTAAAACCTTTGTTTTTGTTACTGAAATTCTAAAATAATATAATTTACAAATTTTATTTAATTCATGCTCTCATAAGAAATATAGGGTATTTTAAAAGCACTTAAAGCTTTAAACAATGAGATTTTATAAAACATTGTAAGGTGTACTTCATTCTTCTTCTCTTCCTACACTATTCTTTCTGCAAGTCCATACACAGCATGTTGCAAATTATGTATTTAATTATTAGTAATATCTACGAGATAGCATCTTTTAGTTGCTGTCTGGAAGTAACCCCACAAACAAAAGTCTGTAGGATTGAAATTTGGAGATCGCGGCGGCCACTTTGTTGAAATATTACGAATGGATCATGGCTGTATTCTTTAATTGTTAAGGGTTCTTAGACCTTGCCAAAAACACCTCTTGCTTTTATAGTGTAGCAGGAATACCAGGTCTCTGCAAGCTGGATGCTGCGTTCCGGGCTGCTTCTTATGTGGGTGAGGCTTATTACACTTGCATTCCTCTTTGTATAAACAAATTTATTTTACTTTCCCTTTTCAATAGTTAACGGACGGCTTAGTTTGGTTCCTTACAATAATACATGTAACTTAATCTCTTAATTGCAGTGACTGTAATGCTTTTCCCACCACCTAGCAGATTACAAATAACATGGGAGCCTAATTTCTCCAACAGCCCCTACTCGGCACATGGCCGCTTCGTCACACGCTTGAACACTAGTTCTGCACTGCACAACAATTTGCTTGAGAAGAAGCGCACGCTGTTAGCGACGCTCTATTTATATGTCTCAGGCATGACGCTAAGTTTGCCGCCACAAAATGTAAGGCAACTCGTGATTGGTTACCAGCCCGTTGCTGGGTGCCTACTATGAGAAAGTTCTGGTTCAAATTCTCTAACAGTTCGTTCAGTCGATATTTCTAGGAAAAAAAGTGTATCCAACTCTTGCTTATTTTTCTAGTACCTGTGTTCTTGTAACTTCAGTTGCTGCTCGGTCTCATACACACACACACACACATATATATATATTTATATATATATATATATATATCTGTCTCTTTTGTTTTACCCTAACTTTGCCTAAGCCTTGTGCAATCTTTCCCTGAAATTCCAGTTAGCCGGCCGTTCACTAATTACCTTTGTATAATACCTGTTCTAGACCTGCTCCGTAAAGCGGTCCTGAGCAGTTTCTGACATGCCTTTATATATTACATCTGTACAATTCTTATTAATATTGAGGTTGCATACATATCCTTATTCTAATAATATTGATTATCTGTACATGTAATATTTCCTTACAATAGTAGCATCGAATCAAATATATTTTATCATTAAGTTGTAGAACTATGAATTGTAACTTACAACTTATATGATATGTAATATGAATAAAATTACTGAATTTTTATTTAAAAAAAAAACTACCTGTAGTAGCGCCGAACTGAAAATGCAAAACAAAAGAAACCAAATCGCATTACTTGCCCAATTTGTCACTTATTTTGTGTTGATCTTCTAACAAGTATTATATATGTATAGTGGTTTAAGCTTGAAGTGACTTTTAAAACACCTGTAATTTATTGAATTGCATATATAAGGCATTATCGGGAAACGTTTCCTAACCAATACAAGTTTCTTTCTGCCCCTTCTTCCTTCATTTCCTCAACAAAATTAGTAAGAAAAAATCTGATCCGGATCCATTCACATGACTTTCTCTACATCTCTGCAAAAACGCATTATTAAAAAGCTTATGCTTCTATTTACTTTATGCTAATCGAGAAAAAAATAGCAGAAATAGTGTTATTACTTCCTTGTAAGTAGAAACGAAATAAAAGTGCACCATAGTTAAAAGAGATAGTCAAAACAGGTTGCTATGTGACTGAAGCTCCTTTTTGGTATGGACAAGAGTTGAAATATTCCTGTATGAGAATATGATTTTCAAAGCTGAAACCAATGGCAAGGAATATCTCAAAAACGATCAACTCTACCAAAAATATGTATATTACATAAACTGTGGGTTTTAAGGTGCTCTACATTTTTTGTGTGTTAGCTTTTTGACCATCTCTTACGGTTTAGCAGTCATGCAAAATTCCGTAAAATTGATCCAGAATAAAGTAGCCTTCACAGGCTATTCTCAGAAAATGAAGCTATACATTTTATTTGTCAGGTAAATATCTTTAATATGCGATACTTTACTCAAAATCGTTAGAGCCATTGTTTATAAAATCAAAATTTTTGAAAACAGTTCTATGTAAAGAGTAGCTTGCGGTGGGGGAATTTTTCTCAAAATCTTCGTGTCACATCCCTGGAAGACACTAAACTTAAATACCAAGTTTGGCATTTTTCCGACTTTTCGTTTTGAGTTATCGTGTTCACAGACACACGGACTTTTTTCCGAAAATGTTTTTTTTTTTGATACAGGGGACCCAAAAATATATATTTGCGGTGAAATCTCGGTATCGAATTTTTTGGTGGAGTGAAATACCTTCTCTATACACTATATACATAGTACGTGTAGAGAAAGTAAATAGGCTCAATTAAATTTAACTATGTATTCTAACAGTGACCATTCTACTAATAAACTAAGAATGAAAGAATGATGGCCCTGTCATTAAACTCTTCACTTTACTAACCAGCCTTGGTGAACACCTCCCACACGAAAAACAGTACAGATAATTATGGAAATCCACAGATAAATACACGTTCGTTTATCTAAATGATACATAACTTACAGAACATCGATGATGTGCCTAATGAACCCAATTCATCTAATTATGGAGTTTTCGACATGTAACAGTGGAAAATAACAAGGTTAAAATAAACATGAGTTAAATTGAAGCATACAGAAAGATAATTGAGTACACAAAGCGAATATCACACCTAATAATTAAGCTTTCCATGAAGTTATAAGAGACCTGTATTATAAAGAACGAATATGTGTTTTTTTTAAATACGTACAACGGAATGTGCGGGTTTTTGCAATACACAAAATTATAAGCAATAATAAAAGCAAAATGAAAAGCGTGAACACGAAAATAAAGAGACAAACACATTCAAATATTAAACTTAAAACACACAGTAAACGGTATTCCGATGTATTAATGTACCCTATTATAATAAAAATGTTATAATAACGTTTTAGCCCATCTTATCGCCACTACTCTACCCTACTATCAACCTTCTTAGATCTCATCTGTCTCTCATTAAGCAGAAATTTGCCTATCTCCTCCGGATTTTACAATCCTGCCAGTATCGTCCAACATGCTACTAACTATCCACTCACGGTGGTAAAGGATTGCGGAAAATCTGTTCCTTCCACTCTTCCTCCAACAAATGGGGCAGATTCTCATGTCAGCAATTTTTATTATCCTCCATGCTCCTAGTCTCCATGTGAGCCCTTGTCTAATGATTTTGGTAGCTGTTTTGATACATTGCTCCTAACCCACTTCGATTTTATCCCGGACTATACTTTGCATTATAATAATACTGCAGTACAGAATTAATGATGGCGGAATAAAAATACATGGATTACGAACCTATACATATGTTATCTATTAGGCTACCAATTACAAGGTTATCCTTCCCACTGTTTTTATTTACCTGCATAGTTAGTTCTTTATATCCCCTTCACGGATTAGGCTTTAGCCCGTTCCGATCTCAGGACTCATTCCATCTCTTTGAGGCTCGTCCGATATTTCTTTTCCTAGTAGAAGTAAACTTTGGAATACTATTAGCATCCATTCTTAGGATGTAGTTTCTCCAATTTGTTTTGCGAAATTCTATATACAACGATTATATGTATGTATATATACGTGTGTTTTAAAACGACACCAGATGAAAATGTGAACCTTGTTGGTCGTACCGTACGTGATACGTAAATATCATTTTCAGCTCTAAATTCGGCCCATACAAAACTGCCATAAAATCACCATGGTTTAGGCAGTCGTACATGACCAGATGGCGTGTGCCTGGCCCACTCCAAGAGAGATGCCGATTGGTAGCGAAGGTCCCAGTCTCGTGGTGTAGGTGTGGTTTGATAGACACGCCGGCGCGGGACAGGTCACCTTAAAAATGGAAAATGTAGCATGTGGGTGTGGCGTATGACAACCGTTGTTCCTTCGCTGCCTAATCCAAAATGTGTGCGAGATTTAAACACATAAAACTTTAAATAGAAGAGATTAAAGGTTAGGACATCAAGTTTCGGACAAGTCAAAGTGTAAGCTAATCGTTTGGTGTCATTTTGTAACAGTATGTGTGTGTGTGTGTATATATATATATATATATATATATATATATATTTTGTGTACTTCTCCTCATTACATTTTCTGTCTATTGGGAAGTACAGTTTCAATAACTAAGGAACCTCATTCAGATGACTGTATGTTATTACGCTCTCTAGCCCGCATGTATATAGTGGATATAGAAGGTATTGGAACACAATGCCTTCTCCACCCAAACATTTTATATCAGATTTCACCGGAAATACATGTTTTGAGACCCTCTGTATCAAAAATAATAATTTTTAGAAACATATCCGTGTGTGTGTGTGTGTGTGTGTGGGTAGCATAACTCAAAAACGAAAAGTCGGTTGAATACGAAACTCGGTATTTAATTTCAGTATCTTCTAAGGTTGCGACACGAAGACTTTCAATAAAATCCATACCCCTACCACCCTTTACAGGGAGCATTTTTCAAAAATGTTGATTTTCTCAAAAATAGCTGTAACGATTTTTACTAAAATGTCGTATGTTTAAAATATTTTCATGACAAACAAAATGTACATCTTAAATTTTCTGGAAATAGCTTTTGAAGACCACTTTATTCTGGATGACTTTTCTATAACTTTTGTATAACTGGAAAACCGTAAGAGATAGAAATTAACTTATTACACAATATATGTAAATCTCATTATAACACACAATTTATGTCATATGCAGTAAACCGTTTTCGAGATGTATTCATTTTAAAGTATTCGTTTTAGTTTTTTCTAAAATGGAAGATATATTTCTTTTCGTTTCTCTTTTGTTTACTCCTAGCAAGCAAAGAAAACTCAATTTCAATTGTTTCACTTAGCGACCGGATTTAAAAGATCTAATTATCGCTTTATCCTAGGGTATTCTCTTATTTCCCTTCTTCTTACAATGAAGCAGTAATAGGACTAATTCTTGCAATGTTTATCTTCATTAACATGATGTAGATCAAAAAACAATCTGATGTAAGGAAACATTGTTTGTGGAACAACTAGAGAAAGTCATGCGAATGGAGCACATCAATTTGTTTTAATCACCCAAGTCTCGCTTCCATACATCAATAAGCTACTGTCTTATACGAGGGCTATTTCAAAAGTCGTGGCAACTATTATATTCCGATTAAACGAATATGCCATTATTGCAATATATACTATTGAAAACATATTGTTTAGAGTACGGGTGCCACCACCAGATGACCTCTGAGGGCGTTATTAGGTGCTAGTATACACATGCCGACGTTAGTATCCTAGAGGCTATATTCCAAGATGGATGTCACTAAAGTTGAACAGCAGGCATACGTAAAAATTGCATTTCTGCAAGGCAGATGTGAGGAAGCCTTGGTGGATTATTTTCAAGATCGTTAACCCGTAAGAGTATTACGCGTACGTACGCATACAGTTTTGTGCATATGTAATACGAATAAAACAATAATCACTATTTACGCATCTTTCAATGTCCCGTACCCGTAAACTATCCCAATTTAGTATCTTTATTGTGAAGAACGTTCCAGCGAATTTCAATCGTATATCCTGAGCCTTGTTTTCTGCAGCTTTATTGACTGATAAAAATAGTTTCCATTACTTCTGAAGTGACCCTCGTGTTATTTTAGTCGAGTCTCTCTTTCAGATTCGTCAAATTGTTCCACACACATATATTAAAATCTCTGAAATGTATTTCTTCAGTTCATCCTCATCATTAAAAGATATATCGCAAAAAAGATAAGCAAATCTTGATACTTGTTCTATTGATGATTTTAAAATGTTATCTCTATGATAGGATATTTTACTTTATATTCCATAACTTTGATTATCTTTCTAGATATCTGCAGATTGCAAAATTTTCAGGTGATATATAACATATCTATTGATTTTTAACCCAACTGATATTCCTAGATTTAACACCTAATCCAAAGAATTCAGATTGTGTTGTTTTATTAAAGCCATCAAAGCTGATGAGAGTCAGTATACAATGTCAAAACTGGCATCAATTTGGGAATACCAAAACTTCTGCTATCAAACTGTATAAGGACACCCCGAATTTATAAGACTCCAGAGAAAAAAACTATATGCCAAGAAAATTCGACTAGGGTGTGTGTACCAGCCGATGTTACAATACCAGTTACACTAGCAGCAACATTAGAATTTATTCTACCAAAGATGCTTTATTTGCCCTGTGGTAAAATAAGCTATAATAGTTTATCTGATGTGTTCAATTCACATGGCTTTCGCTACATCTCTGCAATTAAGGGAATAACATAGGTTAAAGTGATAATGAAAGGCTGGTTGCTATGTCACTGAAGTTCCTTTGTTTCTATGGACAGGAGTAGACAAATTCCTGTATAAGAAAAGTCTTAAGTTTTTCAAAGCTGAAACCAATAACAAGGAATATCTCAAAAACTCTCAATTCCATGAAAAAAATGATATAACATAAATTATGTGTTTTAACGTGCTCATCACTTTTTGTGTGGTAAGTCTTTGTCCATCTCTTATCGTTTAGCAGTTATGCAAAATTCCGTAAAAGTCATCCAGAATAAAGTAGTCTTAAGATGCTATTCCAGAAAATTCAAGATATACATTTTATTTGTCGCGTAAATGTCTTTTAATATATGACATTTTCATCAAAATCGTTAGTCATTTTTGAGAAAATCAAAATTTTCGAAAAATGTTCCATGTAACGGAATGTTAGAGGTGTGATTTTTTTTTTTTTTTTTTTTTTAAATTTTCGTGTCGCATCCCTGGAAGATACCAAACTTAAATACCAATTTTGATATTTACCAACTTTTCGTTTTTGAGTTCTCGTGTTCACAGACTCGCGCGCACACACACACTCACAGACGGACCTTTTTGTGAAAATGTGTTGTTTTTTTGGATACAGGGGTCCCTAAAACATATATTTCCGATGAAGTCTCGGTACTGAATTTTTGAATGGAGTGCAATACCTTCTCTATACACTATGTAGATAGTACGTGCAGAGAAAGTAAAAATAGCAGAGTTAATAATTCGAGTGAAACAAATGTTTTAAAAATTAATTGTATGTTGCTTATAAGTATTTTAATCAGGCAAGTCATATTGAACAAGGAATTAATTGAATAAATTAATGAACAAGGGAGCTTGTGAAAGCTTCTCTAAAGGAAGAAAGCCATCTGGTTACTTTCTCTACACGTACTATGTACATAGTGTATAGAGAAGGTATTGTATTGTGCCTAAAAATACACGAAAATACATTTTTGACACCCATTGAATCCAAAAAGGCATTTTTAGATAAAGGCTAGTGTGTGTATGTCTGTCTCTGTGTCTGTCAGTAGTATAGCTCAAAAAGGAAAAGTCCGTTAAATAGCAAACTGGCGTTTAAGTTTATATCACCCAAGGAAATGACGCGAGAATTTTCAAGAATATTTCCCACCTCAAGAAATCCTTTTAATGGAAAAAGTGTCAAAATTTTTTATTTAATCAAAAATTGCTCTAACGATTTTGATTAATATATGTATATTAGAGATATTTACACCAAAATTTAATTTTCTGAGAATAGCCCCTGGAGACCTTTTTCTTTTGGATAAATTTTACTGAATTTTACCTAACTGATAAACCGTAAGAGATAGACAAAAACTTACTGCACAAGAAATGTAGATTTCGTTAAAACACATTATTTATGTCATGTTTTTAGTAAAACTAACGTTTCTGAGATATTTCTGGTTATTGGTTTTAGCTTTAAAATACTTATACTTTTCACATGCGGGAAGTTTTCAATTGCTGATCATACAAACAAAGGTTTTTTAATCACTTAGCAGTTTTTAAAATATTTGACTATCGTTTTAGCCTATACAACACCTAAATTCCCTTATATTTACAAAGAAGTATGTATTTAGACCATATCTGCTGATTTTATCTCGATTAGTATGAAGTAAATAGAAAAATAACCTTTTCAACAATAATATGTTACAAATATATAGAGAAAGTGTTGTGAATGGGACACATCATATGTTGTTTTTTTCTTTAGACCCAAGGATAAACTGATGAATAAAAGGTTCAACCGGTAAGTTTAAACCAATCACTATTCTAAACTAAATCTACTGTGTAAAAAATGTAAAGTTATCGTATTGTATTTGCTGATTACAGGTCCGGAGATATTGACTGTAAAATGTCAAGACCTCTACACATCGTATGAATCTTTTCATGTGTGAAAATTAGTCTATGGTAGAGAGAGAAAGCATCCATATACTAGTGCACTATACTAAGAAAAACAGCCGAGGAGAAAGTGTATGCCAGATTCCTTTGTTAGCTCAACGAGAGGGTTACAAACTAGCTAGACTTAGTTGGTTTGAAGGGGAAGGGAAAAGAGATGGGTATTTAAGTAAAAAAAAATGTGCTACATTACAGGTGATATTAGATATTGATATTCAGCTTTCATGGGATTTATAATATACCTGATATATAAATTATTATACTTTGCAAATTTATTATATTTTGCATATTAAAGGATTTTCTCATTGAAAAATATAATAACTTTTGTTGTTTTCATATTTATATTCATAATTAATGTGATTTTGCACATTTATATATAGCAAATATGACTTTACTTCCATATTATAGTGAACATGCAGGTCTCTATTCCTAATTTCAACTACCTTAGAAAAGACTACTATTACATTTCAATGAAGGCAATAGTACTGATGCATTCATAATATTCTTTTGTAGAAGGACAAAACCTAGCAGTTTTGAACGGCATGCACTTTATTTTTCCTTTAGTTTTTATTTTTGTGGTCCTCTTTGCCTTTCTAATGAATGTGACTTGAAGAGTATATCTTCATGTGAAGCAGCATCTTAATATTTCTACTCTCTTTAGTATGTATGTAGATTGTATATAGGTTTATAGACTGTATGAACAAAAAATGCGTTTGTGTGTGTGAGTGGCTGTGAGCAGCATAGCTCAAAAGCGAAAAGTCAATTAAATAATAAACTTAGTATTTAAGTTCAGCATCTCCTCCCAATCCTAGCTATCCTTAACAGGAGCACTTTTCGAAACTTTTAATTTTTTTTTTAAAAAATGGCACTAACTATTTTGATAAATTCTACATGTTTAAGATATTTTCATGACAAACGAAACTTAAGATTTAATTTTCTGGGAATAGCCTCTAAAAACCTCTTCATTCTGGATAACTTTTATATAAGTCGTAAGCTGTAAGATATAGATAATATATAGATAATTTCATTAAAACAGCCAATTTGTGTCATATACATTTTTGTGGAGTTCAATTTTAAACTATTTACATTTTTCTCCAGCGGAATCTCAACTTTCGTTTCAGCTCTTTTGTTTTACGCCCGAAAATGCAAACTGAACTGAATTTCAGTTGTTTTACATGACGATAGTTGTTTATATAATTATTTATAGTCTGATTGTGATACAAGTATGCTCGCTTTCGCTCTCGATCTAATTTTTAAGAGTTACAATGAGATTATTACAAATCTTTTATGCAATTTTACTTTACAATACGTAAAAGTAATTAATAATTTGCTAAATAAAATTATAATATATCGGAAACCACAGATTTATGGACTAATATGGTTACATTTGTTTCAATACTTAGAGGAAAATGGAAGCTAATAATGAAACTATTAAAAAACATGATGTGCTCCAATCACATGACTTTCTCTACATCTATGTAACAAATTGTTGTTAATATGCCTATTATTCTATGTATTTAATGCTAAAGCACTATCAGAAACGGTCTTATTACTTAGTTCCCTTATAAGTAGAAGGAAAATAAGGAAATACACTAGGCTAAACTGACAATCAAAAGTTGTAAAATGTGGCTGCTATGAGTTAGAAATCCGCTTCGTTGCGTGGCTAGGAGTTGACAAGTTCTGTATGAGAAAAGTAATTATTTTAAAGCTGAAATCAATAACGATGAATATCTTGAAAACGGCCATGAATATGGCATAAACTGTGTGTTGTATCGTGATCTACATTGATTGTATAATAAGTTGTTGTCTATGTCTTACGGTTTACCAGTTCGGCAAAATTCAGTAAAAATCTTTCAAAACAAAGAGGTAATTAAATGCTATTCCCAGAAAATTCAAGATATACATTTTATTTGTCACATAAATATCTTAAATATAAGAGATACCTGATCACCCGTGAAGCCATAATGAATATCATTCGCCGTGAAAGCTTCAAGTCTTACATAAGAGATTTTAATCAAAATCGTTTGAGCTATTTTTGATAAAATCAAACTTTTCGAAATTTTGTCCATATAAAGGGTAGTTTTGGATGGGGATATTTTGTTAAAAATCTTCGTGTCGCGTCTTTGGAAGATACGAATCTTAAATACCAAGTTTGGTATTTAATGGTCTTTTAATTTTTGAACTATGTTCCCCACAGACACCCACGTACAGATAGACAGACAGACAAACAGACTAACAGACACATACGGAAAAATTTTTCTAAAAATGCTTTATTTTTGGATTCAGAGGGTCTTAATACATATATTTCCGGTGAAATCTCGGTATGGAATCTTTGAGTGGAATACAATACCTTCTCTATACACTATTTACGTAGTACGTGAAGAGAAAGTAAAGATAGATTGTAATGTGTAAATTTTGAACGAAGCCAAGGGTGCTGAGAGTTAAATAATTCCACATAAATCGTAAGATGTGCACGAAAAGGAATATGAAACATTTATGAATGGAGAAACGAAAAATGCATTAGTTTGATTAATGAAACCGCCTTAATTGTATACTTTTCAGAACTGGTAATTATAAAAACGTTTATTACTACTTAATATGGAAGTAATTTAAATTTAGAATATTAAGTGGTGTTTTCTTTTTTCAGTCAATCTTTATGCCTTCCTCACTCTGGTGTGGAAATTCAAAGGTGAAACGTATGATAAAATTGAAAGAAAATGTTAAAACTTCATCTTTTACTAAGGTTTTTGATTTTTTGAACAGGTTATCACTGGGATATATGAAAAAAAAAGCCAAATGTGCTCTCTAGATCTGAAATTAATCTGTTTCTTATGCAATTTTCTAATGATAAGTATTTACGCGAGAGTGACCATTTCAGGTTTTCTTAAATCATGTTGTAGCGGTTATGACGCCATTGCTGTCTTGTTGCCAAGGTAATCGCGTCATTCATTTTCTGGCATAAATATGGTTATTTCTCTTGATTATAATAAGCTTTTTATGCTAAAAAGATTGGCTATCATTTTAGCCTAGTGTATTTAATTATTTCCATTCCACTTCGTACAAATAGAATAAACTTCTATTTTGTAAGGAAAGTTTGTTTGTGGAACAGGTAGAGAAAGTCATGCATGTGTATACATTCTTTTCTTTTCTGTTCTTCTGATTCATTTTTCAGTGTTTGGTCTTAATTTATTTTTATTTTTTTTTTCGTTTATCAATATCATTAAAAGGTTCAAACTGATAATGTGGTGTTAAAAATGTGAACTAAATCATATAAAATAAGCACATACGATCGAATTGGCTCGTGTTATGTATGAATCTCGAAGCACACACTTTTTAAGACCAATAAATTCACCACTTTATTACTCTAATTAACGCTGCTAGTTTCAGCTCATATTTCGAAAAGTATGGAATGGTGGGTTAGGAAAACAAGATTAATAATTATGATCAGTAGCAAAATTAGTTTCATTTTACAATTCTGGTGATTTATCCAGCCCTGCCATGCGCTGCAGAAATGGAAATGCGGATTTATATGAAAGTTACAATACAGCAGTATGTTTGGGATTTGCCACTTTAAGATTTGACGTGTTTGTGCAACATTAGAGTTCAGTAACGTAGGTGCCAGGGGCAATATGTTGTGTTGTTATACCGTGTTGTTTATTCTTCTTTTCACGAGTCGCTTGTAACCATTACCTCTGCATACCTCAGTGTGCATTTCCAACTAACTTTAACATCTGTTCAACAACAAACATTTCCATTTGGAACTGTTTAAACAAACAGTGATTTTGTACAGGCAGTTTGTACCGCGTCGCAGAAATTACGAGGCTGGCTGACTCATTCATCTAATGCATGTTGATTTCACAGTACAGGAGAAAAATGTGCTTTCTGTAGGAATTTCTGGAATGGAAATAGCTTTGCATCCTCTCATGTAGACATGGCGACGCTTTATATTTATCCAACTATGTCGATTATGTCTTCTTTTATACTACACTTTCTGCTGTTTTATCTTTTTAATAAATTAAAATATTCTTGGTTGTAAAATTTCCTTTTATTTAATATTATAAAGAATTTATATCTAATTTCTAGTTTATGTGGAATTCAACAGAAAATTTAATATATACAATCATTAATGCAATATCTCTTCTCTCGTAGTCTTTTTACTGACGGTTGTTTATGATATAAGTGGGCGTCACTAACTTGATTTTATCCCGCAGCAAATAGGCTTGTTTTGTGCATGCCATGGAAACATGACGCAGGGATATTCTACGCTTTTAAGAGTGCACCATGTGTCAGTTTACAGTGGGGTAAAGAAACATATATTTTAGAACCGAATATAAAACAAAGGACGGGAATAGCATGCCTTTGGTTGGAAGGATGGAAAGTTTCTAAGGTAGTTGACGATGATAGTAGGAGGTTTTTCAAATTGTGTAGGGATTAGGAAGACTGGAGATAAGACTTTTGTGTAAATATTGTGTAGACATATTTGTATATGACTTACCTATATATGCAAATATGTGGGTATAGTTGTAAGTACCAGTGTGGTATCAGAGTGCTCTTTCTTTTGTTGATTTGTTGTTGTGGCGTGTGTGTGAGTGTGTGTACTTATATACATTTTTAATAGTAGTATTTTTATTAAGTTTACAATTATGTAAGCTTTTTCGAACACAGTCGCAATGGTCGGGTGACTGTACATGCTGTCTAAAAATACTTGAAATTAAAATATTGTCTACATATCAATTTTATATATAATATTGAACATACTATACACCTACACACGCTCGTGCGCTACTACAACAGAACCACAGAAATAGCTTCATACACACACACATACACACAAACACACACACACACACGTTTGCGTGCTACTGCAACAGAACCACAGAACAATAAAAGAAAGAACACTCTGTCACACATACACACACACACACACACACGTTCGCGTGCTACTACAACAGAACCACAGAACAATAAAAGAAAGAACACTCTGTCACACACACACTCACACACACGCTCGCGTGCTTCTACAACAGAACCACAGAACTATAAAAGAAAGAACACTCTGTCACACAAACACACACACTCACACACACGCTCGCGCGCTACTACAACAGAACTACAGAAATAACTGTCATACACACACACATACACACGCTCGTGCGCTACTACAACAGAACCACAGAAATAACTGTCATACACACACACACACATACACACACGCTCGCGTGCTTCTACAACAAAACCACAGAACAATAAAAGAAAGAACACTGTCACACAAACACACACACGCTCGCGCACTACTACAACAGAACCACAGAAATAACTGTCATACACACACACATACACACATACACACGCTCGTGCGCTACTACAACAGAACCACAGAAATAGCTTCATACACACACACATACACACATACACACACACACACACACACACACGTTCGCGTGCTACTACAACAGAACCACAGAACAATAAAAGAAAGAACACTCTGTCACACACACACACACACACTCACACACACGCTCGCGTGCTTCTACAACAGAACCACAGAACAATAAAAGAAAGAACACTCTGTCACACAAACACACACACACACACTCACACACACGCTCGCGCGCTACTACAGCAAAACCACAGAACAATAAAAGAAAGAACACTCTGTCACACAAACACACACACACACACACACTCACACACATGCTCGCGCGCTACTACAACAGAACCACAGAACAATAAAAGAAAGAACACTCTGTCACACAAACACACACACACACACACACACACACGCTCGCGCGCTACTACAACAGAACCACAGAACAATAAAAGAAAGAACACTCTGTCACACAAACACACACACACACACACACGCTCGCGCGCTACTACAACAGAACCACAGAACAATAAAAGAAAGAACACTCTGTCACACAAACACACACACACACACACACACACGCTCGCGCGCTACTACAACAGAACCACAGAACAATAAAAGAAAGAACACTCTGTCACACAAACACACACACACACACACACACACACACGCTCGCGCGCTACTACAACAGAACCACAGAACAATAAAAGAAAGAACACTCTGTCACACAAACACACACACTCACACACACGCTCGCGCGCTACTACAACAGAACCACAGAACAATAAAAGAAAGAACACTCTGTCACACAAACACACACACACACACACACACACACTCACACACACACGCTCGCGTGCTACTACAACAGAACCACAGAACAATAAAAGAAAGAACACTCTGTCACACAAACACACACACACACACACGCTCGCGCGCTACTACAACAGAACCACAGAACAATAAAAGAAAGAACACTCTGTCACACAAAAACACACACACAAACACTCACACACACACACTCACATGCACACTCACAACTACACCCACGTATTCACACATGGAGATTACTCAAACACCAAATAGATCCTTACAATATTTACACAAATATTCTATCTCTTAGTGCACGTACTTCCATTAAGTATATACCCATATTTATATGTGAAAATACAGGTGGAAAATATTTAAAATTCAAGTATTTTTAGTGGGCATGTACGGACACCCGGCCCATGCGACAGAATGTATTGTTATGCACTTTATAAGTGGTGGCAGTAATTATCACAAAACCTATGCAAATATGTATACATTCATTCAGAGCATAAAAACTAATAATTTCTCCTCCTGAAACTAGAACATCATGAGTTTTTCCTTAAATTGTTTTCATACGAGACTGTCCGCATGATTTGGTATTTCAATTGATTTCTGCGTTCTCTACACGTACCATGTACACAGTGTAGAGAAGCTGATGATATTGCACCGGAAAATTCAATACCAGGATTTCACAAGAAATATGTTTTTTGGGACCTCCTAAATAAAAAAAAAAATTAGGAAAATGCCCGTTAAATAACAAACTTGGTATCTTCGGCTAGTTCGGTATCTTCCAAGGTTGCGACATGAAGATTTTCAAGAAACCCCCACCCCAACTATCCTTTACATGGAGAATTATTCGAAATTTTTCATTTTCTCAAAAGTGACTCTAACGATTTTTATTAAACTATCGTTCATTAAATATATTTACATAACATAAAACGTGTATCTTGAATTTTCTGTGAACAGCCTCTGAATAAATCTTTATTCTGGATAAATTTTGCGGAACTGTAAACTGTAGACAAAAACTTACTTCACAAGAATTTATTGCTCATCAGAATAGAATTTACATTATATGACTACATATTTTTCGAGAAGTTGGCCGTTTTTGAGACATTCCTTGTTATTGGTTTCAGTTTTAAAACACTTAATTTTTCTCATAAAGAAACTTGTCAACTCCTGGCCACGCAAAGAAATGGATTTCTATCCCATAGCGACCGCATTGTAAAACAATTGACTGTCGGATTAGCCTAGTGTACTCCCTTGTTTTCCTTCTACTTATAAGGAACAAAGTAATTAAATCCGTTTCTGCTAATGTTTATTTAGAATATTTTCTGTGTAGAAATTTCTATGCTCTCGAGGAATGTAGATTTAGAGTTTTATCAGGCCTTCAATATTTGCTCTTATAACGGGAACCACAGGATCACCACCTTATTTTACCCATTAAAAAAACAAAATTAAAGATCTCCTCGAAACCTACTTCCTCAAAATAACAGGGATTTCTACATAACAAACATTTCTTGGTCAAATGAGTATAAGAATGAAACATAAAGGAACAATGAAAGTATTTAAAATAGGTGAATAATAGTTTCGTTTCATAATCGGCTTCCCCGTATTTGTATTACTAACACCCCCTAGGAGTTACAAGCCATTGGCTAGAGGTCAGAGACTTGCCGGGGAGCCTGCGGTACGAAACAATCAAATGGAGGACCTGGTACGAGGAGTAGCCAGGCATGAACAAGAGGAAGTGGATTATATGAAATGTAAGCGAAATTGATGTTTGGAAATGTGATAATGGAGCACTTGATGGTATGAGTGGCGGGGAAAACCCTCCCAGACGCCGCTTCGTCATCCACGAATATGCCGGTGCTTAGGATCGAATCCGGGCCGCCTAGATGGAAGGCGAACGGTCTAACCACTCACTCACGGCATGTATAATAATACTGGAGTTATTAATTTATTATTATGATGATTTGAAATAAACTTTAGCTCTTAATAATATTTTATATGCATTTGAAAACTATTTATATAAAATTCAAAACACAAGCACGTTTCTGTCAATTCTGTACACTTTTGTTTAAATTTGAGCTGTATTTTTCTAACAGGGCGTAAATCAATAAGGTTTATAGTTAAATAAAAGATAGCATAACAACTTAAGATGGATTTCTGTTTGACATAATCTCAAATTCTAACTTCTTAGTCACAGGTAACCACCAAACTGAGTATATCTATTTTTACCTTAGTCTTGATAGGAGTTTTAATATCTCCTTAAGAATTCATTTACTGTGTGTCGCACACTTAAATTCTTTGTTCAAGCTAATTTTTTTCGGTAGGCATTTCAGCGGATTAATAAGAAAAACATAATATAATTCAGTCCAATATAAATGCTTCAATAAACTTGGACTTTTGAGCTGGGAAATGAACAAACCCCAGCCTTTAGAGCTGGAACTGAAAGTATTAACTAGCACAGTGCAACACAGCTGACGGAAGTGGCCTTAAGCGGGTTATTCACTACTGGTACGCTTAGGAAAGATACCGAGGTCATTGAAGTGAAAGCGCACAATGCATGCACGCGATCTATGGCCCGACTGTAAACGGAACACATAGTGTAAGTAAATGTATATATGCATTACTTTACAAAATTCTTACCGTAAGCATCCAAGGACAGGAAAAGCTTATATGGTCATAAGCCCAATGTGATTGCTATATATTTCCAAGTGTATGCTGAAAATGTTTGGCAGTAAAAGTCCTTCTACTGCTACATATTTTCGTGATAGAGGAAAGGACTCGGCTTAGTCAGTCTTTCCAAAGAGGAAGAAAAATTCTTCTAAAGAGAAGGAGAAATTCCTTGCAAATCTTCGCCTTCTATTCTTCTGCACAAAAGAGTACGTGTTTGTCAAAAGCTTAAGAACAGACTTAGATATACGAAATTTTATTGGTGTCCTTAAAAACATATAACATCTCAAGATTGTTAGGCATATATTAAATACTTGTAAAAATGCAATTTTATGCTGTAAACCAGAAATATTTATCTTTAAAACTTCTGGTAAATAATATAATTAATTTATTCTTGAATGAACCTGGCGCTTTCAGTTGTTTTATATAACTGAAATGACAGTCATCAGTTTTTTAACTCAAACCTAACTCTTTCATCATATTGAAGATAAAATACTTTGATTCATTTTCTGTTGAAAACGCAGTTATTTTCAGAAATTCTCCTGTATTGAAGTATGCGACAGATGTTTTTCTCTCACGACAGTCACGGCCAAAATTTTTACAGCGGCTCTTTTTGAAAGGTAGAGCCATTTTTAATAATTTAGTGCAATAGTCGGGATGTGAATCACGGATAGCTTGGTTTGCTCCAGTTGCTCTAACCACTTAACTACCATGGCAACATTAAATTCTCCAACTGACTCGTATTTTTCCTAACCACTCTACCACGGGACCGCAAGTGGGTTGTTGGACCACTGGCCTCTCACCTAGGCGTCCCGGGTTCGTTCCCAAGCGACTACATTTGGGATTTGTGATGGAAGAAGCGGCGTAGGGGCGGATTCTCTGGTTTCCCCCGCCATCACATTCCACCGGTGTACCATCTTCAACTACTCTGGTGGCTTAATACGTAACGCGGTAAGCTGCTATCCCAACGGTCATGAGTTCGATTCCTACCATACAGTAAACTGCCGGTCCCCGTAGCCGCGCTCGCTAAGTGTCTCGCTTTGGTGCTTCGCGCACGGGATCGTGAGTTCGAGTCCCACCTCGGGCATGGGTGTTTCTGTGTTTGTAAATGTGTTTCTCTTTGTGTAAGTATACATAAAAAGGAAAACGAATAGGTCAACTAAGGAAATTTAGAAACTAGAAAAAAGAGGTACAAAGCAATATAGCGCCAGAGTCCTGACAAGCCTCCGGAATATATTTTTTGTTACAAAAAATCCTCATTTCATATACCATCAGTGTCATCGCCTGAGGTGCCATTTGTAGTAAACCGGGAGTTAATCGCTGTAAAAAAGAATTCTACCATAACACCGTACTTTGCAACATTTATTTTATAAAATGCTTTAAATGTTACTGCATTTATTTATAACACAGTTGTCCTCCGTGGTGCAAGCCGTTGGTCCCGTGTGATATCCATTTACACGTAAAAGAACCTTGCTTTGAAAGAAAAGGTCCATGGGCTAAGTTTTCCAATTGTGATTTCATCCTATAGTCCGGTCTTTGGAAATTGGTTATTTTCTCGTCACCATGTGCACATGTGAACTAGAAATTCCTTCAAGAAGCCACTGTAAAGGAATCCCAATATACGTCGACATGGCTTTAATTCACAACATACGATTGCTTGCTGCGTTTTATTTTCCATGTTATTTGTTTATACATGCTCATTAGTTATCATTATTACTTTCTCTAGCATGTATGCACGTATAATATACATAGTAGGTAGTAAATAACTGTATTCCACTCAGAAATTGGATTCGAGATTTCACCGGAAATATATATTTTGAGGTCCCCTGAGTCCGAAAAAAGCACTTTTAGAAAAAGGTCCGCATGTATCTGTGTATGTATGTGTATGTGTGTGTGTGTGTGTGTGGAAAGCATACCCCAAAAACAAAAGTCCAGTAAATACTAAACTTTGTATTTAAGTTTAGTATTTTCAAGAAAATCCCCCATCCCCAACAACACTTTACATTGCAAAAATTTCGAAAATGTTTGATTTTCTCAAAAATGACTAACGATTATGATCAAAAATACGTATATTAAAGATATTTACTTGAATAAAATGTATATTTTAAATTTTCTGGAAATAGCTTCTAAAGTGCTGTTACTCTGGATGAATTTTGCCAAATGTTGCATAACTTAAACCGTATGAGACAGACAAAACTTACTGCACAGAAAATATAGATCTCTTTAAAATCAATAATTTATGTCATATATGTTTTTTTTTGTTGGAGTTGACCGTTTACGAGATATTCCTTGTTATTGGTTTCAAATTTAAATGACTTAACCTTTATGGAACAGGATCATACTAAGCGAACCGAACTTCAATTGTTTCACATACCGACCAGTTTTTAAAAGATTTGACTATTACTTCAGCCTAGTTAGTATATCCCCATATTTCCCTTCTGCTTGCAATTAAGCAACTAATAAGACACATTTTGCTAACGTTTATCTCGAATAGGATGATGTGGATAAAAGAATAATAATGTGTAAGAAAGTTTTTATATAGAACAGCTAGAGAAAGTTATATGAATGGAACATATCAGTTTTTATTATTATTATTATTATTATTATTATTATTATTATTATATTATTTTTCTTATTATTAGTATTAGTATTAGTTTTAGTATTACTATTATGTTATTTTCTTTAAATAAACAATTGCAAATTTTTATCTGTAAGTATAAAAAGCGTTATTAATGAACCAATGATTTGTTTTGTTTTTAAAAGTTTGAATTTTGGGTAAAAATCCTTCTTTTTTGGTGATGGGGAGGAAGGGCCTTTGCTTATTTTTACTTAATTCACCGCTCACCAACCAATCCAATTGTATACTTTGTTCAGATAGGTAATAATAGAGATATTGGATATAATTATTCATCTTATTTTCCTATATATATTTTGCAGACAGACATGATTAGTCTCCTAATTCATGCGATGTTGTTAATCAACATGGTGTGTTAAGTATGTAGCCTTATTAAGACAATTAATGATAGCTGTGTTGTGCTACAAGGCATAATTCTTGAAACAATATGACATTTCGCCAAGCTCTATTGCTGAGACCTGCAGGTTCTGTTGGCTCACATGCAAACCTGCCCAAAGGCCCTGTGATAAACACGCAAGGTGACAAACAGAACACAAATCACCGCAGAAGTGGCACGTTACGTGTTTGCAAACACTTACCATATTGCTCCCATTACTCGGATAATAATAATTAGCACCATGAGACATGAAAATTGTATTTACACGATAACATCGTTGTATGCATTTAATTATAACAAATTTTGCGCGGTAGATCGTTTCCAAATGACATCTGATTTACTACATGTTATTGATGGAGAATATAATTATTGATAGTATCGATTTAGCTCGGTTTCTGATTTATTTAAATAACAAATAGGCATATGTTGTACTGAAAATACGCAATATAATCATTCCTGGCACATTTATTGACTTCGTTCTTTCCTTATAAACATACTGTGTGTAATAATTTATCTAGCCCGTATATGCACTGTACATAGCTGATAGAGAAGGTATTATATTCCTACTGAAAATTCGATGTTGAGATTTCACCGGAAACATATGTTTTGAGGTCCATGAGTCCGAAAAAGGTATATTTACTTTCTTACATATACCATATACTTATTGTATAGAGGTGTTGTATGTCTCCCAAAAATTTTAAACCGTGATTTCACTGGAAATATCTGTTATGAGATCCCCTGATTCCAAAAAAAATTACTTTCTCTACATGTACTATATACAATAGCGTATAAAGAAGGTATTGTAATGCACCCAAAAATTAGATACCGAGCTTTCACCGGAAATTTAGAGACTACCTGATTCTAAAAAAAAAAAAAAAAAAAAAAAAAAAAAAAAAAAAAAAAAACTTTAAAACGTGTCCCTGTGTTTGTCTGTGTGTGTCTATATGCAGCATGGCTCAAAACCGAACTTTGTTAAATACTAAACTACTATTTAAGTCGAGTATCTTCCAACGATGCGGGACGTAGATTTTCAAAAAAATAATCCCACGCCCACTAACCTTTACATGCAACATTTTCCGAAAATTTTAATTTTCTCAAATATTCCTCTAACAATTTTGATTAAATACCTTTAAGCGTCCATCAAATACCTTGTGTAATAAAATTAATTCTGCTTATGCTTATTTTGGTTAACATGAGATAGATAAATTATGAATGTTTTGAATTAAAGGTTTACGAACCAGCTAGAGAAAGTCATGTGAATGGTACATATCAGATTTTTAGAAAAAGGTCTGTGTCTCTTGTGTGTGAGTCTGTGGACAGCATGGCTCTAAAGCTGAAAGACTGTTAAATACCTAGTTTGGTATTTAAGTTTATCATCTTACAAAGATACCTCAATAAGATTTTCAAAGAAAATTTCCTTTCACTAAATTAACACTTACATAGAAACATTTTTGAAATTTTTGTTTTTCTCTAAAGTATCTCTGAAGATTTTGATTAAAATACCTCATATTATACTTATTTACAGCACAAATAAAATGTATATTTTACATTTTCCGTAAATAGTTTCTGTAAACCTGTTTCTTCGGGATAACGTTTACTTATTTTTGTATAACTAGTAAACCGTAAGAAATATACAAAAACACACAAAAATATATATATCCCGTGAAAACACACAATTTATGTAAAATGTATTTTGTCGTTGATGTAACCATTTCCAAGATATTCCTTGTTATTGGCACTAATTTTAAAATAATTACACTTTTCTCAAACGCTAGTATCTGTTTTTATTTTGTTCTACTTCTGGTCAAGAAAAGAAGCGAATTTAAATGGAATCTCACAACAATAGCTTTTAAAATATTTCATTATCGCTTTAGCATAGCGCATTTCTACTTACAAGGAACTAAGTAATAAGAACATTCTGTTAATGCTTATTTCGATTAGCTTGGTGTAAAAAGAAGAAGCATCTTTTGTAATAAGTTTGTTTTTAGAACAGTTAGAAAAATTATATGAGTCTGACACGTATTTTTATAAAAAAAGTTTGCGCGCGTGTGTCTGCATAGCTAAAAACGAAAAGCCACTAAAAACAAAAGGGTGTATCACGAAGATTTTCAAGAAAATAAGCCCACCACAAACTCCCTTTTGCGTAGAAAATTTTTGAAAAGTTTGTTTTTTCGCAAAAATGGCACCAAGAATTTTGATTACAATACTGTATGTTAAAGATATTTATATAACAAATAAACTGTATATTTTGAATTTTATGGGCATAGTATCCGAAGATCGCATTATTCTGGATGAGTTTTGTATAACCGTTACCATATAGATAAAAAAACTTGCCATACAAAAAAATGTAAATCTCGTTAAAACACATAATTTGTCATATACGATTTTTATGTAAAGGTAACCGTTTCTGAGCTATTTCTTGTTATTGGTTTCAGTTTTAAACTACTTAATTTTTTCTCAAACAGGAAGTGACGGTTTGTTTCACCTCTCTTGTTTTAATGCAAACCATGCAAAGGGAGCCGAAATTCAGTTGTATCACATAGAACCAGTTTTTAAACGATTTGACTATAGCTTTAGCCTAATGTATTTCCGTATGTCCCTTCTAATTACAAGGAAGAAAGTGATAAGTATGGAAGGTTGTTTGTGTAAGAGCCGAAGAGAATCATGTGGATGAGCCACTTCAGATTGTTGTACCAAGTCGCCCTCCATGGTGTGATGGTTACCATGCTAACTTCAAACCCAGTGAAGGACGATGGGTTTTTTCGGGTGTAAAAATCCTTAGCATGGCTTCCTTCGGAAGGGAAGTAAAGCTGTTGGTCCCGTGTCGTAGATTTACGGCACATAAAAGAACCTCAAGCCTGATAGAGGCTTCTTTCACGCCCGATTTAGTATGGGACGCTGAGACCCACAGCAGTTAAAGAGTGTCCATCAATAACACGCCATTTTTATTTTGTTGTACCAAATATCAATGCATTGCTTATTTGTGTACGCCTAAAGAGCCTAATTTTGGGCTTTTAGGGATACGGAACTACAAAAATTGTGTAAAAATAATAAAAATTTACAATATATTTCTCTTTCTTTAACGAATACTATGTGTAGAGAAATAGGTAGAAATAGTTTTGAATTCAGACCAAAAATTTGAAGCCGGGAGTTTACCGAAAATACATGTTTTAAGCTGCCCTGAATACAAAAATCGTTTTTGAAAAAAGCCCTGTGGATGGTATGTAGAAAATCTCTCACTCCAAACTACATTTTACATGGAATTTAATTTTGATTTTGAAAAAAAAAAAACATATCTACCACATTTGAATTAAATATGGTATAAAAATAAAATACGGTACCAAATAAAATGTAATTCTTGAACTTCCTAGTAATAGCCTCTGAAGTCCTCTTCATTCTGGATAACCTTTTTAACTGGTAAATCGTAAGAGATAGGCAAAACATCACTACAAAATAAATATAGATCTTCTCAAAACACACAATCTATGTCCTGTAGATCTTTGTTGGGGAGCTAACCCTTGCCGAGATATTCCTTGCTATTGATTTCAATTTTATAATATGTACTTATATTTTTACCATATAGAAAGTCGTCATTCGCGTTTTTATTGTTCTTCTTTTTACTTCTGGCCACAAAAAGAGAAACGAACTACAATATTAATCGCAAAAGGATAGCTCATATGCTATAGCTTAGTGTATTCCCTCAGTTCCCTACTACTTACAAGCAACTAAGTAATAAGGTCATTTATTCTAATGTTTATCTCGATTAGCATAAAGTAGATTGAAGAATAATCTTTTGCAGGAAGTTTATTTGGGGAATAGATAAAGAAAGCCATGTGAAATGAACACAATAAGATTTCTATGAATGTAGTCTAGAAAATGCATTGTAACAAGCTAGGAACAAGATATTTTAATTTGTGTAAATGTTATAAATTTACAAAATGATAATTAGTGTTTAAATCATAATATCTTATTTTAAAATGCGCGTTAAACAGTATACCCATGTTTACAGCCCCTAAAAACCTTGTGCAGGAAAAACTTAACTTCACTTCTTTTTACTTTCTCTAACCTGCATGTGCAATGTACATAGTAGATAGAGAAGGTATTGTATTCCACCCAAAAATTCGGTGTCCAGATTTCACCGGAAATATATGTTTTAAGGTCCCTGAGTCCGAAAAAAGCATTTTAGGAACATGTTTGTGTGTGTGTGTGTGTGTGTGTGTCTGTGGACAGCATAGGTGAAAAATAATATAAATATTAAACTTGGTATTTAGGTTTGGTATCTTCAAAGGATGCGACACGAAAATCTTCAAAAAAATCTCCCCAACACAAACTACCCTTTACATGGAATCATTTTCAAAAATATTGATTATCTCAGAAATGACTAACGATTTTGATTAAAATGGCGTGTATTAAAAATATCTACAATCCTTACAAAATGTATATCTTGAATTTTCTGGGAAAAGCCTCTACCACCTCTTTATTCTGGATAAACCATAAGAGATATACAGAAACTTACTCCACAGAAAATGTAGATCTCATCATACACACGATTTATGTCCTTTACGTTTTGTTGTGGAAGTAACCGTTTCCTTGTTTTTATTTTCAAATGTGAAAAAGTATATTTTTCTCAGAGAGGAAGTGTCCGTTTTTCTTTTGTTTTACTCCTGGCCAAGCAAAGAAGCGAGTTGCAATGACAATCACATAACGATAATGTTTAAAATATTTGACTATCACTTTAGCCTAGTGTATTCCCTTACTTCCCTTCTACTTATAATGAACTAAGTATGTAATAAGAACATTCTGCTAATGTTTATCTCGATTAACATTGTATAAAAAGAATAAGAATATTTTTCAAGAAGTTTGTAGATCAGCTAGAGAAAGTTATGTGAGTGTAACACATCAGACTTTTTATATGTCATGCGTATATAATACTTCTGGAGATTTCTATCCTGCTCTTAGTATAATTTTACAATTTAAAATATAGTATTTAAACATTTTTAACCGTTTTCTTGATTTAATTCTGTTAACAGTAAACTCTTTTTTATGTTCATTAGTTTTAGTGTTTGCATTATATACCCCAAGGTATTTATACATCTAATCACTTTTGTTTCACACTGTATGACATCTGCCTTTTTCCACATGAAAACAGTAATGAAAATGGAGGTTTACGCTTCAGGTGTTATTCTTTGCACCACGTGTTTACCTGCGTGCTTTATAAACAATCTGGTATTGGAAAACGTCTAATTACGACAGAATGCATCAAAATAACACAGAGTATTAATAGCAGAACTAGGTAACATTTTTAACATTTTGCGCATATTTTTACATCCTTGGGGAAAAATGAATTTAAGTAATTAAACTCTGGTTTAATGTAATCTATTTATGGCCTTCTACGCTGCATGTAAGAAAGTCCAATTTTATATTACAGCACAATTAATCGAATATCTATCCGCTCTTCAAAAATGCTTCCAAACAATTAATCAAAATAAGGTCATTTACAATATATAGAATGAAAATAGTTATTATACAAGATGGTGTTGTTCAATCGTTGTGTGCACACGTGTTTTCTGCCGCTGCTGGAAACAAGGTTTCAGACACAGAACCCTTTTTTATGTTCTCTGGAATATTGATTACACAAATTTGGAAAAATGTTAAATTAAAGTATTCTGATTTAAAAGTGATTTATTTTAACAACCATGTATTTGTTCGAATCAAACTGCTTTCTGCCTTTCAGACAGCTTCCTATTTCACGGCCAGAAATATTCTGTTGACGTATAGCTAGAGTCCCTAGGTGCTCTATAACACATGTGGTTTAGGATGGTGTGAGTCCACGTTAAATAATAGGTGGAAGAGCATGCCTGGATGATGATGGGACCGGAAAAAGCGCCAGTGTGCCACTTTCTTAACTAATATACAGCATCACAAACAGTAATTTTGGGTTAATTTGTAATAAACCACAGTTGTACTGTAGATTCCGAATATATTTACCTATGTATGCTTTCAAATAATATATAAAAGGTGGACATAATAGAGAATGCAAGAATGCAAGAGAATATCACTTTAAAACGACTCATTAAAAGGATAAATGTGGCACCTTCAAATGAGATTCTCGAAGTTATGAAATACGTTTTAGATGCATATACATTATTGAGCAGTTTCAAGTTGTTTAATTTGGAACCACTGTTCAGATAACAAGAAAAAATATCTCATGTGTTCCATTCACATGACTTTCTCTACATCTCTGTAAAAATTATTGTTAAAAATCTTATGCTTCTATTTACTTCACGCTAATCCAGACAAAATTAACGGAAATAGTCTTATCAGGTGCTTCCTTGTAAGTTGAAGTGAAATAAGGGAGTACCATAGGTTAAACTGAAAGTCAAAAGTTGGTTTCTATGTGACTGAAGTTCCTTTGGTTGTATGGACAGGAATTGACAAATTCCTGTATGAGAAAAATACAAGTTTTTCAAAGCTGAAAACAAAAGTAAGGAATATCTAAAAAAACGATCAACTCCACGAAACAAATATAAAACATAAATTGTGTGTTTTAATGTGCTCTACATTTTTTGTGTGGTAAGTTTGTCTCCACCTCTTACGGTTTAGCAGTTATGCAAAATTCTGTAAAATTGATCCAGAATAAAGTAGTCTTCAGAGGCTATTCCCAGAAAATTCAAAATATACGTTTTATTTGTCAGGTAAATATAATCGTTAGAGCCATTTTTAAGAAAATAAAAATTTTCGGAAAAATTCCATGTAAAGGGTAGTTGGGTATGGGGGGATTTTCTTGAAAATCTTCCTGTTGCATCCTTGGAATATACCAAACTTAAATGTTAAGTTTGGTATTCAATGGTCTTTTCGTTTTTGAGCTATGCTGTCCACACACACACACACGCGCGCGCGCGCGTGCATACACACATGGATATTTTTCCAAAAATGCTTCTTTTGGATTCAGGGGGTATCGGTATCGAATTTTTGGGTGCAATACAATACCATCTCTATACACTATGTACATAGTACGTGTAGAGAAAGTAAGAAGTTCTGGGGTGGTTCCAATTGACACCACTGTACCTGATAGGGTTAATAGTGAGTGGGTGAACTTGGACTTATATGCTTTGTCCTGTACTTAATTATAAATTGAATTATAGTAAGATCGGAACAACAAATATTTCAATTACTTGTTATGCTGATGCTCTATTATTTACTGAATCAGAAGATTATCTGCAAATAGCTATAGTCTCTGTAAGCTATACATGATTTTGCTACTTTTTAATTTATTATTTATTACATTGTTAATACGATGATGGAGAAACGTATGGATGCGCCAATACTTATAATGTTTTGTAATCTGGTTTAAACGCACTGCAGCGATTTTATAGATGATGGAGCATAGAAGTAAATATTCTTTAAGTTAAACACTTGCCTTTAAAAAGGTATATGTGTACGGTCAGCAAGAAAGTGCATCTAGTGAGGAAGAGATTCAGAATGTTAAGCTTTTCAATTTAGTAGTAAGTTTGGTCACGGGTGGTAATTTGAACAGAAGCACAGCGTTTATTAACCACGTAGTGATTGGAAACTATTCATATTAGTGAAGCTTTACAAACCTTAATCAATAATTAGGTCTTTATTAGTATATAGGGATATGAGAGGGTAAGAAATGCAAATAATGTGTAATTTCTAGGAAAATATTCAGGGTTTGGAGAGGGGTATTTCTATTATGATATTCTTCGTGAGGTAGGATGCTAGCAAGATGGCAGGTGTAGTTAGATACTGACTGCGAAAAATAAATATAACAAAATAACTCTGAGAGCATCACGCTGTCAGTATCAAATGAATAATATGGAACATTCAAAATAGTGGGCGCCGGAGCTACTACGGGAATCATGAACAATTGCCTTAACCGACATTAGCATTGACGTAATAGATATAACGTGAAATAAGTAAAAAGACGACTATGTGATACTAACAGGCAAGAAATATAATCTTAATGTAACAGAAATTATCACAATGAAATAAAAATTCGGCGTGTAAGAAAAGGCGGGTCAGGAAACACATGTTTTAAAACTTGTGGAACAGAGGACGAGAATAGCTTGTTTGGGAGAGTGGACATCTCGTAAGATTTGGACGATGCTGGTAGAAGAATTTGTCCACTATGTGGGAAACTTATAGGCTGGACACATATATTGATAGCTTTCGTGCAGATGGAGTATACTAGGAAAAAAATCTGAAGTGTTCCATTCACACAACTTTCTCTACATCTCTGCAATCAATTATTGTTAAAAAGTTTATTATTCTATTTACTTGATGGTAATCGAGAAAAAAATTACAGAAAGGGTTTCAATACCTGCCTCCTTGTAAATAGAAGGGAACTAAGGGAGTACCTTATGCTAAATCGATAGTCAAGTCTTTTAAAAGCTGGTTGCTATTGATTGAAGTACCTTTGTTGTATGGACAGCAGTTGACAAATTCCCGTAAGAAGTAGAAGTATTTTAAAGCCCAAAACTAATAGAAATGAACATCTCCAAATCGGTCAACTCCACGAAAAAATGTATGTAACATAAGTGGTGTGTTTCAGCGACCTCTACACTTTAATTTGGTGCGTTTTTGTCTATCTGTTACGATTTACCAGTTATTCAAAATTCCGCAAAATTCATCCAGAATAAACATGTCTTCAGATACTATTCCCAGAAAATTGAAGACATACAATTTATTTGTCATATAAATGTCTTATATGTAGGAAATTTTAATCAAAATCTTAGAGCCATTTTTGGAGAAAATCAAAATTTTCGAAAAATGTTTCATCTTTAGGCTAGTTGGTGGTGGTGGGATTTCTATGAAAATGTTTGTGTCGCACCTTTGGAAGATACCACACTTACATACCAAGTTTGATATTAAGGGGTTTTTCATTTTTAAGCTATGCTGCCCACGGGCTCACACACGCACGGACATTTTTCTAAAACTTCTTTTTTGGACTCAGGGGATCCTAATACATGTATTTCCGGCGAAGTCTCGGTATCGAATCTTTGGGTGCAATTCTCTATACACTATGCACATAGTACGTATAGAGAAAGTAAAATATTATCTGGTGTAATTTTAGCTTCAAACAGATGCAGAACAGCATGCTGGAATTTGATTTTGAACAGCCCAAACTAGTCAAGCTCTGAACCATACTTAACGGAGAGATAAGGTGTTTCTATAAATGTTGTATTTACATATTTATTATATGAACATTTATTGATGTGTGTGAACACATGGACATAGGAGTAAGTACGAGTTGAAGAGGTGTGATAACAGAGTGTTTTTGTTTATTTATTTGTTTCTAAATGTTGTTTAATTCAAGTAATACTTTTATTTTCTATGTAAATACTTCAATCCATTCAGTTCTAGTCAAAACTTTAGAGCGTTTTTGAAAATAAAAGCTTTTCGAAATTTATTTCATGTAAAGAATATGTTCATATTTTGGAAATAGCCTCTGACGACATCTTGATTCTGGTTGAAGTTTGTATAACCGTAAGAGATAAATAAAGTTTTACTATATCAAATATGTTGATTTCGTTAAGCTACACAATTCTTGTCATATAAGTGCATTTTTGTAAAGTAACCTACTTCTAAGGTATTCCTTGTTATTGGTTTCAATTTTAAAGTTCTTAAACTTATTTCGTACGGGAATTTATCATTGTTGTTGTTTTTTGTTTTATTTTTTTATTTTTACACCCAGCACACACAAATATAGGGTTTGAATTACATACCAACTAGCTTTTAAAATCCTTACTATCGCTTTAGCCTAGTGTATGCTCTGTTTACCTCCTACTTGTAAGAAACTTCGAAGTAAGACCATTTATGCTAATGGCTAACTTGATTAACATAAGAAATATTCTCATTTATTATAAATAAAGTAAGAAGCAAATTAGCTATAATCAATTTTGTCCTGATCTAAACATACGTTATTATACATTATTATTAATGTTTTGAATTTTTAATTTAGGGCTAACATTTTCATTTAAATGGTTATTTTAATATATAATACTTCTTATTTTAAGTTAATATTGGTGCTAAATTAAAACTCTCTCATAAAGCATATTCAAAATAAACGGAAGCAAAATAATGTTAATCAGTTTTGATTTGATAGTAATATATATAAATATTTTTATTTATTAATTGAAACCAAACTAGACGCTATATAAAAGAATAAGCTTTTTACTTTCTCTAACGCATATGTACAATGTACATGGTAGTTAGAAAATGTAAGGTATTCCACCCAAAAGGAATTCGCCGGAAATATATGTTTTGAGAACCGCTTAACCCAGAAAAAGCATTTTTAGAAAAATGTCAGTGTGCGTGTCTTGGATGCTGTGTTTCTGTGTGTGTAGGTGTGTGTGTGTCTGTCTGTCTGTGGACAAAGCAATTCAAAAAAGAAAAGTCTGTTAAATACAAACTTGGTACTTAAGTTTAGTATCTCTAAAGTATGCAACTCTCCAAAGATTTTCAAGAAAGTTCCCCCACCCCAAACTAGTCTTTACTAGTCTTAAATTTTCCAAAATTTTGATTTCCTCATAAATGGCTCTAACGATTTTGATGAAAATACCGAATATTACAAATATTTATATGACAAATAAAATGTATATCCTGAATTTTCTGAGAATAGCCTCTGAAAATTTCTTCATTTTCTTTAACAATTGTATAGTTTTGTATAAATGGTAAATTGTAAGAAGCTTACCACACAAAAAGGATCTCACTAAAACGGACAATGTATGTGAACAATTATTTTTCTAGAATTAACCGTTATTCAGATATTCCGTGTTAAAAGTTTCAATTTTATATTATGTTTCTCAAACGGAAAGGCACCTTTAGTTTCATCTCCTTTATTTTACTACCGGCAATGCAAAGCAAACCGAATTTCAATTGTTTCACGTATTCAACCGGCTTTTAAAATATTTTATAAAATAAATAAAATACTTAATGTGCTTTTGTAAGAATATTTTATTTTGCAACAGCTAGAGAAGGTCATGTGAATGGCACACATTAGATTTTGGCTATAGGCATTTAGATATACTGTGTTTTCACAGCAACGAGATTATGATTAGGAAGTTCAACTTGCTATCCATAGAAACATATTCATAAATACTGAAAAACAGTTATATCGTGTAACAAAATCTAATGTGTTCCATTCACATGACTTTCACTACATCTCTGTAACAAATTATTGTTATAAAGCATATTCTTCTATCTACTTTATGATAATCGGAATAAACTTTACCAGAAATTACCCTAATTATTTGCTTCCTTGTAAGTAGAAGGAAAAAAGGGAATTCACTAGGATAAAATGATAGCCAAATGTTTTAAAACCTGGTTGCCGTGTGGTTTAAATCCGTTTCTATGTGGTGCTAGGAGTTCACAACTGTTCGTGTGAGAAAATTGTTATTTGACTTTGTAGTATTTTGAATATGAAACAAACAGAGGACTATCTCAAAAGTGATCAATTCCACGAAAAATCGTATATCACATGAATTGTTTGTTTTAACGTGATCTACATTTTTTGCGTGGTAAGTTACGGTTTGCTAATTACGCAAATATCACATAAAGTCAATCAGAATAAATTGGTCTTTAAAGGCTATTCCCACAACATTAAAAATATACATTTTATTTAGCATCTAAATATCTTTTATATTCGGTATTTTAATAAAAACCGTTAGAGCCATTTCAGAGAAAATAAAAACTTTCTAAATTGTTTCCATGTAAAACGTAGTTTTGGGTGAAGGGGATTTTTCTCAAAATTTTCATGTCGCATCCCTGGAAATCTTATATAGAAATATTGGTATTTTATCGAGTATTCGTTTTTGAGTTATCGTTTTATAGACACACGGACACACATTGCCCAGCGTGATGTAATGCTTGCCATACTTGCTTCATATACCCAAGATCGCGGGTTCAAACCCAGCGGAAGATGATGGATTTTTTCGGACGTAAAAATTCTTAGCATGGCTTCTTTCGGAAGGAAAGTAAAGCTGGTGGTCCCGTGTTGTAAATTTACGGCACATAAAAGAACCTCAAGCCTGAAAAAGGGACCTCTGAGCAAAATTAAGCGGTCTTTCTCGCCCAATCTAGAATGGGACGCTGAAAACTACAGTAGCTGATGAGCGTCCATAAATAAAACCCCATTCATTTCCAAGGACACACACAGGGACTTTTTTTTTTGCAAAAAATGGTTTATAGGGACCTTAAAACGTGTATTTGCGCTGAAATCTTAGTATAGAATTCTTGGGTAGAATGCAATACCTTCAGTATACACAATGTACATAGTACGTGTAGAATAAGTAAAAATTCATAAGTCAGTAAATCAGAGACAGCAGAAGTTGTTAAAGTGGTAAGTTAGAGGCGCTGCCAATGCTTGAAGGCGGCAGTCATTTTTCCCTGAGGTGGTAACAATCTGCCAAAGCACTTCGCCAGCAATCTCTAGCCCTCGACCTTTTCCAATACAAAAGGGGAAACGCTGGAGATATTCGATAGCTTCTCAAGACTTTTCCCCAAAGCCCCTGGCTTGGTATCTACTCTTGCGTCCAGACTTTCCATTTCTTACCTTCCTTCCTTCGCTTCTTTTCTTCGTCATTGTTATTCACGTTGCGAAGCACTTTGTTTGCGGTGACCTAAAGGTGAATAGTGGCTCCAACGTGGATGGACTTGAGGAAATGCAGTCCCTTACCCTCGCAACGGAGCGGATATAGCACCGCCTTCAAAGCTCCTTCAATTAGATTACTTACATTACGTAGATGCATAGCGGGCTGTATCAGTAGGGGAAGCGAGCATTTAGCTAAGTGGTGCCACATTTTCTTCTGACAGAGCTCTCTGCTCCTCATTGGGCCAGAGAAATTGAATTGTATACTTTCAGAGTACCGTCCCCTGCACAGATACGTTCCTCAGACGTGTTGCGCTTGTCAGATGACTCTTCAGTATGGCTAAGATTTGGTGAATTAAGGTTGTAAAGGAGTGACATATGTTAAAACACCTCTTAAAGAACGAAATGCAAAACATAGAAATTCATTACTTTTTAAGGCACACTGAAACTGATTTATTCTTTGAAAATAACATTTTTTATGTTTTGATTTATTCGGTTTAGGTATTTTAACAACAGCTCTTAAACTCTTCCAAAAACTAATTAAAAATAACCATCTTAAAGCTTTCGTAAAAATTCTGGCGTAAGGTTTCCTTTCGACGTTTACGAGGCCACTACTACTTCTGTTCGCTACGAAAATGACTCAAATCCTACACTCGATGCATTGCCAGTTAAAACTGAATTCTGAGCAGGGTTTTGCAGGGTTTCGATCCCTTTTTATACCTATCGATCACGTGACAGGGAATTTCCAGAAGCAGCCGCACATGCATAGCTCCGCAGATGTCACAAACAAACGCAGGTATACCAATTCCTATCTTCGATGTCAAAGAAGCTTCCGACTGTACAAGTGTAACAATCGCAGCTCGGATGTCAAAAGAACTTGCCGCCTTCACACTTGTCCACTAATACAGGTATAACAATAGATGCCAACAATCAACTATGACTTACGAAGCCAGCCAATCACACTCGCTTGGTTATTTCGGCCGCAACCCATAATTCAATATTTCATAGGCACGTTTTAATTATTCTGGCCGAACATTTTTTGCGATGCGCCATTTTTATAAGCCCAGCAACATGTTTAAGTCACCCCTGCTTTTTCCCTACTTCACTATTGTGTTTGTTTTTACTTTCGTACACAGTTCCTAGATAAAGAAGGCATTGTATTCCACCCAAATTTTAATACCGAGATGTCATTCTAAATACACATTTTTATAATGAGGTTCGCGCGCACGAAAAGTCGATTGTATACAAAATTTGACTTTTTCAAGTTCAGCTAAATTCCAAGGATATGGCATACAGACTTAAAACATCCCAGTCTCCCCAAACCAGCTTTTCCATGGAAACTATTACACACATTTGCATTTTATCAAAATTTGCTCCAGCGATTTTCATTAAAAGACCGTATATTAAAGATGTTTACCGGATCCATCAGGAAGTAACGGACGTTTTGGCATAACTAATTAACTAATAAGAAAACGCCAATACAATACTGCTTTTACAAATTGCATTAACTTAACTCTATTTCTCTACGTAAAATGTCATTCTCTCAAGTCATTTATTGACATGTGGTACTAGTTTTTCTATACCGATGTTATACTTTTCTGCCACCAGAGAGCTTATTCGTTTTTTGAATGTACAAATGTTAGACCAGTCACATTTTATAGCTATATAATGCATGTGTATGGTTATTATGCAATTAACGAGTCTTCAATGAAGAAATGACGCATAGTTTACGAGAATGAATCAATGTGCACGACGTTAACCGGAGTGGAAGTTTTATCAATCTTATGGAGGAGTTGAAATGTTGATAAAAGAATTCAGAAAACCAGATGTTTCACTTTGGATCATGTTGCCTTGGCAGGTCAATGATTAGAGCAATCAGGGTGAGACCGGGAAATCCGGGGTCAAATCCCGGCGTTGACTTTGAATTTTTCAGCCTGACTCTACCTATTCAACTCGTGTCTTACGGCTAGTGAGGAAAAAATCAATTAAGATCGATTGACCTATTATTTGGTTAAACTATGACGCCTGGGGCTTGAAGTACGTAGATATTGTAAGTCATCGTTGGAGATATCATCTAAAATTAAGTTTTATTTAATGTGTTATTGCATATGAAATTAGTATTTGCTATATATATTTGAAAGCAGAAGCAGTTGATTGTAAATTACGTAATTACAAAGTAAATAAATGTTTGTTACAACACTCATTTCGTGTCTTCATATCACAGTTATATAATTGATTTTGTTATATTCAACTTCATTTAATCTTGTTCTCAAAATATATTTACATAAGCTTTGTGCATATTCAAGTATTTGCAATATATAAGATCACGCAATGCACCGCTTTAGAGCTGCAGATTCTTCAACTACTGCGTGCACCTTATTATTTTATTACAATATATTAGAATTAGAACAAATTATAATTTATTACAATATATTAGAATGTATTTACTCATTTATGCATTATGGAAATTCCGTAGCTTCGACAGCTAAATATCACCGCCATTTCCTTAAACACGCTTCCGTTTTACTTTCTCTACACGTACCATTTACTAGTGTATAGAGAAGGTATAGCACTCCATTCAAAAGCTCGATACCGATATTTCACCGGAAATACACGCTTTAGGGTCCCCTGTATTAAAAAAAAACATTTTTAGAAAAATGTCCATGTGTGTCCATGTGTACGCGTTTCTCAGAATAAATAAATCAAAAACGAAAAGTCGGTAAAATATCAAACTTGATTTATAAGATTAGTATCTTCCAAGGATGCGACACGAAGATTTTTAAAAAAAATTCCACCACCCCAAACTACCCTTTACATGGCAAAATTTTCGAAGATTTTCTACACATTCCGGAATTTGTGAACTCTTGGCAATGCAAAGAAACGGTTTTCATCCACATTACAACTGCTTTTAAAAGATTTGACTATTGTTTTAGCCTAGTATATTCCATGATTTCCCTTCTGCTTACAAGAAAGCATTTTTGCTAATTTTTATCTCGATTAGCATGAAGCAGATAGAAGAGTAAGTTTCTGAACAATAAATTGTTACAGAGAAGCAGAGAAAGTCAGGTGAGTGGAACACATCAGATATTTATAATTACATATAATTCGCCCCCTCCTCTCTAATGAGGCAAAGTGAAAGAGATTAATTTGCCATAGACCTAATCTAAAGGTCAAAGTTAGAGGTACTGCAGCTTTGATTAATTTGATGATATAAATTTTAAGTTGAAACTGTATAATTACGTTAATGAATAAGTTCCGTAATTAATTTACAATTTAATAAATATGTTATGCTGACAATCGTTGCGGATAATAATGGTTCAAAGAATTGCTATGCCGAACTTTCATCTCTATAACTTTATTCTGGCTTTAAAGTTTAAGTTACCCATTTCAAGTACAACGTTAAAGATCCATTTGCTATTTATTTTTACTTTATCTAATATGTATAGTAAGTAGGAGAAGTATTGTAAAAAGAGAATTTCTACTTTCTCAACTTCGTACATAACACTGAATTAGTACAGAAGTTATTGCATTCCCCCCAAAATTCGATATCGTTAATTTCCCTGGAAATACCCATTTTAGTGATCTCTGAATAAAAAATGCCATTCTTAAAAAAGGTCAAAAACAAAATGTCGGCGAAATACAAAACTGATTTTGCAATTCAGCATCTTCCAAGGATGTGACACATAGAGTTTGAAGAAAATATTTATACGTACACGAAAAAAAAAAAAAGGAAACAAAAGAATTTGATTTTCTCAAACACTGCTCCAAAGATTTTATTGAAATACCGTACATTAACGATATTTACCTGAAAAATAAAGTGTATATTTTTAATTTTCTGGAAAAGGCCGGGAATAATAGCGGAAGTCGTGTTATCAGAATGTATTTCGTGCAACTACTGTACCGTAAAGTCTAGACAAAGTCCTACTATACAAACAATATTGTGACAGTGGCATCTCCTTCAGTAGTTCTCACATTCGCCTTGGTGTGCGAGTCATCGCAGTTGGAGGCCTTGGAATGTGTTAACAACACAGGAAGAGCGGAGCGACGGTTACAGGAATCTTTGGAACGCCAAACATCTTCCAGATACGCTTGGAAACTTTGGCTTACACAAGTGACCACAAAGTTCTGTGGATTTTCTAAATTTCTCAGATGTATCACCTTAAATATGCATTCATATCTTGAAATTTTCATTCGAAATGACAATTTTAGCGCGTTAGGGTAACTATAAACATGATAGTTCACCTCAAAGTAGTTTCGTTTCTAATATTTTGTTTTATGCATTGAATATTTTAGCTTTCTGGCAACCTAAATGTTGAGACGCTGGTAATGTTATGATATATAGTGTTCTATCTGGGGTTTCCATCTTTTGGCCTACTCGTTCGCAGTACTTGACGAGGAAAACGGGGTGAAAAATCAAATTTGGCTATGTTCTTTTCTAATGGGGAAAAAAATTAATTCATAATAATCTATATGGTGTAATCGTCGCTTAAAACACTAAATTCAAATAAAACCTGCATCTCCTTTAACTTAGGTGTTCTCACCAATTTTGCTAAATCGTTAATACCTCAACGCCCAAAAAAACATCACTGGTCATACCTAAGTTTTTTTAGGGGGGGGGTTAAAAACAGAATTGCATATCAGGAGGTTAAAAAAAAACTACATATGATTACTCCATTAAAAAGACTAATATTAGTCATTAGTTTGCCCTAAAGCTCATATTGAGATTATCCAAAAATTGATTTTATTCTATATCTTCAAAACTGTAAACGGTGTAAAGCTAAATTTTCTTTTTATATTTCTATGAGAAAATGCGTATGTATTGTATTAGTTCATCCAAAGACTAGAAAGATATAACATTAAGTAAAAGATAATTAAATCGACAGTTGTTTTCTCAAAAAAGTTGAGAACACATTGTGTCTACGGGAAATTGGAGTTAAACGAAAAATGTCAAACATACTAACATCGACTTTGTAGCTCAGATAGCAGATCAGCGATGATGGAAACCTAATATATGTTGCTGATATATTTGGGTCTGATCCTTAGCATTGAGTTTTTTTATTATGACTATACTGAATTAATTGACTTAAATAAATTTACTGTCGGGATTTTGCAAAAAAAAAAAAAAATTGTATGAAGAACGTTGCCAACTCTTTTCAAATAGTGCCAAACTCCAACATATGTTATGGTTCTTCGTTTTACTTGGTTAGTTTGTGTATAGCTCAAATCCTTACTAAACATGTAGAGTAGCCCCATTCGTGGATTTTTTCTTCTACCAGTTAAGTTATTCTTTAAGAGTTGCAGAACTCAACGGGGTATAACAAACTAAAACCAGTAACTGGGAAACTGACTGAGCGAACATCGTTTTACCCCTTTTGCTTATCTGCGGAGATTGTTAGCGGGTCACACTTATTGGCAGGAGAAAAGGAAAGTCTCTCTTTGCTGGTTCTCCACAGGACGATTTTAACTTAAAATGGCCGAGTTTTGTATCTGTTTCAGCGCATAGCGGTATATCTGCACACATCAAATACAGTGTAGTTCAGCTACCGGGTATAGCTCTGCAGCTCTCACTAAAATTTTTCTCAAACATTTTCCTCAATACAATTCGGCTTGTTATCCATGACTATTGTTCCTTTCAATATAATAACGAGCACACTCGTAACAATAGACTTTCATCCAACCATGTTTTGTCTACACCCCCCTATCCTTCGGTTCTTACCCTATAACCAACCGCTCTTCATGAACTAAATTTTGAGTGCTAGACTTTTGACATAAAACCGATATCAGGCGACACATCTAAGAGTATCTTCCAGTCAACCATAGAAATATCTTCCGAGTGCCAACTCTTTTTTCGCTTTCTTTATTTTAATCATAAGATATTTATACTGTGGAATGCAACTGAAGAGAGTCTACTAACACTAATTAAAGAGAACCACTGTAGAAACTAACAACATCGGTCGACTGCACCTCAGTTTGCATATAAAACAAAATAGCAGTAATGCTCAAGAGCTTACGGTTTAAATCAGCAGAAATAAGCTCGGATGCTCTTTTTTGCCAAAGCTGCAACATTTAGCCAATGGAAATGAATCTCCGTGAATGAGCGATTCCTAGTGTTCATTCGGATCTCAGCGCACTGATAAAAGAGAAGTCATATGGACGGAAAAATAACAAAAAAGAAGCGTTTTTATAACTACTGGAAGTGTAGGAATACTGCTGAGTTGCTACATCTAGAAATGATAAATTTAATGCCAGGAACAGAGAAAGCAGTGAGCAAAAATTTAAGGTCAAATGCAAATTATACAAATTAATCACGGTTTTTTGCAAAACGCGCGCAAATAGCCAACTGTTTGTTTTTTGTTAGCATCTCTCTGTTCAACGAACCAGTGAACAGTATCGAGAAATTAGTTCGATTTCCGGATGATTTTCTAGGATCTGATTTCAGTACGCTCATTCCCTCTTGTGTATGTTCTGCTCGCATATTTGTATCCTATTATAGTGTCCTTGTTTCTACTTTCTGTACAGTTTTACAAACTAGAAACTCATAATTTATATTGTTTTGTTTTACTGTTTTAACTATGAGTTTTATAACTGCTACTGGAATTGCTAATATTGGCTGAGAATTCTGTATCTCTTCACAGAAAAGTCTGATGTGTTCCATTCACATAACTTTCTGTATATCCCTGTAACAAATTATTGTTAAAAACATATTCTTCTATCTACGTTATATAATCAGGATAAACATTACCAGAAATTGTCTTAATTACTTACCTCCTTCTATGTAGAAAGGAAACAAGGGTACACTAGGTTAAAGTGATAAGTCAAATATTTTAATAGCTGGTAGCCATGTGGTTGAAATCCATTTCTATGCTGTACCAGTAGTTTACAACTTTTCGTGTGAGAATATTTTAAGTATTTTGAATCAGAAACAAATAACAAGGAAGATCTCAGAAATTGCAAATTCCATGAAAAAACGTATATGACATAAATTATGTGTTTTAACGTGATCTACATTTTTGTATAGTAAGTTTTTGTCTATCCGTTATAGTTTACCAGTTACACAAAATTCAGCAAAATTCATTCAGAATAAAGAGGTTAAAGGATATTCCCACAAAATTGAAAATATACAATTTATTTGCCATATAAATATCTTTGTTATACGGTAGTTTTATCAAAATCATGGAAACAATTTTTGAAAAAATCAGAATTTTCTAATTTTTTTCCATGTAAATGTTAGTTTGGGATTCTCAAAATCTTTGTGTCGCATCCTTTTGATATTCTACCGACTTTTCGTTTTTGAGTTATAGCTTCATAGACCCACGGACACACAGAAACACACACACACACATCCTATGTCGTAGATATACGGCACGTAAAAGAACCTGATAGAGAGGCCTCTGAGCGAAATTAAGGGGTCTTTCACGCCCGGTATAGAATGGGACGCTGAGAACCACAGCAGTTATAAGAGCTCCATAAATAAAACGCCATTTCATTTCACACACGCACACACGGACGTTTTTCTAAAAATACTTTTTTTGGATATAGAGAAGTCAAGAACGTCTATCTCCTGTGAAATCTGGATATAGAGTTTTTGGGTGAAATGTAATACTTTCTCTATAGACTATTTACGTAGTATGTTTAGAGAAACTAAAAATTAATGTTACATTCACATGCCTTTCTCTAGCATTCTTCAACAAACAATTCTTAAAAATCTGATGTGTTCTACTCGCATGACTTTGTCTACATCTGTGCAACAAATTATTGTTAAAAAGCTTATGTTGAGTTTACTTCTTGCTACAGGCTTCCTTGTAAGTAGAAGTATAATAAGGGATCATTACGTGTTTAAGTGAAGTCAAAAGCTGGTTCCTATTTGAAGTTCCTTTGCTTGTATGGACAGGAGTTGACAAATTCCTGTAGGAGAAAAATATATTTTTTACCGCTGAAACCAATAACAACGATCAACACCACGGAACAAATGTATATGACACAAATTGTGTGTTATATCGTGATCTTTATTTTTTGTGTAGTAAGTTTTTGTCTATTTCTTAGGATTTAGTAGTTATGTAAAATTATGTAAAATATATCTAGGACAAAGTAGTCTTCAGAGGCTATTTCCAGAAAATCAAGATATACACGTTATTTGTCAGATAAAATCTGTAATATACGACATTTTATTCAAAATCGTCACAACCATGTTTGAGAAAATCAAAAATTTGGAAAAAAATTCCATGTACAAGGAAGTTTGGATTTGGGGATTTTTCTCAAAATCTTCGTGTCACATCCCTGGATGTTACTAAACTCAAATACCAAGTTTGGCATTTTACAGACTTATCGTTTTTTAGTTATCGTGTTCACAGACAGACGGACACACACACACAATTCATTTTTCTGAAAATGCTTTTTTTTGGATACTGGTGGCCCTAAAACATATATATCCGGTGAAATCTCGGTATCGAATTTTTGGGTGAAGTGCAGTACCTTCTCTATAAACTATGTACATAGTACGTGTAGAGTAAGTAAAAGGCTTATTCTTCTATTTACTTCACATTAATCCGATTAAAGTGTACACAAATGTTTATGTTATATATATTTCCTTGTATATACCAAGGAGTAAGTTTATGCGATAGGCTAAAGCGATATTCAAAATTTCAAGTTGGCCACTCTATAAACCTGAAATGTTTCCTGTTTGCTTGACCAGCAGAAGGAAAATCAAATGACGACGTTCCATTTGAGAAGCCTATGAGTCTTTTAAAATTTAAACTAATAACAAAGAATATCATGTTAATGACTAGCTTCACAAATAAAAAGTATACGATAAATGTGAAGCATTATAAGGAGGTCTATATTTTTCCATTAAGTGTTTATGTATCTCCTATGATTTATTAGGTATATTAAGGAAAATGCAAGATATATGTTTTATTTGCATGAAAATATCTTGTCATTTTGAGACTAAATGTTTTCAAAATATGTTTAATAACAATTAGTTATGGTGGGGGTTTTCTTGAAAGTATTCGTGTCACTTCTTTGAAAGATTTGATCTGAAATATCTAGTTTGATATTTAACGAAAATTTTCATTTTCGCATTATGCTGTTCATAGACACAAGGAGTCTGTGAAAGTTACTAAGGTATTTTTATTCAGGTGTCTTAAAGCGTATGTTAAATGTCAAAATTGTATATTCAGATGTAATATAATGATTTCCCTATTTATTATTGATAGTAAGGAAATTAACATATTCTCTGGTAAAACTGTAAAATACAATGGTCAAATATGCATACAAAAGTATGTATCTTTCCGCAATAATTTAGGGTTAAGATAAAAAAAAAAATGTTACACGATATCCATTTACTGTAAAAATCTGAATTTTTATGTGAATAATTTTAATTACATTATTTGGGTCATTTTTATTAGAACAATGAATTTAGACAGTACAAAATTATTTAAATAATCATGTAAGCAAGATGACACTTTGATGACTTGTATAAACTTCAGCTGGATATCTTACATATTGGGGATTTTCAAAATTTCATCACAACCTTAATTGAGCATAATAGGAGTCTTAAGGATCTCATTTCCACAGCTTTTGATTTACTTTTCATGTATCTGTAGAACATGCCTTGAGAACATTACTCTTAAAGTGTGCACACAGTTCGCCCTTCCCTCCTTGTCGGAAGTAACGACTGACATACACACTCGCCAGGTGGAACCGATTTTCTCTAGCAAGCTACTACAACAAACTTCCTACATAAACCGGTTTCTGTGCTCATTGGTTGCTAAGTGAGGGGAAGTACGAGAAGGGCTTCACAATTTGGGAGTAACGTTCGCCAGGCCTTCTGTAGAACAGCTCTGCTCCATAAACTAGAATTGGTAATATTATTGTTTTAATAACCTTAATTTTATATGATTGTCTAATTCCTTTCTTCCCACTATTGGTTATATAGTTGGCTCTCCCAGTTCTGTTTGCTCTTCATTGCATTATTTTCCCAGTTCCATTTATTAGAACTCGCCAATATTCATAAATATTTACTTGTTTCAAATGTTTGTCATAATATGTTATTATGACTCTTCTTTCTCCTTTCATACACGCATTAATTTTACTTCATCTGCATTCAATTCTAGTTCTTTTTTAATCAGTTTCTCTTTCCATTCTGGCATTATTACCATTTCAGAAAAGAATAATTTACATATATCAATAACAATTAACATATATATGTATACACACACATACACCCACAGTAAGGCATAGCTGAAAAAGAAAAAAAAAAACGTATATGTTGCATAAAAGTGACGTCTTCTACCTATTTTGCAACTAATTTTTTCCTGCCAGTTTCACGTATATTTGTATAAATATTTGCAGAAATACTTATATTATATACTTTCTTGTAGTTGTGCACGAATACGGGGATTCCTTAAGTGAAACTAAATCTTTCAAGAGCTGGTCGCTAAGTGATGCACTGGCATTCGGTTGTTTTTACTCGACCAAGGGAAAAAAATATCTGACGTGTTCCATTCACAAGACTATCTATGTAACAAATTATTGTTGCAAAGCTTATTTTTCTATCTGCTTTATGCTAATTAGGATAAACATTAGCAGAAATGGTATTATTACTTGCTCCATTGTGAGTAAAAGGTGAATAAGGGAGTACCATAGGCTAGAGCGTTAGTCAAATCTTCTTAAAGCCGGCTGCTATGTGATTAAAATCCTTTTCTTCGCATGACCAGGAATTGAAACATTCTCATATGAGACAAGTTTAAGATTTTAAAACTAAAACCAACGACAACGAATATCTCGGAAATGGTCAATTCCCAATTGTCTGTTTTAACGAGATCTATATTTTTGTGAATTATGTCTTTGCATATATCTTACTTTCACCATTTATATAAACTTTAGCAAAAACTTTCCATGTAAAGGGTAGTTTGTGGTGGGGGGAGTTTCTTTAAAATCTTCGTGTCGGATCCTAGGAGAATACTAAATCTGAATACCAAGTTTCGTATTTAACGGTCTTTTCGTGGTTGATCTATGCGGTCCACAGACACACACAGACAGACAGACAGATAGATATACATACAGGACCCTTTTTTTTAAAAATATGATGTGCTCCATTTACATGACTTTCTCTACATGTCTGTAACAAATTGTTGTTAATAAGCAGAGCTAGGAAGTTCGTACCGATTTCCTTATGCAGAGATAGAACGGCCAGGGTTGGCAATACTATGCGGTGCTACTTGCGCGAGCAAAGGTCAAAGTTCAACCCATTACTGCAAAACAGATATCAGTGCATAATACAGAACCGCGTCTTTAGAAAGGTAGGCGTTCGTATAACATCTTTGTTCTGCCCAAATATGAGCAAAATTAATTAGTTTTACAACCACCGTAAGTTTACTAGCAGTGTACTTATTCATGTACTTATTTATAAACCGATGGTAGTTCTGGTATAGAAACTGCCAAACGTCTAGTAACAGCTTCACAGAAATATATTATTGATTGCAAATTTGTTCACAAAGTTACCCATAACTATCACACTGATACAGTTCTGAGTTACTGAATGTGTGCGGCATGTGGAAGAACTATCAGGACACATTTAATAATCCATGAGGATTTACCTGAAATAAAGATGAAAATAAAAAATGTAAATGAAAATAATACAGATTCGCTATGATATATCACATACAAGCTGCACTTTCAGATTCCAACAAATCTTATTTGCTTGGTGATACCGAGACGGAACTGATAAGATATTTCAAATATGCCCCGATCTCATCTTGCGAAGTGCAACGAACTTTTATGCATTAAAAATCTTGCTTGTCGGAACCTAGGATGAGTTTTTCATTTAAAAGGCTTCAGAAGTACATTGTTGATTTCATTAGTACAGCTGCAGATGAGTACAAATTTAATTCCTGCTTTGGTTTTTATTTAGTAAGAGTCTTAAGATATTTAAGAAACTAATGTTATTATTCGGACATTATTTAAATTCGATCAGTAAATATTACAATCCGTGTTATTATAGCTTGGGTGTGTGTTTTCATAATGTACATATGCAAAGAAGGAAATCAGTCAGTCTGATTGTATATATGTAACAATTTTTATATTAATTCAAAATCTTCTCGGGCTTCTAGCCAGGTAATAACTTGGCTTGACACCAACGTTTCGAAGAAGTGCATCTTCCTCGTCTTCAGGGTGAACTGATGGTTTGAGCTTGCGGAGACTGGTATTTATAAGAGCTGGGATGAAGCTAACATCTGATTGGTTCGCGAGATTGCCACACGCGTTTCTGAACACCAAAGATCAATAAGGCTTATGCAACCCGAAAAATCTGGACTGGCTGAACACTGTATAGAACAGAGCCACAGAGCTAACTTTACTAACACCAAGATAGTGGCAAAGTGTTCGAATTACTGGGAAAGGAGAGTAAAAGAAGCTTTAGCCATCAGGCCATAATATCTCGCGAACCAATCAGATGTTAGCTTCATCCCAGCTCTTATAAATACCAGTCTCCGCAAGCTCAAACCATCAGTTCACCCTGAAGACGAGGAAGATGCACTTCTTCGAAACGTTGGTGTCAAGCCAAGTTATTACCTGGCTAGAAGCCCGAGAAGATTTTGAATTAACACGTCGCCAGGAAAGCTATAGTTCTAATTTTTATATTGTACATAATGAACTAAATAAGTGTGCATTTACTAACGTCTCATAAGTAATTTTGTTCTCTGGAAACAGTACTGTTTACTTGACAATAGGTTTGTTTACCTCCCCCCCTGTATTCTTATCAATGACTTGTTTTGGTGTGGCGAGAAGGTCGGTCGCAACCTATATGCAGGACGGGGAACGGTTCAAACTTCCTAGCTCTGTTAATAAGCTTATTCTTCTATCTACTTCATGCTAATTGCAATAAACATTAACATAAATGGTCGTATTACTTAGTTCCTTGTAAGTAGATGGGAAATAAGGGAATGTACTGGAATAAAACGACAGTCACATGTTTTAAAATGTGGTTGCTATGGGGTTGAAATCCGTTTCTTTGCGTGGCCAAGCGTTGACAAATTCCCGTATGAGAAAATTATCAATATAAATGAATATCTCTAAAACGGCCAAATAATGAATATGACAAGAATTATGTGTTTTATCGAGATCTACACATTTTGTGTAGTAAGTTTTTATTTATCTCTTACGGTTTACCACATATACAAAATTCAATAAAACTCATCCACAATAAAGAGGACTTCAAAACCTATTCCAAAAAATCAAGATATATATATTTTATATGTGATGGAAATTGTTTTAATATGTGGTATTTTAATCAACATCGTTAGAGCCATTATAGAGAAAAACAAAATTTTCGAACCTTTTTCCATGTAAAGGGTAGTTTGGAGTGGAGGGGATTTTCTTGAAATCCTTCGTGTCGCCGCTTTGGAAGATACCAAACTTAAATACCAAGTTTTAATTTAACGGTCTTTATGTTTTTGAGCTATGATATCCACAGACACACAGACACACACACACACACACGGAAAATATTTTTTATTCAGGGGCTCCTAAAACATGTATTTTCGGTGAAATCTCAACTTCGAATTTTTGGGTATAATACAATACTTTCTCTATGCCTCTATTTTTATGTACATTGTACATACGGTCTAGAGAAAATAAAAATAATTAATATTTCATAATAAATATAGAAGTTGGAGTTTTTGCTTCCACGTTATTCAACAACAAACATACAGAAATCCAAATCTGCTAAACACGGTATTTGATTGCATTATTGAAGACCTGAAAGTATATCAATATGCTAATGTGATTAGTTCCAGCGGTATTTTTCAGCGTAGGGCATTAGTTGACGGCCGCGCTATGCTGGTACAAACTACCACAAAATCCTACTAGCTACGCAGCTGTTTGCCCTTGTTAGTGCTAACACTATTTGTACTAGTATTGGTGACTTCAGCCGATGCTTTGTCACACCACGATAATGCTACAAGCCATAGCATTACCTATAATCTGATTATTAAGTTCACCGCGATAACGTGACGAGCTTGTTTGTCTACGAACACAATGAGATCAGCCTTCCGGGAGCGTTCGACTCTGGTCGTTATCAACATTTCTGCTTCGGATCTTCCATCGCCTCCGTTTATCACAGTTTCGTGCCGGATTTTTTCTTTACCTGCCATACTGGAGTACGCATATTAGGATTGAAAAAACATTTTTAGTTTCTCATAATAGATACAGAATGTATTGCATTTCATCCTAAATTTCGATACCGAAATTTCACCGGAAATACATGCTTTAGAATCCTCTGAAACGAAAAAAATAAACAAATAAAAAACGTATTTAGACAAAGATTTATGTTAAATTAAGTATCTTCCAAGGATACTAGTGAAATTTATATTATCTTGAGGTATTATTTATTATCAATGTGATTTTTATGAAATTAAAAATATAAACTAGGATTATATAGCGAAGAGACTTCTTCGTGTCCAAAGTTTATACTATATCTTAATGAAGGTTACAAAATTTAACCTATTAATTTATCCAAAAAGTTTAAAGCTTGAGAAATATTTTTAATAAAATCCCTGGGCACCAAGCTACTTCTTTATAGGGAAAAAGCATTGAAATTGTTTCTTTCTTTGTTGATTAAAATATCATACATTATAAGTATTTACATAAAAATAAATGAATATTTTCAATTTTCTGAGAGTAACTGCTCATTCTGAATGAGTTTTGCTGAATGTTGCATAACTACTAAACTGTAAGAAATAGAGAAAAACTTACTACATAATTTGTCATGCATTTTTGTTGTAAAGTTTATTGTGTCCAAGATACTCCCTGTTATTGGCTTCAATTTTAAACCAGATAACTTTTCTAAAGTTGGGTTAACTTTCCTTCCATTTCGCTTTTGTATACTGCTGACCTTGCAAAGCGAACCGAACTTTAAATTGTTCACACAATGACCAGGTTTTAAAAGATATGACTATCACTTTAGCTTAATGTATTCTATTAAGTCCCTTCTACTTAAAAAGAATCATATTGTCGCAACCGCCTTTCCTAATAATAACTCGGGGAACTCGCTGTGGCTGCGAGAGGCACATACAAAGCTATTCTAACCGGATGCGACATGAGGGACGTATCCCTCATGCTAACTTATGGGCAATTAGCAAACTCAGGGGTAAAACAAGGAAATGTGGGCACAAAATCAAACTACGAAATTAAAACATGTTAATTCACGAGTAATTCCAGCTAATTGATTTATTAAACTTTTACCTGTTGACGCTGGATGATGCGTAGCCAAAACCTGGGTGAATACTATAGCTCCATTATAAATTACATGATTACTAAACAAACGTGCGATGTGCACCCCACGGCGTCCCACTGGCAAAGAGGCCGAAAGCCACGCTCCCGTGGTTATATTAGACTAACCTTTCTACAGTACAGCCAAAACAATAAAAATTAATTAATCAATCATGCCACACTTAGAATGTGGATCCTAACGCAGTAGTACCACATTCTGCATGTGACAATATAATATAACCAATTCTACTAATATGTTTTATTTCAATTATCATGATGTAAATAAAAGAATATTTTTTTAAAAAAAAAAAGGTTTGTGCGAAACAACAGTGAAAGTCATGTGAATGGAACACATCAAAAGCTTTACTTTCTTTACATCATAAATAGTATGTAAAGAAGGTAACTGAATTCCACCAAAAAAAAAAAAAAAAACACACCAAGATTTCACTGTAAATACAGTTTCCGGGTCCTCTGTATACAAAAAGAAAAGTATTTCAAGAAAAATATCATGTGTATGTGTGTCCATGAACATGATAACTCAAAAACAATAAAACGTTCAAAGGAAGACCGAAAGGAGAAAACTTCTAAAACAATAAAGAGGTCAAATCCTCAAAGTAATCCTGTTATTACTTCTGTTATCCTTGATGAGTGATATCTGAAACAATATTGCAGAGCAATAGCCATGTTTATTCAAGTTTTGGTTATATCTTTGATAGCCTTCTTTGTAAGAACACGTGTTTTCCCGTTATTTTATGTTTTTATTTTATTACTCCTTGGTTACTTTTTCAGAAGATAGATTTTGTTGCGGTTTGGTTTTCTCGTGACCAGTTGTTTAATTTTGTGTCAATAACCTGTTTTAGCAACGGAAAATGTTTGCAGTAGCCAAATGAAATTTTAAACCTTTTTCACTTCTCCTTGTGACTTCGTCGAGGAAGGAGGCCCTGCATTAGTTCTTCTCCTGCTAATTGGGGAAAAGAGAGAGATTAAGTCTGAGAGATAATATTACTTATACATTCCTCGTCAAGGAAGGTCAGTTATATAAAGGCATTTGTGCTTCGATTTGATATTGCGTCGGAGAATAGATTAGCTATAATTTTCGGCAAGATAATTGAATTTCCGGGGAATTAATGAAGTTATTGTCCGGTATATCCTAGTCCAAGTGTAAAAGAAAATGTATTACGTGAAAGGAAAATATACGGAATAAGTTAAATATTTTGACGATAACATATAAATTTCATCTGAACTACAAACTATAATAATTATATGCGCTTCAGTTTGTTTAAAAGAAAGAAGGCTATCCTTATAATTGAAACTATTTTGATCTTGGAAAGTTATCAATAAAGTAAAGTTCTTTGAAAGAAAAAGTTAACGTCCTTTCTACAAGTAAGTTCCTGTTCCATTTACGTTCACTGAGTACAAGAGTTCTCAAAGAAAGCTCTACCGACTGAATCTGGACCTGTGATTGGCCGAATTATTTACCACTCCTGCTGCATTTCTCACACTAGGCTTAGAAATTAATTTACTCTCCATCATTCCTCTGCTTTCTTCCGACAGAGGTATATTTTCCGAAACTGATTAAAATCAATTTGTTGCTTATTTAATTTAAGGAAGATTGATAAATCAATACTTTATGAATTAAAATCAAATGCTATAATATTTAGCTCTGGTGTTAGCATTACTGTTCATGCCCCAAAAATAAAATACAATGCTCCAATATATTTATGATTTGTTGAGAATCATTATTGTTACAATAGAAGAAAAGGAAAATTAATAAAATACTATATATCAAATATGTTTACCCGTACTGAAAAACTAAAACGTGTATTTTGAGTATTTCTCGGAAAAGCTTCTGGAGACCTCTTCATCTGGACAACTACTCCATAGCTGATAAACAGACAAAACTCAAACGTAGATCACGTTAAAACATCCAATTCATCATATACAGATTTTGTGGAATTAATAATTGTCGAGATATTCCTTAGGATTGGTTTCAATTTAAAATGCCGTAAATCTTTACTCAAACTGGTATTTGTCACACTTCTGGATTTAAAAGAGTAGCGATTTTAAAAGTTTTCACTATCGCTTTAGCCTAGTATATTGTTTATTTCCCTTCTGCTTACAAGGAACTTAGTAATAAGACCATTTCTGTTAATAGGCCGCGCCTTGGCCGAGTGGTTAGGCCCCTCTCACCTAGGTTCGTATCCCAAGTGGCCGCATGTGAAAGTTGTGGTGGACAAAAACGGCGCATGGGGGTTTTCTGAGTTCTTCGGTTTCCCCCTCCCCCCGCCATCGCATTCCACCGGTGCTCCATCTTCATCAGTGTCATTACCTGCGATACCATATGTAGTAAAAGTGGGCGTTAAACGCTATGAAAAAAAAGTCTGCTAATGTTGATTTGATTAAGCCTTTGTAAGAATAGTTTGCTTGCAGAGCAGGCGGAGAAAGTTATGTGAATTAAAAGCATCAGATTTTGTTCAAACACAAATTATTTCTCAACATAGTCCCTTTTTAGGGTTTACACTTCACCCATTGTTTCTGCCATTTTTAGTACCTACAAAAAACAAGACAGCCAAGCAAAATACGCATCTGTCTCGACAATAATCTTCACATTGAACCAACGTTTGGTCTCCTGAGTCGTTGTTTCACATTTGGGAACAGAAGAAATCTTAGGGCGCCAGATCGGGTGAATATAAAAGTGCGGCAGAGTTCATAATGCAATTCATGCTCCTTTGCAGTGCGACGATAAAAATATAAATATTTAAAGATAAAGGCATAAATCTCCTTCATGCCAAACATATCAATTTATCATATCAATTCCGAAGTGTTGGTGCGTTGCCCTAATAAAGCTGCACCTTCTTCTTCGGCATATAGGGTCGTGTCTCCTTGAACTTTTTGTAGACATTTCCCAATATCTCATGTCTAAACTACGAACGTTATTATAATTAATTAATTTTAAATATGAAAATGTGTTCATGGGAGATTAAAAGTAGCACCTACATCATTTTAGAAAAATAGAACTTCCATTTCCGTCCATACATAACCTGTTTTTAGATTTCTAACGTATTCTAATAATAAAAGATAAATAACTTCTAGTAATGCGTTTAATTTCAAATATTTTTTAATTTTTGATAATGAAAGTGCGTTAATTTCACTAATTATTTGTATTACACATTTAATTCATTTAAATAAATTTTAATTTTTCGGAATAAATTTCAATTTTGTGTTATTATTTAAGTTGAACTCTCTATATATAATTGCACATTACAACGAGAATTAGGTGTACATAAAGCTCTATGTACTTCGTATACCTAAAACAGAGAATAGCCTTTTGACACGGTTGGATTTGATTGTTCTCTTGACTGAAAAATGGCTACTTGCATTCAGGGTTTCATTGGGACTTCCTCCTCTCCAAACATCTTTCATTCTAAATAAGCGATCAGTTCATATGCCAGTACCTTTGAAGCTAAGCGTCTAATAGAAGACGTTTTGCCTTTGAAACACTCATAAATATATCGTAATCTATTGCAATAGTTTCCAAGCACGTAAATAAGAATTGAAACTAAACTCAGTAGAGCACAGACTTCTGCCCCTCGCCTCTCCGTTCGCTTGTAAACAACGCCAATATATTAAAAGTTATCTTGATTTAATTTCATTTCCGAAGGCTACTGATGAAAACCGTTCTAAAATAACTAATTTTTAACATAAAATGCCGAACAACTAAGCCGTCCTACTCGGTGTAAAAGATTTTACTATCCATACAGCTAAAGTCCACTGTAATATACTCTTCTTGTATACCCATAAATACACATTTTATTCGACTAGGATTAGGATAATATGACGATTAGATTTTGATATTTTTATTTTTCAATGTCTAGTAATATTTTAATTCCATGTAAGTGGGAGAGAAAGAAGTTAAATTTCTGGTGTTAGCATCAGGAAAACGCTGAGGTTATGTGTTTCCAAGCGAGTATTGTGTTATACGAAGTTTCCCCGTGTTTTAGTTTTTCACCTCTTTCTTTCTCTCTTTACGCCTTTTTTCTTTCTTGTTTTTTTTTTTTTTTTTTTTTTTCTTTTGCTTTCCGCCGTGTCAGCCCTCTTATTTCTCAGCCGAATACTGCTACTTCGGTGCTGAGATCATTTTACGAAGTATATTTTAACTCCTAATTTTGCAATTTGGAGCTCTCTGGCCAACCCGGTTTTATACTTCACGACACTCAGTTTCGTGTAGATACTTTAGTTTGTTTTAACGCTTTAGAACTTCAAGAACGCACGCGATGCCTTGAAACACCGGTCGTACTTCCCGAATCAAGCAGGTAGTATATACATATCAAAATTACGCATCTTAAACATAATGTGGAATGCTCATTACCATGTTTGTAACATAATGTAAATATTTCTCTCGTAAGTGTCTCTTTTTCATGTAAGGATTACCATTACATCTCGCCCCACTCCCTTCTTTAATATTAAGTGCCTTCTAAGTATAAAATCCCAATACTAGTCTGTCCTGTAAGCATTCCCCCTCTCCAGTAGTGTACCCATTAGACTTGGTTGAGGCACTCTGAAGTGTTACGTGACGATACTTTGCCGTCACGATATATTTATATATTAAAGGCAACACTCTAACACTACTGGAGGAACAATCCAGTCACAGAAACGAGTAGTCCACTAAAATTTTCAAATTTTAACTCTGCACACCATTAGAAGGCAATTCCAGGAGAACGGCGCAGCGAACCTAGTAGCCAAGACAGCACTCTCTCGAGTCTGGCGTTCAGGGCACAATCCGTTCCATAGGCAGCCACCACTGATTCTTCAGATCTGAAAGCATTCTGAATAATGAAAAAGTAATGAAATGAGAATGGATAAGGAAAATTATAGTCGAGGTAGAAGAAACCATCTAGCATTCATCTTGTTGACCAGAGAAACCAACGGTTTGGGGGGCATGAATGGTCAAACTGGTGGTCAAGAATCGAACCCGGGACTGTCAAATACGAGCCTAATACGTCACCATGAAATCATCTCGCTGATTTTTATTTTGACTATCATGAAGTAGAAAAATAAGCTTATATAAGAAGAGTTTTTTTGAGAAATGGTTAAGGAAAAGTTGCGTGATAATAACATTCTTAATTTTTAGAAAGTGGTCTGTGTGTCTGACTGCAGATGTATTTGTTCCTGTGTGTCTGAGAACAGTATAATTCAAATACTGAAGTGATATTCTCAAAATCCCATGTTCTTTTAGTGACCCCGCAAAAAAGAACTCAATAACGATTGAAAACTTGACCAACAAATATTATCTCGGAGATAATTAATGCTAGAAAAATTTAACTTACCATTTTTGTCGGGACATTTATGTTTTTTTCAGAAAATTTAAGCATGAAATAAAAAATATTTTCTGCGTAAAGAAAAGTTTTTATTTTCTGGTGGGGGGCCCTTAAAGAAAATCTTCCTATTGCATTTCTAGAATGTGTGGAACTTAATACCAAATTCATGTATAGGCTAACGGACAGATAAAACAGATTCTTTGTAAATGTTTTGTAAATGTGGACTACCAGTAAAATCTCAAAATTTATATTTTGTTTGGAATAAAATACTTTCTGTAGTTATGCATTACAGGTAATTAATTATATTGGACGTTATCTAAAAAAAATAGTATATACGTTGGCTACGTAGCTGGACATTTCCAAAGACCGCCGCACTTGCAGTACCGCAGGTGTTCACAAAACTCGCTCAGACTTAACAGGGCACTGCTCCGACATCCAAAAACCTTCCGAAAGTGCACGTGTCCACTCGCACAGGGGTAACAATCACAGCCGTGATGGCCGCGCCGTGGCCGAGTGATTAGACCACTCGCCTCTCACCAAGGGTTTGATCCCAGGAGACTGTATATGGGAGTGCCCCATCTTCCTTCCATGTCATCAGTGTAATTTTCTGCGGCGCCGCATAAGCGAAAGCAGGAGCTGAACATAAAAGAAAACAGCTGCGATGTCAAAATAACTTATCGTGATACGTGTGTTCATTAACGAACGTGGGGCAGCGCCGTGGCCGAGTGGTCAGAACTCTCGCCTCTCACCTAGACGGCCCGGGTTCTATCCCAAGCGACCGTATGTGAGATTTGTGGTGGACAAAACGGCGCAGGGGCGGGTTTTCTCCGGATTCTCCGGTTTCACCCGGCATCACATTCCACCGGTGCTCCATCTTCACTCATGTATCATCAGTGACATCACCTGCGGTGCCATTGTGGTAAAAGCGGGCGTTAAACATTACAAAAAAAATAACGCACGTGTGTAGCAATAGATGCCGACAATCAGCTAAGACTTACAAAGCAAGCCGCACACACGTGTTGGCGATTACGTATGTAGGGTGTAGTTAAGCACTAAGCATTTTTTTATTTAAACCATAATTGAAAATTTAGGAAGTATTTTCAATAATGAACTAAAAAAGAATGAAATTACATTGCAGTCAATTATGTTTCTGTGATTTCTTCGTCTTTTTCTTCTTATCATTATTAATTTTCAGGTGAAAAGGAAAGACGAAGCTCCAGTAGAAAAGGCGGGACCAAGGGAAATTTATTTTTATTTTTTATTTTTTTAGTTTATGTTTATTGCATTTCATTTTCTTTTGTTTATTTCTCCATTCTTGTTGTTCCTATTTCACGTTAAGGTGAAAGTTGAAGACGAAATTGAACTTTGTGTAAAGTTTTATTCGACAATTGCTCCAAGTAAAGTTATAGAGTATGCCCCGAATTTGCATAAGTGGCAACCAAAGGTGTAAACCATTTTTCAAACAATAGAACCATTATGGAAACTAAGTGGGCTGCAATATTTCTGCCTCTCCTACCCCAGCAACCATGACAAACACTCAATTTTGAGTAATTTACAGACTCATTCATTACCCCAGCGTTTTCTCAAATTAATATAAACGGCGAACTCCCAAGAGCGTAAGTCCGCTTCCGAAAATCATGACTTTTTAATTTTAATTTTGCATTGCTTATAATGAAATCTGTCTATTTTAATCGTCACTAAACCCCGCTTTAAACGGCGAGGCGACGCAGAGGGAACAGGGCGGGGTTTGATGACTTAGTGAGCCCGGGCCCACCTCACCGTTTTTGTTTTAATTAAAAGGTTCATGGCCGGGGGCAGAATGTCCCATGACGTCACACGGACCGTAGTGCCTGCATCTTCCACCTCGGTGGGTCAGCAGATAACATAGGTACACTGCATGTCCAACGAAAAGCCAGGACCTTTCTAATTACTGCGTTTTATCAGCCGATGTAAAAGCTGCAAATTAAGATCTGTTTTTACGTTCTCTACCATGTACACTTTACATAGTAGGTAGAACAGGTAGTGTGTTCCAAACAAAAGTTCGATACTAACAAATTACGGGATATAATATGTTTTGAGGTACCCTGAATCCAAATAAATGTTTTTACTTTCACCATCACATATGTACAATATACATTGTAGATAGAAAAGGCACAGTGTTGCACCCAAAATTTAGACCGAGATTTTACCGGAAATATGTTTTGAGACCTCTGAATCCAAAAAGGCATTTTTAGAAAAAGGTCCGATTGTGTCTTGTGAATACCGTAGTTGGAATTATGATGTGTTCCTTTCACATGGCTTTCTCTAGTTGTTTCCGTACTCAAAGCTTATTTTCAAAATATTATTATTTTATCTACATCATTATAAACATTAGCAGAATTGTCTTGCTGCTTTCTTCTTTGTAAGTAGAAGGGAATACATAGGCTAAAGCGATAATGAAATCTTTTAAAAGCCAGTCGCTATGTGAAACAACTGAAATTCAGTTCCCTTAGCTTCCTAGAAGTAAACAAAAGAGAGACAAAAAGAGAGATATCTTCAATTTGAGAAAAGTTTAAGTACTTTAAATCTGAAAAAATAGCTCGGAATATCTCGAAAATGGTTAATTCTACAGAAAAAAATAAGTCATAAATTGTGAGTTTTAACGAGAGCTACATTTTTTTCTTTGGTGAGTTTTTGTCTATCTCTTAAGGTTTGCCAATTATACAAAAGTTGTACAGAAATCATCCACAATGAAGAGTTCTTAAGAGGCTGTTTCCAGAAAATTCAAGATATACATTTCATTTGAGTAAAAATGTCTTAAACTTATGACTTTTTAATTAAAACAAAGCCATTTTTGAGAAAATCAAAGTATTGAAAAAATATCCTGTCTTAAGGGTAGTTGGGGTGGGGCAATTTTATTAAAATGTTTGTCGTATCCATGAAAGATACTGAACTTAAATTTTTCGTTTTTGAGCTATGCTACCCACAAACACACATACACATATTTCGACATTTTTCTAAAAATGAGTTGTTTTTATTCAGGGCGTATAGAAGCATGTATTTCAGCTGAAAACGTGGTATTGTATGTTTGGGTGGAACACAATACCTTCTTTATCCACTATGTACAATACGTACGTGCTAGAGGAAATAAGAACGGAAAGTCGATTATAATCAAAATTGATATTTCAGTTCAGTATCTTCCAAGATTTTTAAAGAAAATGCTGCACCCAATCTACCCTTTACATTGAAACATTTTGGAAATCTTAATTTTCTCAGAAATGACCAAATTGTGGTTAAAATGTCATTTAATAAAATACTTAAATGATAAATAAATCCTGGTCTAATTTTCTGGCAATAGCCTCTGAGGTCCTCTTCATTCTGGATGACTTTTGCATAACAGGTGAACCATTAGAAGTAGACAAAAGCTTACTACACAAAAACTATAGATCTTATCAAAATACACAATTTATGTCCTGTACATTTTTGTTGTTGGTCGTCTCCTTAGCGCGGTGGTAGCGCGGATGCTTGCCAAACGGGAGACCTGAGTTCGATTCCCGGTACCGGCGTGGAGAATTTTCCTCCACTGGGAAAACTCGTCCGGGATGTACTCAGTCTCGTGAGGTCCCTGGGGGGGGGACTAATTGAGAAGCTACTTGATTGAGAATTTACGACTCCAGATCGAGAAGAGTGCATCAACCGGCCGGGAGGGACACGAGGCGCTGAGCACGTCTCACCCTCCAGCACTTCGGGTCGAGATTGGGAATGCAGCAGCCGGGCGGTAGACCCACGTCCCTTGCGGACTGTCGTGCCATGAGTTATGTTTTACATTTTTGTTGTGGAGCTAACAATTTCCGAGATATTCATTGCTTTTTATTTAATTTTTAAAATGCTTACTTTTCTCAAGCAGGAGGTCGTCGTCCTCTGTTACTCCTGACCTCTGTGACACCTTTTAAAGGACTTGACCGTCACTTTAGCTTATGTAATCCCCTATTTCCCTTATTCTTATAAGGAACTAGGTAAGTAATAGGAGCATTTCTGTTAATGTTTATCCCGATTAGCATGAAGTAGATTGAAGAATATTCTGAATAGTTTATTTGCATAAAAGGTGAAGAGAAGATATGGAGCACATCAGATTTTTAGAAAAAAATCCACGTACATTTGTGTTTACCCATGGACAGCTTAACTAAAAAATGAAAAGTCAGTTAAATACCAAACTTATTATTCTCAAACTTATTCTTTGCATGAAGACTTCAGGAATTTTCGATTTTTCTGAAAAATTTCTGTAACGATTTTGATTATAATAACATATATTAAAGTTATCTACATTACAAATAAAATTTAGATTTTGAATTTTCTGGAAATAGCATTTGATTCCCTTTTCATTTGGATGAATTTGCATAATTGTAAATCGTAAGAGATAGATAACTGCTAGCACCTAAAAAGTGTAAATGGCCTTGCAAACATAACCGAGGTTCAAATTTATCGAGCGGCCACCGACATTTAAAAAAAATCGTTTTAGCTTCCGCTTAGAGTATTTCTTTATTTCTGTTCTACCTAGAAGAAATTAAATGCTCAAGTATTTGTGTTAATGCTTTTATTAACTATGGGGCAGAAAGAGGAATTATCTTTTGTAAAAATATTTTTTTTTTTGCAGAATGCGTAGATAAAATCATGTGAAAGGAATACAATTTTTTTAGTTGAAAACTAAGTGATTTGTTTTAATCAATCTAACGGTTGCAGTGAAATAAGTGCTGGATTTTGTACTGAGCTTCACCCTTGGTTTGCCCAAAGTTCAAAACTCCGTTGATATAAAAGGCATTATGAACCCAAAATTAGCCTGCTACAATAAGCCTTTACAAGTACCCAATATTATTTTTTTCAGAGAGATTGAAAAATATTGTAAGGAATCAGTGGGGGATTACATGAAGGAATTTCTAGATCTCTATGCTTTTAAGAATTAACAGCACACAGCCACGCTAAAACAAACAAGCTCTCTCGCAATAAACCTCTGCATTATGCAAGAACAATTGGAAATATTATCTCTGTAAAGAAGGTACAGATTAAAGGGACTGGAAACTTACAATAAAAACTTAACAAAAGTCTGATGGAACTAATCTGTTTGTTATTGCTGTTTCACGTATTCCGTATTATTACAGAGATCTGAGTTGTAAGCGCTTTACCAATACGGTTATCAGTATAAGTTAACATTAGGTTCAGCCACTATATATTTGGATTTAGAATGGAACAAATACGACGAATAATTTCTATCATTAAATTTCTAATGCAGACAAAGATTAAGAGTTCTGCCATTATATTTTAGGTAATAATTAGAGCACGGAATTTCATGCCCTAAAAATATCAAACTATGGAAATAAATATGCACTATAACTGAAATAATGAATGCCCCTGTAAAAATAAATGCGTTTCCTTAATTAATTTAGATATTAAATTGGTTTTGTGTAAGCCTTGCCCTACGGAGTGCCTTAGCACTCACAAGCAACAAGCAATGTAGAATATTGTAGCAGTAATTCGCTTTCGTATCACCAAATTAATATAAAATAGTTTTTACCACTGAAAACTAAATATAAAAAAAATAATCTTTGTTGGTTTGCATAATATAAGGGGAAATTAATAAAATGTATTTGAAATGAAAATGAGAGTTGCAAACAATATGCGCCTAAGGTTTTAAATCTGGGACATCAGAATAAATGAAAATACAAATAGCTATTATGTAATCATAATTGAATTAAAAATGTTTTTCATTTTAAAAAGCTATGTAATATTTTTGCATTCAATGTGTGTATGTTAATCTATAAGTTACGACTTGTGCCAAAACATCGTGAATGCTATAGAAGCCAATAGATTACAAATAAAATCAACAATATGTTCATCTGATTAATACAAGATATTTTTGCAACACCTTCCAGATGTTTAGAATAGTCTTTAAGAACTGATTGGTATCAGGCGTGAGAAAATCTCACTGATGCTAAAATAGAATACAGTGTAACTCCATGGCACGACAGTGCACAGGGGACTTCGCCAACCGCCCGGCCGCTACATCCAACACCTCGGCCCAAAGACTTCATGAATGAGGTTGCAGTGCTGGAGGGCGAGGCCTGATCAGCCCCTCGAATCTCTCCCGGCCGGTTGATGCTGTCTTCTCGATCTGGAGCCGCTGCTTCTCAATCAAGTAGCTCCTCAGTTGGCCCCCGAGGACCTCACGAGGCTGAATGCACCCCGGACCAGGTCTCCCAACGGGGAAAAATTCTCCACGCCGGTACTGGGAATCGAACCCAAGCCTTCCGCTTGGCAAGCAGCCCCGGTTAAGGAGACCATAAAGTTGTGTAATTATAAGACTATTGTGAATTAAGATGCACATAATAACTGTAAATAGGGAATCTAATCGTTTTATAAAGTGAAGTCTGTTAAAAAAAAAAAAAAAAAAATATATATATATATTTAAGCGCGTTACCAAAGAGGAGTGCCATTCATTAGTTTGTTTAGATTAAAAGCTATTTGTTATTTAGTTGAATCCATTACAACTTCTTTATATTCTTCTCATCAAATACTACCTGAAAACTTTTGTCTGAGGTAACAGAATTCTCAAAATTCTCATCGACTAAGTATGGCACGTTTCTGATGTTTCACTACAAATAATTAGGGCAAAACGTTTATAATTTTGTATTTATTTGTAGCTTAACGTTCTTTAACGTGGTTGGTCATATCGGACCATAAATGAAATCGGTGAAATGAATCTCAAATAATCTCGGGGCCCCTGGATATTAAAATTACTCGTCTTCTCAGCACAATGTTTTTCAGAACATGATACTCTCTGTCAAAGACAACTTTAAAGTTTGGGATTAGGAGGTTTGCGAACGGAAACCAACCCTCGCTATTGCCAAGTCTTCCATTTACTAGTCCCTAAACTGTGGCCCGAATCTCCGCTTGCAAGCAGAGTCATCAGATTCTTCAGCAAACAGAGATTTTACTACGTTGCCTCTCGTCCCTAGCATAGCGTCGTCTTTTGTTTGTTAATGGTTATTACCCAGTAGCAGGGGGAGCGGGTCCATTTGAAGTCTATAATGTTTGGAGAAAACTGTAAAGGAAAACCCCGAAGAAACTTTATGAAATAACTCACCCTAAGTGAGTTCGAACTCTGACCTCTTGTTGTGAGGCAAAACCTTGTTTCTACACTACCGAGGTGGGCCTTGATAAAATTAAGTCACACAAGCGTTTGGCTTCCAAAAAAAAAAAAAAAAAAAAAAAATAAGTATTAGAAACCTGACATAATAATCAAATTTGCCAACTTAGTGATCGCGCTGAAAAGCCAGCTGGCGGCAAAATTAAATCCGCTAAATGCATGTTTGTGTAGTAATAACCACCGAGGCAGCTGCTTGCGCAGAGGACTCGGATTCACTCGCGATGGAACGAAGGACCAACATCAACTTAACTCCATGCCACAATAGTCCTTAAAGGACCAAGGCCTACCACCTCGCCCGAAGACGTCATGAATGGGGCGCAGTGCTGGAGGATGAGACGTGTAAATAAATGCAAACAAAAAATATTGAAGCACCATTTGCATGTAGAGTACGTAGAAGTCAACCATAGTCCAAACTGATTAAAAGCTCAGTTTTTAACAATATTTGTAGAAGTTAATTTAACATTTTTCCCCCAACACTTTTTAGGATTAGCAGGTATACCTCGACGCACGAGTCCCTCCCGGACGTTAATGCGGTCTTCTCCATCTGGAGCCACTACCTCTCAATCAAGTAACTCCTCAATCGGTCCTCCAGGATGAGTGCACCCCGGACCAGACCTCCCAGTGAGGAAAATGCCCCACGCGGTACTGGGAATCAAACCCAGGTCTCCCGCTTGGAAAGCAGCCACGCTAAGAAGGCGACTACAAGTAACCAACTACCACTCAATTCTCACTAATGTCTTCACAATAATTCTACAAATGGCACCACAACTTTGGACTTCTTCACCTATAGACATGTTTGTAGCAAGGTAAAATTAATCCCTACAATTTTCTGAACCGATCTTAAGCACAGTCTTGGAGAGAGGAATTCTTATTATTTAAATGACCTCTAAAACCGAAGATTGCAGGTTCAAACCTGGCGGAAGGTGACATTTTTTTTTTCGGACGCAAAAATTCGTAGCATGGCTTCTTTCGGAAGGGAGGTAAAGCAGGTGGCTGCGTGTAATATTTATTTGCACGAAAAGAACCCCACGCCTTGAAAGAAAAAGGTTCTGAGTAAAATTCCACCATTTCGCGTATGCAATTTCGCGATTTCGTCCTGTAGTGCCATCTGTGGGCGATGAGCTGATGCCTCATTACCACGGTGCAGAGCGCCGAACGCACGAACTAGAAATTCAAATCCGATCGGTGAAACATCGTAACGATGGCCTTCGCTCCAATTAAGAATTACAGGAAATCTATTATTATTATTATTATTATTATTATATAAATAAATGATAACACTATTCTTACTGTTTAGTCACTAATTTACGCATTATAATATATAGGTATCAATGCTGATGGCTCCGATAAGGAATTGAACACGCAATTCTCAAACGCGTACTGCAACGATTTGTTTTCTATCCCGCGGATAATGCGTCAGGCTTAACCCGTGATCACGCTAAAACTGTTTCCATATGTGTTATTTCCCACCCTGTTCTTTTCCGTTACAAAATAGCATCAACATATGTAAATATACATCATTTATGTATTTATTAAATTATTGGTGCGCGTTATTACGCATATTTAGGCGCCTTATTTCTCTTGAGTGGCGTCGTTTTCCCACATGTTGAAAATCACACTTTGAAATAATTAAATATGTTGTTTGATATGAGCTTTTAATAGTGTCTCATTCCTAGGCAGTAGAAAGAGTAGCTTAGTATGAATACAAAATAAGAAACTTGAATCTTCCTAAGTGGTGTTCCTTGCAAAAGTTTTTTTCAGAATTATGGCTCACTAGTTTTCCACTAAAACTACACGCGCAGTGCGTACCTTTTTCTAAAGATGATTTTCATATTCAGGAATCTCAAATTGTGTATTTCTGGAAATTTCGATATCCAATTTGGAGGAAATGCAATACTTTCCTGCTTACTTATACATAGTAGGGAGAAAAATACCTAAAAATACCCATTTGAGAAAAATTGAGTTAATTATTGGAAGATTTAAACCAATATCGAGGAATATCTTAAACAAAATTTAATATACTAACGTATATTTCACCTAAATTGCGGATTTTAACAAGATTTATATTTTTGTTGAAAAAAACTTTGTCTATATAATACGGTTTACTATTTATGTAAAATTCTTATAAAATACGAATTCAAAGGCTATTTTCACAAAATTCAAGATATGCATTTTATTTTTTATAAAAGTATCTTACACATATGCTATTTTAATCAAAACATGACACTCATTATTGAGAAAATGGAAACGTTGATAAACATATTCGATTAAGGGTTATGTGGGTGGAGGAAATATAATTCCTTAACCTAATAAATTAAACAATAATCCCGGGATTTAATGTATATATGAGACTAAGTCATCATTGGGATAAGAGCCTCAAAACGAAACTGTGAGCTTATGATTTACCAGAAATGGTGTGATTTAACTGCTGCAAAAGCTATGTAAATTAAGTGGCAACTTTGTCCTTCCTCGCACAATACTTAAACAACAGAATGACGCGAATGAAGGACAACATTGCTACTTAACATTCAGAAAATTTGTAATATCATTTCAGTATTCCATATTCTAATACAAAACATTAATTGAATGCAAACAATAAAAGTTGCCTTTTATAACCCGCTTAGTTATGTTTCCACAGTTCTGTTAATAAAAGCATACTTTTGCAAAGTGCAAAAGTGAATACATTTGAACTTATAAATTACGTATTAATATTTTGCCAAAACATATTTGCACACGTTACTTACGATTGCAATAATTCTGGATGAGAAACTTTCTGTGGTCTTTTAAAGCTGTGTATGATATACGTTGTAAATATAGTTTTTCCTCTTTTAGTGAGTTATCCAAGTTTAAACTCGCCCATATATTTAAGTAACTTGTCTGTGTGTGTTTTAACTTGTGCTGTTAATTTGAATAGATTTAAGAAAATTGAATATTAAGTAAAAGTCTGTTAACTTAGATTATAGCAACATATCAATTACTTCGAATGGAATTTAATAGTTAAAATTGAGCAAAATGAAAATAATAGTCATACATGAAAAAGCATTATTATGTTTGTCTGTTTACTTCCGACATTTGTTTCTCTTGCAACTATGCTCTCTCTAAAAGCGAATGACAGGTTTCACCACATGTTTACAATGAGTGTCTGTCCCATTGCCACATAGAGCAACTGCAGATATGTATGCGACACCATACACAGTCAATATGTATCAATGAAAGTCATGACTTGCTCTTAAATTTTTCTTCCATATTTTGAATAATCTTATACGAGGAGTAATGTTTACTTCGTCTGCCAGCGTACTTCGTACTACAGTTCGCCAAGTTGAAAATACTTGGACCGCACGAGAATCACGACTTCCTACTTATCTTACGCAGTTGGGCGTAGAGGATGTAGTGACTCTCCAGGACGCACGTTAATCTGCTATTAAAATCTGAGAAAGAGGGAAGAAGGGTTGCAGGAGGCGCTTAAGCTGATAAAACTGACAAGTATACATAGTCGCCCCCCCTCATCCCGCTACCCAAACCCTAAGTTACTGCTATAATTAAACGTAGTAGCGGCATTTATCTTTTCAAATTTCCCGATTCCCTTTCTATTACCAGCCATCGTAGGAATTTTTATCCCGGGCATCCTCTCAGCAAATCCCTTTTTATGCTAACGGGGCCACTTTTATGAGGCATCCAGCAGGACAATAACGGTAGCTGTTTTATGTGCATGAGCATGAGCCCAGACATCTTAAGGTTACTGCTACTGCCAGTGATAAAACTCGTTCACTCTCAAGACTAGAGCATATTAATACGACACTAGCTGCAGCTGCTTGCATGAGGGGTTGGCCAAATTTAAGCAATCGATTTTGGTAAAAACTACAATTTTATTTATTCAAATGTCGAAGTAATAGCTGTTACTTTCGAAAATTAATTGCTTTATATCTGGGCCTCATTTAAAATTTTTGGTTTACTACTTATTTTTTTCGCGTATAAAAAATCAAACACTTGTTAATAGCGTATAGTAATGCGTTAAGGGAGATAAACACGTGACCCTTCATGGGCTGTGTACATAATTGGAGCCTGAGGGATTAATCCCGAGGGGTAACAATGCACTGAGGGCAAAAATATTTTTGCGAGGTATATACTATATTCTGATACTTTCTGTGTCATCTATATCCGATGTAAATAGTAAGCAGAGAGGGTATTGCATTCCAGCAAAAATTCAATACCAGATTTTACCGGAAATACCTATTTTCAGAAATAGAAAAAAAAAATTTAGAAAAAGGTGTGTCTGTGAACAGCATAACTCAAAAACGAAAATTGGTTAAGTAATAAATTTGGTGTTTAAGTTTAGTATTTTACAGGGACTTATGCGCCTCTCACCTAGGTTCCACGGGTTCGAACTCGGGGGACCGTGTGTAGGATTTCTGGTGGATGAAGCGACGTCTGAGAGGGTTTCATCCGAATTCTCCGGTTTCGCCCGCCATTCATTCTACTAATTTCTCCATAATCATCTTTCCTGCCATTCATTTCACTCTCATTTGAATGATCATCCACTTTTTCACTTTCATACCAGACACCAGGCTGATCACACGTCTCTGCTCTCCGATCCAAAGCATTTGCTTCTCAACAGAGACTAACACCAGCCACTGATTTGTAAGTCCGGCGGGGTAGAAGTCCTGCTTACTCGGAGTGTAAACAGAGAAATAAATAAATAAATAAGTAAGGAAGCAACAAAGAGAGAAAGAAAAGCAAAAAGAAAGAAATAGAGAAAGGTAAAAAGAAGGAAGAAAAGAAGGAAAGACAGAAGTAAGAAAAGAAAGAAAACAGGAAAGAAGGGAAGAACCAAAGAAGGAACTAAGGGTGGGAGGGATGGAAGCAATGAGAGAAAGGAGGGAGGGACACTAACTTTCAGGAAAATTGCCATACTCCAAAGTACCATTTATATGGATGATTGTTCGAAATGTTTGACTTTCTCAAAAGTGGCTCTAATGATTTTCATTAAAATATATATACATGACAACTGAAATGCTGATCTTGAATTCTTTGAGAATAGCCTTTGAAGCTCTCTTCATTCTAGAGGAATTTTGCATAAGCGGTATATTGTAAGATATTGTAGATCTTGTTACAACTTATAATTTATGTCATATATAAATGATATGGGAATGGCTATTTCTATATATGCACACATATATATATATTCCTGAGATATACCTTGTTATTGGTTTCAGCTTTAAAATACTCACAGTTTTCTCAAATAGGAAGTCGGCATCCGCTTTTTACTTTCTCTATAGGCACTATGTACATAGTGTATAGAGAATGTATTGCACTCCACCAAAAAATTCGATACCGAGGTTTCACCGGAAATATATGTTTTAGGGTCCCCTTTATCTAAAAAAAGCGTTTTCGGAAAAAGGGCCGTGTGTGTGTGTGTCCGTGTGTGTGTGTGTGTCCGTGTGTGTGTGTCCGTGTGTCTGTGAACACGATAACTCAAAAACAAAAAGTCGGTAAAATACCAAACCTGGTATGTACGTTTAGTATCTTGCAGGGATGCGACACGAAGATTTTGAGAAAAATCCCCGCACCCCCAACTACCCTCTACATGAAACTTTTTTCGAAATTTTTTATTTTCTCAAAAATGGCTCTAACGATTTTGATTAAAATTTCGTATATTAAAGATATTTACCAGACAAATAAAATGTATATCTTGAATTTTTTGTGAATAGGCTCTGAAGAGTAGTTTATTGTGGATGAATTTTACTAAATTTTGAATAACTGCTAAACCGTAAGAGATGGACAAAAACTTAATAGACAAAAAATGTAGAGCACGTTAAAAAACGCAATTTATGTTTTATACATTTTTCCCTGGTGTTCGTCGTTTCATCATACAGGAACCTGTCAACTCCTATCCATATAAACAAAGGAACTTCATTGACATAGCAACCAGCCTTTGACTATCACTTTAAACTATGGTAGTCCTTATTTCGCTTCTACTTACAAGGAAGCAAGTAATAAAACTATTTCTGCTAATTTTTTCTGATCAGCATAAAGTAAATAGAAGTATAAGCTTTTTAAGAATAATGTGTTGCAGGGATATAGAGAAAGTCATGTGAATGGTACACATCAGATTTTTTATTTTGTACTCTTAGCCATGCAAAGACAACCAAAATTCAATGTCATTGCCAAGTGATAGTTTTTAAAAGATACGATTATTGCTTTAGACCGCCGAATAATTACCCTTCTATTTACAAGACCACTTCTGCTAATGTCTATCTCGATTAATATAGAAGAATAATCCTCTGTAATAATATTTTGTTTTTAGAACAGGTAGAGAAATTATGTGAATAGAACACGTCAAATATTTTTTAGAAGATAAACAAGAATAATCCTAAGATGATAATAAGATATAGAAGAATAGTCCTTTGTAATAATATTTTGTTTTTAGAACAGGTTGAGAAATTATGTGAATAGGACACGTCAGATATTTTTTCCAGAAACCAGAGCCTAACTGTCGCATTTAATTTATTGTACTCAATTTTGCTTTACTTATTTAACTAATGATGTTTGGAGTTATTATAAAATATGCGGGGCTTTGGAATAATTTGAATGATATATGTAAGAGCGTTTTTGTTTTAGTGGATTGCATTTTTTACTTTTTACTTTCTCTGGCCCCATATATACAATGTACATAGGGATAGAGAAGTATTGCATTCCACCAAAAAATTCGATGTCGAGATTTCACCGGAAATACATGTTTTGGGGCCCCTTGAATCCAAAAAAAAGTATTTCCAGTAAAAGGTCCGTGTGTGTGTGTGTGTGTGTGTGTGTGTGTGTGTGTGTGTGTGTGTCCGTGTGTCCGTATGTCTGTGAACACGATAACTCAAAAACGAAAAGTAGCTAAAATACCAAACTTGGTATTTAAGTTCAGTATCTTCCAGGGATGCGACACGAAGATTTTGAGAAAAATCCCCCCACCCCAAACTATCCTTTACATGGAACTTTTTTTGAAAATTCTGATTTTATAAAAAATGGCTCTAATGAGTTTGATTAAAATAGCGTGTATTAAACACATTTACCTTACAAATAAAATGTATATTTTGAATTTTCTTGGAATAGCCTCTGAAGATTACTTTATTCTGAGTCAATTTTACAGAATTTTGCATAACTGCTAAACCGTAAGAGATGGACAAAAACTTACTGCACAACAAATGTAGAGCACTTTAAGAGACACAATTTATGGTATATACATTTTTTTCGTGGAGTTGATGGTTTTTCAGATATTCCTTCTTTAGGTTTCAGCTATGAAAAACTTATAATTTTACCTCGTGAACTCGTGTCCATACAAACAAAGGAACTTCAGACACATAGCAATCAGTTTTTGACTATCAGTTTTTGACTATCACTTTAACCTATGGTACCCCCTTATTCCGCTTCTAATAACAAAGAACAAAATAAGAACTGAAGCTTTCCTGGCTACGTATTAATTAAAAATCTTCTCGGGCTTCTAACCAGGTAAAAACTTGGCTTGACACCCTGGTTAGAAACTAACCAGGTAAAAACTTGACACCCTCTAAATGAGGAAAAGGTGAAAGTCACTTGAAGCAAGATCCGGGCTGTAGCGAGAGTGGTGGATGGTATCCCAGCAAAACTGCTTCAACACCGTGGTTGAAGCTGTTCTGGGTTGTATGACGTCATGTATTGTGATGGAAGATGACATCTTCGGTGAAGAGTCCTGGTCGTTTTCTCGTGATTGCTTCGCGCAATCGTGTCATGGACTCGCAGTATCGGTTAACGGTGACTGTGTGCCCTCTTTCCAAATTCTACACGAGTATGACATCCGCGCTTTCCCAAAACATTGTGACCATCATCTTTCCGGCAGATGTCTCCACCTTAAACTTCTTTGGAGAAGCTCTCTGTTTCCACTATATTGACAACCGTTTACTACTGAGGGTATAGTGGGGGATCTATGTTTGGTCACCGTGACAGTTCAGTGAAGAACGCTGGCGAGATTTTACAGCCTCTCCATAAACCTCTACCAGCTGTCGGTGAATGACAGCTGCGGTCACAGAAATAGAATAACCGCGCGGTGATCACTTTTCCAAACGAGTCGCCATTTGTGTTTACGTTGCAGTAGCACTGTAAGTTACAGTTGGCTAAAACTTAGCAAAGTTGCCAACCACATGATTAGAATTATTGCGCATTACTAATTTCACCGCAAAAGAAGAAACGCCAAGCGTATACAGCTTGTAACCTTAGTTACGGGCAAAATATTCTATGTCAAATCTTGTTTAACCGTAGATTATAAGAATATTAGCAAATATGTATAACATTTGAAATTGATAAAAAGGCATTCGGTTGGATAGCTTTTTAACTTGGATACTTATAGCTCAATAAAAAATTCTACAACCTAACGAGGTGACTACCAAAGAGGAAGTAATTTATGTGTGTACAAAGCAACTCCTAACTGTAACAAATAACAAAGATATATATGCATAGTATCTGTGTTAAAAGACACTGATTTTGACAATGCTCACAGTTTCTCAACATCACTGTCAAGTTTAAATAAAAGTTTAATGATTGTGACTATATGAAGATGCATACTTCCTTTGTACTTGCTTTCTTAAATTCCGTAATGCTCAAGAAATCGTTGATGAGTGGTAGATTTCCAGAAACATAAACCGCACCAGTTTCATCATAAGATATTCCTTCATCTTGTGTTGGGTTGATAAAACACTGACTGAATGCTTAACCTTAACAACACAAAAGACCAAAGTGATTTCAAATTCCAGGAATGAAAATAACCAGTTCGCAATTGCAAAAATCCCTCTCATTAAACTGTGCTAATGGTTACAAAGGCACACTAACGGTGAATATATACCTTATTCCAATTTAGTCACAGTACAGCTACAACAGGAACAAATGAGTAATACTTCCAGGAGTGTAGAAATAGGTCGACAGCTGTTAGAAAAACAAAACATTTAAAGTACGTAATTTATGTAGTTGCATTAAACTCTACCTCTATGCATTAATTTCATTGTTTTATCATATAGACTTTGTGTGTCTTTACAAAAATATTCTTCTGCTTAGCAGTGCTTCCGGATTCTGTTAGTATTAATAGCTTCGTATAGGTATAGTAAGGCGGCGCTGTGGCCAAATGGTTAGACCGCTCACCTTCCAGCTATGGGACCCAGGCTCGACACCAAGTTCCAACATATGAGGTTTATAGTGGACGAAGCGGCGTCTGGGCGGGTTATTTCCGGGTACTTCGGTTTCTTCGGCCACTCATTGTAGCAAATGCTCTGTCATCACCTCTCCAATTATCCATTTCGTTTCCATTTCATATCATCTACTTCGTCACGCCCATGCCTGACTACGGGCTGACTACTCGTTCCAGGTTCTCCATTCTGTGATTTCGTGCCGGTGGTTTCCCGACAGGTTTCTGACCCCTAGACATTCTTAGCGACGTGTCAGTCCTAAATACGGGAAGGATAAGCCGCGTACGAAAAAATGAAAAAAATAGGCATAATTAATAAAGTAATATAACAATTTTATTATGATTTAAAGATATGTGCTTATTCATTAAGTTTATAAATATTGGTAACACTTGTTGATAAATGTCATATCTCAAATTTTAATGACTAGAGGATTAAGAACAGAATAAAGAAAATATCATATAATTAGAATTTGACAAGATAAAATATAAGGTGGGCTCCAATACAAGTTAACTTATATCCAACCTTTATTCGTTAAATGCTTTCGAGAAATGAAACACTGAACATATTTATTTTATTAGGATGTATTTACAATGTACATAGTAGATACTAAAGGTATTTACTGTATTCCACTCACAAAAATGTAACACCGGAAATGTTTTGAGAAACCTTGAATAAAAATGCATGTTTAGTAAAAAGCCCGTGTGTGTTTGTGGACAAATAACTCAAGAACGAAAATTTGGTTACATACCAAACTTGATAATAAGTTCGGCATCATCCAAGACTCCGACAGAAACATTTTAAATAAATTCCCTCCACCCCAAACTACCCTTTCCATGGAAAAGTTTTCCAACACTCTTCTCAAAAATGGCTCCAATGATTTTGATTAAAATACCGCATATTAAAGATATTTAAATGACAACATAAATTCACATTTTGAGTTTTTGGGTATAGCATCTGAAGACCTCTTCATATTGGATGACGTTAGCAAAACTGGTAAAGAGATAGAAAAAACTTAATGTATAAAAATTATGTAGATCTCGTTAAAACACGGTATATGTTATAACTATTTCCGACGTATTCCTTGTATTTGTTAAAACTGGAATTTGACATTCACTTTTTCTTTTGTTTTACTCTGGTTATTCAAAAAGACCCGAGTTTCAAACACATAGCGGCATCTCTAAAAGGATTTGATTATGGCTTTAGCCTAGTCTATTTACTTATATTCTTTCTACTTATAATGGACTAAGTAGTAAGACGTATCCTTTTAATGTTAATTTCAATCAGCAATATTGAAATAGGAAGGAGGTAAATAGGAAAATAGGCTTTGGTAAGAATAGTTCATTACAGGTAAAAAAAGTCGTGTAAATGAACATCAAATGTTTTACTTTCTCTAGTCCATATGTACAATGTACATAGTGGATAGAGAAGGTAAGTATTGTGGTTCACCCAAAAACTTGATGTCGAGATTTCACCGGAAATATATGATTTGAGGTCACCTAAGTACACATTTTTTTTAAAAAAATGGTCCGTGTGTATGTGTATGTGTGTGTGCGTGTTTGTGTGCCTCTGGACTGCATAGCTTAAAACAAAAAGTCCGTTAAACACCAAACTTGGTATTTAAGTTTGGTATTTTCCAAGGACAAGGCTGCGACACAAAGATTTTCAAGAGGATCCCCCCCACCACAAACTACACTTTACAAGTAACATTTTTGAAAACTTTTTCTCAAAAATGGCTGTAACGGTTTTGATTAAAATGCCGTATATTAACGTTATTTACATCATGAATAAAATGTAGGTATATCTTGAATTTTCTGGGAACAGCTTCTGAAGATATGTTTATTTTGGATGAATTTTTCCGGAATTTTGCACAACTGGTAAACCGTAAGAGATTGACAAAAACTCACTAAACGAAAAATGTATATCTCCTTAAAACACACAATTTCGTGGAGTTGGCTGTTTTTTTTATATTCCTTGTTATCACATAGCAACCAGCTTTTAAAATATTTGACTATCGCTTTAGACTATGGTTCTCCCTTATTTCTCTCCTACTTAAAGGACGTAAGTAATAAGACCATTTCTGCTAATTTAACCTCAGTTATCATGAAGTAGATAGAAGAATAAGCTTTTTAACAATAATTTGTTGCAGAGATGTAAAGAGACATGCGAACGGAACACATTAGATTTTTACTTTCTCTACACATGTATAGAGAAGGTATTGTATTCCTTCAAAAAATTCGATGCCGGGATTTCACCGGAAATAGATGTTTTAGGGCCCCCAGAATAATAAAAAAAAACAACATATTTTTAGTTAAAGGTCCATGTGCGTAACCAAAAAACGAAAAGTCAGTAATATACCAAACTTGGTATATAAGTATCTTCCAAGAATGCGACACGAAAATATTGAGGAAAATTCCTCTACCGCAAACTACCCTTTATATGGAAAATGTTTGAAAATGTATCTTTTCTAAAAAAATGACTAACAATTTTGATTAAAATCCCGTATATTAACTTTATGTACATAAAAATAAAATGTATATCCTGAATTTTATGAGAATAGCCTCTGAAGACATTCATTATTCTAAATAAATTTGGCATAGCTGGTAAACCGTAAGAGATAGACAAAACTTCTATGCAAAAATGTAGATCTCCTTAAACACACAATTTATGTCATACAAATTTTTTTGATAGAGTTGACCGTTTTTTATATATTCCTTAGTTTCAGTTTTAAAATATTTATACATTACTCATACGAGAGTTTGTCAACTACGAACCATACAACCAAAGGAACTTCAATCACATAACCAGCTTTTAAAACATTTGACTATCGCTTTAGCCTATGGTACTCCATTATTTCTCTTGCATTTACAAGGAAGCAAGTGATAAGACAATTTCTGCTAATTTTTTCTCGATTTGCATGAAGTAGATAGAGAATAAGTTTTTTAACAATAAATTGTTGCAGTACTGTAGAGAAAGTAATGTGAACAGAACACGTTAGATTTTTTTTAAGAGCGTTGAGAGTAGTGGAGAAAGTGAGTCAAGTAGTGGGGACTAATTGAACTCCTCGCTCTACTTTCTTTCAATCGTCCAAGTCAATCTTGCATAATACAAGGAGTACGTCTGGGCTTGAGTTACAGCCCTCACAACGAACCACACTTTTTATGCAATCCTCTCCCTCTTTCGCTTTGTCACTTGTCTCTCTTCACTCTCCATCTCTTCTCCACGATTTAGCCAGTAGCCTTCTTCACACTCTTATATTTTAATGGCTTTAAAACTTGAAGGAGGCGTTGAATAAAATTACTCTCAAGGGTATAATTTGTTCGTTCCGAGGTGCAGTGGTGGGGGGTTCCTTTGCTGACGTAGTGGAAACTTCACGGGCGATTTACCCGATTAGGTGTTTCCTTTACAGAAGTGGTGAAGCTCCCGTGGGAGCGGTAAGGGAGGTGGACGCTTGACATCCGCTAGACAAGCGACGCGCGTGGCGCGTTTCCGAACTACAGCTCACCCACTTCTTTACCAAATTTATTATATCGCTTCTTCTTCTGTGGGTCACGGCACACGCATTTCCTATTAGTTTCTTCAGTGTAGCATGACCAAAATACGAGGTTAGGAGCTCTTTTAACAATATACAGAACAACCACTTATCTGCTTTTAATAAGGACAAGATATGTTTCTAAAATGTATAAAGAAGCATACGCTTTCTCCTTTTACTGCAAATCCTGTTTTAAAGATGAATCGCAATTTGAACCAAACTCACTCAGAATTCAATTCAGAAAAATCTGATGTGTACCATTCACATGACTTTCTCTGAATCCCTGCAACAAATTATTCTTAAAAAACTTATACTTCTATTTACTTTATGATAATCAGAAAAAATAGCAGAAATAGTCTTATTACTTGCTTCATTGTAAGCAGAAGCGAAATAAGGGACTACCATAGGTTAAAATGATAGTCAAAAGCTGGTTTCTATGTCATTGAACTTCCTTTGTTTATATGGATAGGAGTTGACACGTTCCTATATGAGAAAATTATAATTTTTTCATTGCAGAAACCAAAAATAAGGAATGTCTCAAAAACGACGAACTCACGCAAAAATGTATATAACTTAAATTGTGTGTTTTAAGGTGCTGTAAGTTTTTTGTGTGGTAATTTTTTGTCCATCTCTTACGGTTTAGCAGTTATTCAAAATTCAGTGAAATTCATCCAGAATAAACTACTCTTCACAGGCTATTCCGCTGAAAATTCAAGATATACATTTTATTTGTCAGGAAAATATCTTTAATATACGAAATTTTAATCAAAATCGTTAGAGCCATTTCTGAGAAAATCAAAAAATTTTAAAAAAGTTCCATGTAAAGGGTAGTTTCAGGTGGGGGGATTTTTCTCAAAATCTTCGTGTCGCATCCCTGGAAGATACTAAACTTAAATATCACGTTTGGTATTTTACCGACTTTTCGTTTTTGAGTTATCGTGTTCACAGACACACGGACACACACACACACACACACACGGACCTTTTTGTGAAAATGCTTTCTTTGGATATTTGGGACCCTAAAACATATATTTCCGATGAAATCTCGGTATTGAATTTTTGGGTGGAGTGCAATACCTTCTCTATACACTATGTACATAGTGCGTATAGAGAAAGTAATTATAAGAAACATCTTTACTGTATCTAAATAACCGACTCTCCTCCTTTTACTCAAAATATGTTTGAATTATCCACAAACACCTATCCTTTTGTATTTTGGACACTTTTACTTTCTCTATACATACTATGTCCTTAGTGTATAGAGAGGGTATTTTAATGCACCCAAAAATTTGATACCGATATTTCCATAAGAAATATATGTTTGGGTCCCTTTGAATCAAAGAAAAAAGGTCCACCTGTGTGTATATTGTCTATTGTCTGTCTGCCTGTGGTCAGCATAGCTCAAAAACGGAAAGTGCGTAAAATACCAAACTTCGTATTTAAGTTCAGTATCTTCCAAGGATGCGACACGAAGATTTTCAAGAAAGTCCTCCCGCGCCCAACTACCATTTACATGGAAAGAAAAGTGGAAAAAAAAAAAAAAAAGGACATGATTTAAAACACACAATTTGGGATGCAATAGGTAGCACAAACCAAAGGGCTCCTCTCGCTAAAAGCCAGGGAGCTGTGCGGATGTAATGCCCAAGCAGTACTCAAACCTACGTACATTACAATATAGTTTAACTAACAGGACGTAATTTTATAAAAACTTGTATAGGTAATCCAAGTACAATAGCTGCAAGAAGTTTAAATCATGTGATGCCTGGATTTCACTTTCTTTCTAAGGCAATTGGTGAAATCCCACGGTTACTTCGTCCCTCCTGCGCTGAAACAAGTTCACTAAGTAATGATGGTCTTGTTCCATACATCTAGCAAATGTAGTTTAGTACATGAGATTTCATACTTTGGCAGTCTCTAGTCGTAAGTAATGATGTGTGGCCCATTAGTGATGGATGGTATTGTTGAACAGGCCCATATGGAATGGGTCAGCGTCTCGCTGCAATGCCATTGGAGCTTCACTCTGCACTGGGATTTCAATACAAATCGTTACAGAGCTGATAATCCTTACGTCCTCTCGTGGCTTTGCTGTATTGAGTAGGTGAGCGCGGTGCAGTTAGCCTCTAGCCATCCATCAAACGAGATTACTGGCTCCTGATTTACTGGGCCTCACGCCCAGCTGTTGGCCGAACACGCGCTCTACAACAGGATGCATCGTGTTTTTCGATATTTCCATGGCCACCCTGACACAAGAGTGAATACTACTGACCTACATTGATTATCATCCAATCATTACAAACATGGTGTGGGATTTGAATCTCTCTATCGACTCACGAAAAGGGGATTACTTGAGTGGTCAGTTGAGTCATTGATCAGGAAGGTAAAGTGCTTGATAAATGGCACCAGGAAAAAATCTGATATGGTAAATTCGCAAGACCTTCTCTAGCTGTTCCACGAACAAACTTTTCTTTAAAAAAAATTATTTTTACCTACATCATGGTAATGAAAATTAGCATTACCAGAACTGTTCTTATTACTTGCTTCTTTATAAGTAGAACGTAACTAACGCTAATATGATAGTGCAATCTTTTTTTTTTTGTTACATTTATACAGCCTCCTTTAACATCTAAGGTCAGATCGGGGGCTTTGTGCTAAAAACAACTCGTCTATAGGTTCTTTACTTTGGGTTTAAATCGTTTTTTTTTTGTTTTTTTTTATTTTCCTCAAACATACACATTCACTCTCGCATACATCTGACTCTGTGGAGGATATAAAATAATTCTCGTTAAAAAAAATTCCGCGTCCCAGTAGGGAATCAAACCTGGGATCTCCAAGGGAGAACTCAGCTCGCTGACCACTCTAAAATCTTTTAAAAGTCGATCGTTATGTAAAACAATTTAAATTATATTTGTTTGCTACAGGTAAACAAAATAGAGTCGAAACTAAAGTTGATTCCCCGTTTGAGAAAAGTTTAAATAGCTTAAAACTAAAACCAATTACACGGAAAAAGTTAACTATGCAAAAATGTATATGAAATAAAGTGTGTGCTTTAAAGAGATCTACATTATTGTGCAGTACGATTTTGAATATCTGTTACGGTTCACCAGTTATATAAAAATTATAAGTCGTCCAGAATATCAGCTATTCAGAGGCTATTCTCAGAAAATTCAAGATAAAGATTTCCTTTGTCATAAAAAATAATTAAGTATATAGTATTTTAATCAAAATCGATTAATCAGTTTTGATAAAATAAACAATTTTGAAAAATTGATCATATAAAAGGTAGTTGGGATAGAGGAATTTTCCTGGAAATCTTCCTGTCACATCCTTGGAAGATGCTGAACCTAAATACCAAGTTTGGTAGTTAACCAGCTTTTCGTTTTTGAGATGCTGTCCACAATCTCACAATTACACACACAAGGACCTTTTTATGGAATGCATTTTTTTTTAATTCTGAGGGCCCTAATGCGAAAAAGTAAAATATCTATTTAGTATAATAAGTACACGTGATTTCCAATTAAAGCGTCTAATAATATTTGCAATAAAATTTTGGTATCGAAATTTTTGGTGAAATATAATATCTTCTCTGTCAACTATGTACATTGTGCTTACATGCTAGAGACAGTAAAAATTTGGATGTGCTACATTCACATAACTTGCTATACCTATGCTGCTACAACTATTCTTACTAAAGTTTATTCTTCCACATACGTATCATGATATAAACATTAGCAAAAATGGTTTTATTACGAAATTATATCCTTTTATCAGGTAAATAGGGAGATATAATCAACAAAACCGATGGTCAAGTGTTTTAAAAGTCGGTGGCTATGTGATGGTATGTAAATATCAATCTCTTTATTTGACCAGGATAAAAAAATGAAAACGTCTTCTCATTTAAGAAAAAGGGTTAGGTATTGGAAAATTTAAACCTATAACATGCAATATCATGGAAATATTTAACTTTAGGGTAAAATTGTATTTGGCATGGATTGTGTCTTTTGACGAGATCTATATTTTTGTGCTGTAACGTTTTACCAGTTATGCAAAATTCATTCAGAATGAAGACGTCTTCAGTGGCTATTCCAAGAAAATTCAAGATATACATTTTATTTGTCATTTAGATATCTTCAATATTTGATTTTTGAGAAACTCCAAATTTTGAAACGTTTGTAATTTGAAGGATAGTTTGATGTGCGTGAATATTCCTTAAATTATTCCTATTGCATTCTTGAAAGCTGCTGCACTTAAATATCATCGTGGTATATAGTTGTTTTTTTCGTTTTTGAGTTATCTTTAACAACACGCACACACAAACACACATAGAAATTTTCGTTAAAATGCTTATTTTGGATTCAGGGAATTCTAATTCGTATGTGGATTTCCAGTGAAATATCGGTATCGACTTTTTCGGTGGAATGCAATGTGTACGAAGTACGAAAGCTATAAAGGTAATATATCTTCACATATGCTAATGAATTATAAAAGTTTCGAATTTCTCTGAAGATAGCCTAATAGGACAGACTAAACATAATTCCATTCCGAATCTTTTGCCTTCTTATTTCTATTTCTGAAACAGATTTTTACTTTTATCGATAAGAAGCTAATAACGAGAAAATGTTAAGAGTTTTCTGTATAAAAACTTCATCTAGAATGATTTATTTTCTTAATAATTTTTATATCGATACCAATATTATAAATGTATAACATGTGTATATGTATATAAGACACATATAGCTTATACTTGAACTAATCCAAAGTTTGGTTCCAGCTTCGAAACTCTTACAGGTATTGTTTTACATACGAGATTTTGAGGTCAGATAGTGCACGAAAATGACTTCTCCTTGTTCGATTAGCTAATCTGTCTTAGCTTTCAGGTAAAGGGGCAAAGAACGTTGCCTAGTTAAAAGACTGCTTATGACTCGCATATTACCAAGATTGCTTTTGAATTCGAAACATACGTGTTTTTCCCTAGCCAGAGTAAATTGCATTAATTATCCTAATAGCAAACTCACAGCATCCTATATCAACCGGAACTTGGTGTTAAAATGTAAACATTTCCATTTAGTACACTTAAAAGGTTTTCAACTTAAAACAGTAAAATAAATGTTTTGTCTCGCTGCAACCTTATCCAAATTTCTTCGGTATAATAGGAGAGCATTCTTACTTCTGTTATATTTAATAATTCCTTGCCTTCATTCTCAACATCACTAACATAAAATGTCCTCTAACGGTATGTGGATCACAGTCATTATCTTTCGTAAATTTTATGGTAAAATTATTGGAAGAATAAACAAATAACTAAGATAAAGACTTTTTGGCAGTTTTGGTAATATAAGGTATCCTTTAATGTTAACAGTGGAGCATGATGGTATGTTTATGAAAACTCTACATTACCTCCGATATGTTAGAACAGGATAAAATGCCTTCACACTGACCATGAGGCGTTTTGATGATGTGCCTCTTTTGGCATTGAAAAACTATATTGTCGTACATTATTAGATCTTAGCAACAAGGTCCAAATCTTAGTTCGGTGTCATTTTGAAAGCTCCTGTATACGTAGGATAATATTAGAAACCATTCAGGCTACGCCGTGCCGCAAGGCTGGACCCGGGTTCGATCCCAAGCGACCGCATGTGGGATTTGTGGTGGACATCGTATCCGGTGCTCCATCTTCATTCCATGTATCATCAGTATTATTGCCTGCGGTTCCATTTGTGTAAAAGTAGGCGTTAAACTCTAACAAAACAAAAAACAAAACATTCAACTAAGTAAGCTAACTCTTTAACAATAGGAAAACAATATTCTTCCAGACACACTTCTAAGTTCAAGACCACATACCTAAGAGAATACGATATTTTTTTTTATAGTGTTTAACTCCCGCTTTTATTGCTATGGCACCGCAGGCGATGACACTGATAATACATAGAATGAAGATGGAGCACCGGTGGATTGTTATGGCGGGGGAAACCGGAGAACCCAGAGAAAACCCGCCCACCACAAATCTCACATGCGGTCGCTTGGAATTGAACCCGGGACGTCTAGGTGAGAGGCGAGTTGTCCAACCACTTGGACACGGCGCGGCCCTTGAATAGGATACGGACATGTTAGAATCATAATGGAATATACTTGAATGACTTTGACTGTATATTTGCACTACACGTACTATGTAAACAAGGTATGTATCCGACCCCAAAATTTGATGTCGAGATGTCACCGTAAATACTCATGATCCCCTTAATCCAAAAAAGCATTTTTAGAAAACTGTAGGTGTGTACCTATGGACAACATAAGTCAAAACGCCAAGTCCGTTAAGTACCAAACTGGGCATTTAAGTTGAGTATCTTCTAAGGATGCGACACGAAACATTTCAAGAAAATTCTCTGACCCCCAGGAACACTTTACGCTGAAGACAAATACACTTCGTTAAATTAACTTTTTAATTACACAGAGCTTACACATAACATAAAATTGAACATTCTATATTTACAATAAAAGTGTTATTACGTTTATATTTCACTCTAATTTTGTTCATAAAGTTATTGAGAAGAATAAAACGATTATATCAGTCATTTACACAATTCGTTCTTTAATATTTGAAGGTTTGAACTACTTATATTTAGCAGGAGTGCATTCAAAACTTGATTCCTGTCATCATCTAATATCTAATGCTTTATCTTTTGTAATCGATCTAAATCCATTTCAAATGAACAAGACTTCTCCTGCTAAATTAAATACCTGTGTATCTTTTTATTTGGCATGCAAATATTATAAATGTATGGTATTTTAATCCAAGATTAGAGCCCTTTTAAGAAAATTGAAAATTTCAAAATATCTTACATATGGATTCGGGGTTTGAAGGAGTTTTTAAAAAAGCTTCGTGTCACATCTTTAGAAGCTATTAAATATAAATAATAAGTTTGGTGTTTGGATTTTGCTTTTGAGTTTATCAAAACTCGGAGACATACTCAAAACACATAGAGATAAACTGAAAAGAACACAGATGGCTCTTTTTTCTAAAAATACTTCTTTATTACTCAGTAGTTTTCAAAACATGAATTTCTGGTGAAATCCAGTATAACATTTTTTGTGCAATGCCATACCGACTCTAACATAACCAGTAATAAGTAGCGTATTCTTGAAATTGGCTAACTCTATAAAAAAGATATTGTATTAACGTGTTCTATATTTTTATTTTGTGTATCTCTTACAGTTTAACATAACTCAGATAGTGAAACCAATTTTAATAAAAAATGTAGACATATTGTAATGAAATTTATTTTTTGTTCCATGCAAAGTGTAGTTATCGATGGGGACATTTTATTGTAATTTTCCGTGTTGCGTTCCTGAATGGTGTTGATCATAAAATATCAAGTTTAACATTTAGACGGTTTTTTTGGGGGGAGGGTTTGTTGCTTACAGATAAAAGGATACACACACATGGACACACGGATCTTTCTCTTAAAATTGAAGCCTTAAAACATGTACAAGGGCCGTTTTTTTTCAACCTCCGATAGGCTATAAATAAAAGACAAATTCATAGAAAACAAATATTTTATTACTAAAAATTTTGTAAATTATGCTTACTTTTCAATATAATTATCGAAAAGATTGAGACATTTATCATACTTTTGCACAAGCTTTGCAAAGCCCGCATTAAAACATGTTGCCACCCAATGATTTCAAATGAGCATTGACGTTGTTTTGAAGATCTTCGTACTTTACAATGTTAGCGGAGAGCCATTCAAAACAAACGAAGAGGAATGCCTGTCCTCAGGAATTGTGTTGATCCTGGCAATGCTCGTCCACACACTGCTGACACAACCCGTCTGCTCCTTGAACAATTTCAATGGAACATTTTCGATCATCCGACGTATATTCCTGTCCCGGCACCCAGTGACTTTCGCTTTTCCCTGAACTGAAGATGTGGCTAGGAGGGCAGCACTTTCAAACCAACGAAGATCTTCAAAACAACGTCAATGCTCATTTGAAATTATTGGCGGCAACATTTTTTGAAGCAGGTATTGCAAAGCTTGTGCACAGACACGATAAAAGTCTCAATCCTTTCGGTGATTATGTTGAAAAGTAACCATAAGTGTACAAAACTTTTAGTAATAAAATAATTGATTTATATGAACGTTATTTATAGTCTATCGGAGGCTGAAAAAAAAAACCGCCCTCGTGTTTCCGATAAAATCTCGGTGCCAAAATGTTGGATGGATTACAATATTTCCACCACTTACGTTAAATAGTAGAGGAAGTAAAACATAACGTGAATATTTTCGGAAATTGAAACATATTGCAATAAGGTTCCTAAACCTATGCAGTTACAAAAGTATTCTTCGCTCTATTCACGCTGAATGTTTCATATAAGTGCGGTTCATACCCGGCAGAGGGTGGTGGATTTTCATATTCTCTAGCACGTATGCAGCTAGAGAAAGCACTATATTCCACCCAAAAGTTCATTGAGTCGAAAAAAGCATTTTTAGAAAAAGGTCTATGTTTGTGTCTGCGTGTGTGTGTGTGTGCGCGCGCGCTCGCGCACATCCGGGGCAGCATAGCTCAAAAACGGAAAGACATTTAGTATATTCCAAAGATGCGGCACGAACATTTTAAACATAATACCCACACCCCAAGCTACGCTTTACGCGGAATAATTTTTGAAAGTTTTATTTTTATCAAGAATGGATGCAAATCTTTTATTAAAATACCGTATATGAAATATATTTACATCACAAATAAAATTTAAGTTTTTAATTTTCCAGAAAATCCTCTGAAGACCTAATTCTGAATGAATTTTGATGAATTTTGCATAACTGGTAACCCACAAGAGATACATCGTTAAAACACACAATTTATGTGATATATTTTTCCCGTGGAGTTGATGTTTTCCGATATTTTCCTTGTATTTTGTTTCAATTTTAAGATACTTAAGATTTGTTACACCGGAATTTGTAAATTCTGACTATGCAAAGAAACGAATTTCAATTACATGACAATCAGCTTTTAAAAGACTTGACTATGATTTTATCTTAGTGCCTTATCTTAGTTCTCTTCTCTTACAAGGAAACAAACAGACAATTCCTGCTTATGTTCATCTCGAATAGTATGAAGTAGATTGAAAATAAGCTTTCTAACAGCAATGTGTTACAGAGAAGCAGAGAACATCATATGAGTGAATTGAAAATAAGCTTTCTAACAGCAATACATCATGTGAGTGAATTGAAAATAAGCTTTCTAACAGCTGTGTGTTACAGAGAAGCAGAGAACATCATGTGAGTGAATTGAAAATAAGCTTTCTAACAGCAATGTGTTACAGAGAAGCAGAGAACATCATGTGAGTGAATTGAAAATAAGCTTTCTAACAGCAGTGTGTTACAGAGAAGCAGAGAACATCATGTGAGTGAATTGAAAATAAGCTTTCTAACAGCAATGTGTTACAGAGGAGCAGAGAACATCATGTGAGTGAATTGAAAATAAGCTTTCTAACAGCAATGTGTTACAGAGAAGCAGAGAACATCATGTGAGTGAATTGAAAATAAGCTTTCTAACAGCAATGTGTTACAGAGAAGCAGAGAACATCATGTGAGTGAATTGAAAATAAGCTTTCTAACAGCAATGTGTTACAGAGAAGCAGAGAACATCATGTGAGTGAATTGAAAATAAGCTTTCTAACAGCAATGTGTTACAGAGAAGCAGAGAACATCATGTGAGTGAATTGAAAATAAGATTTCTAACAGCAATGTGTTACAGAGAAGCAGAGAACATCATGTGAGTGAAAGACATCAGATATTTTGTACGTTTCTTCTAATGAATTTCTATGTAGCCGAAATGAATAAAAAATATATCCATTAAAATTATTATTTTGTAAATTATAGTAAAACCTAGTTATGTAGGTTCAAATAAGAAGAAGTTGCCAGTAGATTTTCAATCCCCAGACATAAAACCAGATACTTTGACGCATTTCCAATAGTAAATTATAATATTAGTAATATTATATATTATTATATTATATATAATAATATAATAATAGTAAAGTTAGCATTCCAGAACTTTTAATTAGGTAGCGCATTTAGGGTACATAAGGATTGAAGTTCATTGCACATTTACCTGCAGACGAAAAGACCGTTAAATACCAAAATTGGTATTTGTGTTTAATGTTTTTCCAAGCATGTGACAGGAAGATTTTTAAGAAATTTCCCCACTACAAACTACCTTTACATAGACATTTTTTATATTTTTTCCCCAAAATTTGTTTTTCTCAAAAATGGCTGCAACGATTTTGATTAAAATACCATATATTAAAGATATTTACACCGTAAATAAAATATATATCTTGAATTTTAAGGTAATAGCCTCTGAAAATCTCTTTATTTTGTGAATTTTGCAGAATTTTGTATAATTGTTAAACTGTAACAGATAGAGAAAACTTACTGCACAAAAAACGCAGATGTTGTTAAAACGCTTAATTTTGTCATATACGTTTTTATGTACAGCTGACCGTTTCTGAGATATTTATTGTTATTGGATTCAAATTTAAACTAATTAAACTTTTCTCAAACGGGAAGTGAAATTTCATCTTTCTTGTTTTATCGCAAGTCATGCAAAGCGAACCGAACTTCAATTATTTTACATAGGACTAGCTTTTAAAAGATATGAGTATCGATTTAGCCTAGTATATTCCCTTATGTCCCTTCTACTTACAAGTAAGCAAGTAGTAAGTCAATTTCTGCTAATGTTTATCTTGATAAAAGAATGATTTCTAGCAAGGAAAACTATTTGTACACATAATAGAGAAAGTCATGTGAATGGAACACATGTGATTTTTTTGTTACAGGAGACCCTAAAACGTTATTTCCAATGACATCTCGGTACCAAATTTTTGGGTGGAGTGCAATATCTTGCCTACCTATGCACCATGTACGAGTGTAGTGAAAGTAAAAAAAAAAAACATTCTTTTATACTCGAGAACAAATGAGAGTTGCAAACATCAGTGTTGAATTCTCTGACATGAAATCGTCAAATAACACAAAAGCCCCCATGAAAGATTGCTTCAACTTTGTTTGTTTACAATTCCGGGATAAACAAATCATTTGTCAATACTCCAGGTATTTGTTGTTGAAATCAAAGGAAACCAAATTTGTACGCATTTTGATGTTCACAGTGTAGATGTATATTTTTTGCTGTTTTAATCTCTTGGGTATTCGGCAGCGGAAGCAGTAATTGCGTTTGATCATCTATTTGTATTTTATTATCTGTTCCTCGCTGTTACCTATGAGCCGCAATATAAAATATGAAATATTCATTACGTGTTTCGATGGAGCTTTGACCTGAATCCGGCTCTCTGGTTTATATAAAATAACCAGCTGTAATTTTAACATTAAATAAACGTTAAACTGAGTCTCATATATGCATACTTAGGACAGATAAACATATATTATTCTGCAGGGTAGCTCATAGTGTATAAGACGAAACAAAAAAATGTAGCACTGCGTGCGACCTTATTATGGCTAACACCTCCAAAGAGGAAGGGATGTGTATAGGCTACAGGTCACAGACAGACATGCCACACAGTCCTTTAGCCCGATTGCTGGGGCTTCCTAGAAGAGTGATGAACGACCCATCGACCAAGCAGCCCTCTAGTGCCCTTAGTAGTATTTTGAGCAAGTATTATTTCCAAGACCACCATACGCCACTAAATCTAGTAGTACAAATAAATAAACATCTGAAATACTATATCCCAGTACTTGGTTTTCCTACACCCAGACATGCTTTGGAGACTTTTGTAATTTATTCCATAGTTTCCAAAGAGATACAATTTACGTTTTTATTTTCAATATGCCATTAATAACTAAGATAAAAAAATACAAATACCAAAGAAAATAGAAAGTAATATATCTTAATTTATGCTACTTTCTAGCTGAAAGCCAGTAGAGACCATGTAATGCATTATATCATCTGCACTAAACTAATTAAATTATATATACCGGAAACTATTAGAAATTTATCTTCCACTTTCCATATTAATGTAAGTTTCTTCTATGTCTCAATTTACTGTCTTTAATTTTCTTTTACTCTTTTTATAACATCTTATTATTAAAATTAATTGCTTAAAATTTTAATAATAAAATGTTATGGAGATGTTTTCAGATTTAAAGTCAGATCTATCTTTTACAAAAATATACTTTTCTTTGCTACAAACTTTCATCTTAGACTTATAAATCTCACTGTTAAGTTTACTAGTTAGGTCTTGAAACTCTTCTGTCTGTGCCTTCAAAGTAGCTTTAACTTCCCGCTCCAAATATTTACATCTTCCTTGACTGCATTCATTTAACATTTTAACATTTCTGCGATTTCCCTTTTGAATTCATTCATTTCTGCCTTTAAATTTTTACTAATTTCCTCTTTCTTCATTTAAATTGTCACTGATTTCTTTCTCCAGCTGCTCTAATTTTAACAAAAGGATTCGCATAAACTGTTCTAGATTAACAGCTGCGTTGTTTGAGCTGATTGAAGGTTGAATGACTTTCCTACATGTTCCTTCTCCATCTTGAAGCCCTGTCATCTGTACACGCTCTACTATACTTCCTAAAGCTGAGTTGCTTAAACTCACTTCTCCCCTGTTATTATTTAAGACACTTTCTCCTACCTCACTCATATTTACAATACCTTAGTCTGAAAATTTTCTAGTAATCTTTTTTATTTTTTCTTAAAAGCATTAGTTATATTTATACCAAATACAAAGTGCAAGTTCATCTGACCTATCTGTCCCATTGCTGCCGTCGTCTTAAAACTGGACATTTTTGAATTATTCGTATTTCTTGAATATCCTTTGTAGTTGATATTTGGTATTATTGGTATCACTCTGGTGAGGTTCACTCTGGCCTAATCAGGTCCTTTGATCCTTTGTAGTTCCGACGTTGTTTCGTTTTTACCACTCTATCAGCCGTTATATTCTTCTTTCGTGCCCCACGTTGGGCGCCAAAATATTGCAGCGGAGATTGAGATAATTAATAAAATGATTGTTATTATTACTAGAAGGCTAATTAACGGTCTCAAGCAGTGTTTCCATTTGCTTCTAACTTTATTAATTGTTGCGATCAAGCTCATTGTTGTGAAGTACGCCTGAGTGTTTAGCACGTACCTTTAATGAAGATACTGCCCTATCGCTGCTGCTGCCTATGAGTCGTTAGTTCTTGCCTGTCATCGTGTAGAGCAAATTTGACTAATCAGGGGTGATATAAATGAATGTGTATAAAACATCACTATCTTATGCCTCTATTCGTATACATTAAAATCTATTATGATTTTAATAGCCAATGATAAAATGTTAGTACTGATTTTAAAATCACATATTCAAAAAGTATGTATCGCTTAAAATAGCGTCGTTTTAGAGCTCAAATGAGCGTGGAGTTATTATTCAAATATTACTTCGAAAATAATGCTCTAATCCAAATTGCATACTCTTATATACCTAAAGCTGGCACGAGCTCGGAGTCAATGTCCTCATATGCTATAGGCTATATTTTTGCATCCTACACTTCTACATTCGTATCTTTGGGTTGCTTTCACACAAGTGACATGGAAATTACTAAAAAAATACCCTGTTTACCAAACTTTAGGAAATGATGCACGCAACAAATTACACCCCTATATTCATATCTTATGGTTTGCCATCACAAGAGGACATGGAAATCACTAAAACATACCCTGTTTACTAAAGTTTAGGAAATTTTACACGCAACAATATAGAATGGTTAAGCCATAAACTCCAGCCCTTCTTTATTGGACTTTCCTGTTTTCATCATAGATGAGCATCTTTGTAGACCAGCAAACCTTGCCTTTTATCTTACTAATATAAACATATCTGCATATGCCTATTTGTAACACAATTTTAATAATAACATAATAATGAACTTCTATAAGTTTTTCCATGTAAAGGCTAGTTTTGTGTGCGCCGATTTCTTGAAAAGCATTATGTTGCATCCTTGGAAGACCCTAACCGTATAAGGTTTGGGAGTTAACCATATTTTACATTTTGAGTAGTTGCTACACACACACACACACTCACTCACGGATCTTTTCCTATAAATGCTTTTTTTTTTGATTCATTGGTCCTCAAAATACCTATTTCCGATGACATCTCGGTATCGAATTTTGTGGGTGGAACACAATACCCTCTCTTAAGTACTATGTATATTGTACATTCTTGCTAGAGAAAGTATAAGCAAGTAATGTATAATCTCTAATTAACAAATTAGGCATAAAAATCCAACGCCAATCTAAGTTTATGTGAAATTGTTTCTTCTGCTTGGTTCCTTATTGTTTTTCAATTATATGAACAATTCTAGGCATTATTACTTTCTCTACATAGTGTATAGAGACGGTATTGAAATGCACCCAAATATTCGATACCGAGATACATGTTTTGAGACAACCCGAAGAAAAAAATTAGAAAAATGTGCGTGTAGTCTGTCTGTCAGTGTGTGTATCGGTTTGTGTGTTGCGTGTGTGTGTCTATGGGCAGCATAGTTCAAAAACGAATAGTCCGTTAAATACCAAACTTGATATTTAAGTTCAGTGTCTTCCAAGGATGCGACACGAAGATTTTCAGGAAAATCCCTCCCCCAACTACCATTTGTATGGAACATTTTAATTTTCTCAAAAGTGTCTCTAACGATTTTCTTTAAAATATCGTATATTAAAGATATAAACATGAGAAATAAAATGTATAGCTTGATTTTTTGGGAATAGCATCTGAAGACATAATTATTCTGGGTGAGTTTTGCTGAATTTTGCATAACAGGTAAACCGTAAGAGACAGACAGAGACTTGCTTAACTAAAATTGGGGAGGCTGCCTCCGTGGACGAGTGGTCAGCGAGCTGACCTCTCATCCGGAGGTCCCTGATTCGATTCCTAGTTGGGCGGGGAATTTCTCTTTTACCAGAATTGTTCCCTATCCTCCCACAGGGTCTGGAAGTATGTACATTAGAGTGAATATGTATGCGTTTGAGGGAAATAGAAAACGATTCAAAGCCAACCTAAAGAATTTACAGACATCGAGTTGTTTCTAATGTAAAGATATGAACTTATTTGTTAAAGGGAGCTATATAAATGAAGCAATAAAAATTACAGCTGGTTAAAATACAAAATTTATGTAATAAGAATTATTTTGGTAGGGTTAACCATTTCTGAGATATTCCTTATTATTGGTTTCAATTTTAAAATACTCACTTTTCTCATACGGGAAAATGTCAGCTGTTGACCTTGCAAACAAAGGAACTTCAATCACAAAGTAAGTAGCGATTAAAAGATTTGACTATCGCTTTAGCTTAGTGTATTCCTTTATTTTCCATCTTCTTACAAGGAAGCAAGTAATAAGACCATTCTTGATAATTTTAGCATGAAGAAATTAGAAGGATGAACTTTTTAACAATAATTTGTTACAGAGATGTACAGAAACTCATGTGAATTGAACACATAATTTTTATGGGAGATTCTGTATCTCTTCAAGCTTTTTTGTAGCCATTACAGTGCACATCACACATTATATTTTCCCTGCTTACAGTATGTAGTAGGAAAAATAATAACAACAGTGGATAGAGAAAGTTGTCTCACTTATTACATAGTCAACATGCATAAAATACGCAGTCATTATTTCAACGCGACTTTCTGTGGTGGTAAATAGCGCTTTGTCACTTTTGGTTTAGACAAACTGCACAGTACATTGTCTATATCTTCACAAATCCAAGTGCTTGTTTTTCCCAATGGGCCATTTTTCTTAAGGGCACTTAATACACCAACACGCAAAAGACCCTCTTTCTGAGGAATCTGTTCCTGTCAACGCTTTACATACAGCCTCCCATTACTCACCCAAACAATTTTCTCTTGCACGCGAAAGAGGCATTTTCTTTCTGCAGGAGCTTTGCCACAGGAAAACAGTTTATACTATAATGCTAAGTAATTGCTGAAAAGATAATAAATCGCTCTGTTTCGCCGAAACTGTTTCCAATCGGGTGTACCTTAATGTAGAAATAACAGTAACAGCATCCCAAGGGCTTTTACAGATACACAGTGCATTAATAATGAGTAAACGTAATACATTTAAAGCCATAAGGGAATAATGCAATAGCACAAAAATTAAATGTTAATTATTGTGCGAATTTTATGACATGGAGGAGGTATAATATTTGTTTTCCATGCATTATATACTACAGGTACTTTCATGGGTAATTCTTGCGATGTACTGATGTTAAAATAGGTTACCCTGACTCCATTAAAAGAGGGGAAATGCTGGTGAGTCGCACATACTGATTGTACTGTTTGTAGGCAGGCATAAACAAAGATCAGCTTCGCAACGCGGGAAGTAACATTTCCACATCATTTTCAAAGGCTCCATACGAATTGCAAATAGAACTTCTTTATCTACAAAGTTGTAAGAACATAAAAAATTTGGAAAGAAAGAAGTTGGAAGTTATTTAAATCACTTCCTAAGAATTAAGTTTCCAGATTGCGTCATATTTACTGGTAATATTTAAGACCACATACATTTTCGAGTAAATTCGCTCTAAAATTAATTATATCAAACACCAACTTCGCAGTAGACCACGCAACGATCATTTAGTTCATCTATTACGGCTTCGCACATTCTTCTTAGCAGCATACATTGATGGACAAGTCCAAAGTACACCACCTAAGTCAAAAGAGACAACAGTAGATGCAGATGTGGAACACCTTGTGCTTACAAGCATTCCATTATGTAGAAGAACGGCATATGCAATGCTTCACACGAATTGGAATAGTTACTGCGCATTACTTCAATTTGGACATGCCTAGGGTTCACCAGGGCTGTGTTTCTTTGTTTTGGTTAATGTTGTTAACCTCAAGTACTGAGTTTAGCTTGTTCACTCAATATGGCTTAATCTTTTAACCTGTGCATGTGGTTAATTATTAGCTAGGGAGTGGATCTGAATATGTAACAGTTAAAGTAAACTATTGGTATGTGTATAAATAATACATGATCACATGAGTTTATCTGTTTGCCTCGGTACATTTATTATTCTAAATGTAGTATACGAGTAGAGAATAAAAATTACCTTTAATTTGTTATTACAATTTAATCTAAAGCTTATCATTCATTCTTTAATATGGATTTTTTGTTGTTGTCTTTTTCTTATTGTTTCATTTACATAGCCCACTTTAACATCTAAGGTCATATCGGGGGCTTTGCACTTGAAACAACTCGTTATCTGCAGATTTGTATACCTTTGGTTTAAGTAAATACTTTTTGTATTACTAGTTTTAATGTTACCTCTCCTTTTACCTAGGTACTTCCTCAAGGTAATTGCGTGGCCTGGTAAAATATTAAGGGGCATTATGCATAGAATCAAATAATAAATATTTAATTGGAATGTTTTAAAACATAGATTTTACACTCGCACATAAAGGTGCAGTAATTATAATTATAGTTAGGTGCTGATAAACATTTATACGTATTTTAACAAGGATGTACTTAAACCCCCAAATCCCCCATGACTACGCCTCTGATTCAGGATTCATAAGCACTTTAGGGTCTCTTTATACTGAAATTTTTAATTTTTGAACACTTCAACAAGTTTAATTTAAACATTTGTCCAACATTTTCTTACAATAATAGTTATAAATTAATTTTCATTGTACCATGTACCTAATTTTGCAAGTATATAATATTCCAGAAATGAAAATTCCGTCATGGAAATACAGGTCACGGTAAAATAAAAATATAATGTTTAAATTCTACAAAATTATTTGCGTATGTAGTGCTTTACATACATAATTAAAAATATGAAATATTCCAGGGTTTCCTTAGAAAATATATCTTTTAATTTTCTAAGACACAATCAAATGTTTAACCATAAAAATACTAAAGCCAAATCTGTATTAAAATAGCTAATGTGTTCAATTTAAATGCTTCTTTCCACTTTGTAATGTGTAATAAAATATTCTTTAAAAACCTAATTTAAGTAAATCCATGGAAACAGTAACATATATGGTCTTATTGTTTATTTCCTTTAGAACGGAAAGAAGGGAAAACATTATATTCGATACACAATAAGTACTAGTCAATTCAGTTCTCGTTGCATGGCTAGGATAAAAAATTAAGACATACATAAAAGTAAAAAAAAAAAAAATTATGGCTTTTTATTTGAAAAAAGTATGACTGTTGGAAAATTTAAACTAATAACAAACACTTTCGAAAGGTTAATTTCACAAAAAATGTAATTGATATACATCATGTGTTTTAAACAGATCAACACTTTTTCTGTGGTAAGATTTTTAGTCTATATCTTTGTGATTACCAGTCATGCAGAAGTTATCCAAAATTAAAATCCAAAAAATTCAAGATACATATTTCATTTGTCATGAAAATATCTTGCACATATGGTATTGTAATCAAAATAATTAGAGCCGTTTTAGTAAAAATAGGTTTTTTCGCTCATATATATATATATATATATATATATATATATATATATATATATATATATATATATATGAGGGCCCCTGATGTATTTTGAGAAAAAGCTCGGTTTGTGTTTGTGTGTGTGTAAGAACAGAATAATTCAAAGACGAAAAGTCCATCTAATACATTTGACATTTATAATTAGTATCTTCTAAAGACAAGACATGAAGCTTTTCAGGAAAGTCCCCCATCCCCAATACCTTTTTCGAAAAAGCCTATTTTTACTAAAACGGCTCTAATTATTATATATGACTTGTCATGGCGGTTCAATGATGGAGCAACCGGCTAGAGACCGGGAGATCCGTCGTTCAAATCCCGGCTATGGCATTGAATTTTTCAGTCTGATTCTACCTGTCCAACTCCTCTCCTGGTGTGAGGGAAAAAACAATTAAATAAATGATTATTACTGTGTCAAAATGGGCATTTTGAAGCAGAAAATGTTAATAAACAATTTTGCAGCAAAAGAAGATTCATTTATCTGATTGGCTTGAGTATTTAAATATCCAAAATGGCAAATTAAAAATGAATCCTGACTTTAGAATATTTGTAGATGTTATTATTAATTATTGTATTCGGCATTTTGTAACGTACTTGTCTCAAAAGAAAAGATACGGAGCTTTCATATTTATGCGACTCTTAAGTGCTATGAGCAAAATCTTGGCACGTGATAAATTAATGGATACGGGTTGAAATCAGAAATGTATGACTTTAAAACATTAAAAATTTTTATTAGGTTTTTGTGAGGGATAATTATCTTTGGGAATGGTATTCACCAAAAGTACCGGTGTTTTTTCTTGCATCGCTTTCCTCCAACTGCTGTGGGAAGCAGCCTTTCCGTGTGTCCCCATTTTGTCCTCACCCCGCGTGATCCTAAGCTTTTTCCTCTTCATTCGTGCACTGATAAACATTATCTCTCGGAGTTTGTCTTTCTGTACAACTTTGAAATTAAAGGAATCGCCACAGTTAACTAAAATAAATGTACATCGCCGGAAAATATTTTACACTCAACGTATTCTGTGTCAGACAATTCATATTGTGTATTGCATCAAGTGACAGAATCCATAACTCTCTTGAATACAGGAGAAAGAAAGATGGATCCGGGGTAGCTGATTTCTGAATCAAGGTCATCGTTCAAGTACAAATGCTGGCGCATAGTCCTAAAGTCGGAAGGATCCATAGTCATCCCTGACAGTTGACCCACCTCGTGGCTGCTCCTTCACACTGTTGCCACTGTTGCCGTCCATGGTTACAGCACCAAACCTCTCAGTCACTGGCCACGATTCTACTAAATCAATTTCATTGTCAACTTCACCTTCATCGTCGTTTCTATATTCAAAGTCACTGTCATTGTCATTTTTTATATTTACAATTACACTACGATTACTCGGTGTCAACTGAAACTATATTGAGGAATGTTTGTTACATCTTGCAACAAGGATGACATCATTGCTTACGTAGCATGGATCTATTGGCAGAGAGGCACTCACACACCATCAGCTGTCAGGGATCACTATGTGTCTCTCAGAATTTAGGTAACGGAAGACGATGTTAATACACCAATAAGTTGTGCATGTAGGGTCTGTGGACCCGTGCGTTTGATGAATAACAGTGTATGTAGATGTACTGGTAATTAAGTAAATGCACTAATTCATTCATTCATGGTGCGGGTGGAATATGAGAAATGTGTTAATAGAGAACGAAGTGGGAAGATAGGATACTGAGCTTCCATATTATTATTATTATTATTATTATTATTATTATTATTATTATTATTATTATATGTATCAAGAAGTTGAGAAGAAGGACCATTGATTTCCTGCCGTCTGTGGAACACTAGGAAGAATTTGAGAAGAAAAAAGAAAGGAAATAAATGAAATTCTATGAAGTTATGGCTGTGCCCTCTCTTAGCTTCCGGGCCAAGAACAATAACAGAAAAAAAGAAATAAAGAAAGAAAAAAAATATCACGCATACAGACAGCAGGGGTGAAGTTCATGAGGTATGAAGAGAGATGCACTAAATTGGATAAAATAAAGAATGACACAATGTAATTGAATTTAAAAATGTTTTAAGTTAATGATAAAATGAAATAAAAACAGTGAAACGGAAAGATCATGTTGACAGAATGAATAGAATTAGATTAATAAGAAGCTACATGATGACTTATTGACCAATTGGAAAGGGGTGAACGGTTAATAGACACAAGCATAAATGAACATAACACGTAATTATTGAAACGTTGTTATTATCATTATCATCATTGCTAATTTGTAGAATAGATTATATATAAAGTAATGAAATCCTTTAATTAGCTTCCTTTCTTAAGAAAAGGATGAAGTAGTTATATAAGGAGTTCAGAAATGGAGATATTGGAAAAGAAACTGAGAACATTTAAGTTATTTAATTGGTTCTTGAGAGGTCAGAGAATATTAAAAGAATAGAAACTTTTTGTCACGATTGTCGGCTGCTCCTTTGTCGTCCCTAAACTGAGGAAAACTTCTGAAACGAGCTATAAGGTTTTTGGACACTTTTGTGCCCTTGGGTGTATACTCCGAAACTATATTAACTCCTTGAGTGATTTATGAAGTTAAGAATCTGGGTTATAAAGCTGATGGAGTAGACAGTGTAACCCCAGAACTGCAGTCTTTCCTTCCCTCGCTTACACCGTATTCATTATACTTTTTAGGCATGTTTCTGACAGTAACCTTTATTTTTGACATATATTAAATACTTTTATCACAGGAGTACACTTCTCTTTCTCTGTAGATAAAACAAAAATAACGAATAAAACAAGATACAAGGGTCTCTCAATGAAAAAAGCATTTAGATTTTTTTTATTTATTTTTCAACACAATCTCCAGAAAGCCTAATGCATTTGACATATCAGTGTTCTAATTTAAGTAAAAAATCTCTGTTGTTCGATTTATCAAGATCCTTAAAATAGCTGTTTACTGCATCAATGACCTCTTCGTTGCTATGAAATCTTCGTCCTCTTAAGACATTTTTTGAGGTTTTAGAACAGGTGGTAAGCCCTGGGTGCTAGATCTGGCGAAAAGGGTGAATATTCAAGCAATTCCAACTTTTATTCGCACATTTTTTCCATTGCAATGACAGAACGATGGGCCAGAGCACTGTCGTGATGAAACAAAGATTTTTTTTTTTTTTTTTTTTGCCAAATGAGGTCTTCTTCTTTCCTTCTCATTACTCAAAAGTTGCAGTAAGCTTCCATAGTAGTCAACAGTGATACCTTTACCCTTTTCCAAGTAATCAATAAAAATAATTCCCTGTGCATCCCAGAAAACACTAGTCATAACCTTGTTAGCTGACAAAATCGACTTTGCCTTTTTTGGAGTTGGTTCACCTGGTGCAATCCACTGTTTTGACTGTGGTTTACTTTGTGGAGTGTAGTGATATATCCATGTTACATCCATGGTAAAAAGCCGTCTCAAAAATTCAACGGGATTTTTACGGTAGAGCTCCATATTATTAACAGAAACAGTTTTTCTTTGCAAAACATTACTTAAAATATTACCTGCACGTTCTTTTGATATGTTTACAGTCTCTGCTATTTCAAACAACTTTAATGTGCGGTCTTCCAGTACTAAACGATGAATTTTTTCAATGATCTCTGGAGTTGTCACTTCTACAGGGCGTCCAGAGTGAGGCTCATTACTAGTGCTCGCAGCCCCATTCTAAACTCTGAAACCCACCTTTTAAAAATTAAATACGAGGTACGTCCAGAAAGTAAGTTCCGTTTCAATTTATCTCCGCTGCAGCGTTGCGATCGCAATTCCGCACATGCGCGGTAGACGCTCTGTATAAAGGAGAAGAAACGTGCGCCATTTTGAGATCGCTGTCAGCCACATACGCTTTGTTGTGCTTGTTTACGATGTTGGTGTTGATTGAAAATCCCGCCGCTTGAGAAATCAGATCTGTGATTCGTTTTCTGAATGCTAGGAAAATGAAACCAATTGAAATTTATCGGCAAATTTGCGAAGTTTACGGACAAAATGCGATGAGTGATTCAATGGTGAGAAGATGGGTCGACAGCTCAATGAAGGACGTAGTGAAGTGCACGATGAAGAACGAAGTGGGCGTCCATCTTTGGTTACAGAAGAACTGGTTCACGTGATTGATGGCAAGATGCAGGAAAACCGCAAGTTTACAATTAGTGCTCTCGCTATGGAATTTCCCCAAAGCTCAGATCACTAATTCATGAAATTCTTACCGAAAAACTGAAATTTCGTAAACTTTGCTCACGTTGGGTACCAAAGATTCTTACTCAGCAACACAAAACAAAACGGATGGGTAGTGCACTTCACTTTTTAACCCGTTATGATGAAGACGGCGAAGAATTTCTGACACAGTCATAGGAGATGAGACTTGGGTTTCTTACTACACCCCTGAAAGTAAGCGGTAATCAATGGAATGGAGGAACATTTCATCCCCAGCAAAGGTTAAGCTGAAACAAATCTTGACACCTCGAAAAATTATGTGCACAGTGTTCAGGGACTGGAAAGGTATGTTACTCATTGATTTCTTACCGCCTGGTCAAACAATCAAAGCAGATGTTTATTGCGAGACACTTAGGAAATTGCGCCGCGCAATACAGAATAAGCGGAGGATTGCTGTCAAAAGGTGTTGTTTTTCTTCACGACAGCGCACGACCACACACTGCAAATGTGACGAAAAACCTCCTACAGGGATTTGGCTGGGACGTGTTTGACCATCCTCCGTACAGCACTGACCTCGTTCCTGGCGACTTTCATGCGTTCTTATATCTCAAGTCTTTCCTTGGCGGTCAACACTTCAACAATGACGAAAAGCTGAAAGAAAATGTTTCCAACTTTTTGAAGACACAGGCGGCAAACTTCTATGAAGAAGGTATACAAAATCTTGTGTCACGCTATGACAAATGCCAGCAAAATTTCGGCAGTTATGTGTAAAAGTAGTTTAAGAGTTGTAGAATTTTGTACAATAAATAATTATTCTGTATCTGTACACAATTTAATTTTATTACCAAACGGAACTTACTTTCTGGACGTACCTCGTATTAAGGAGCAGAGTCATTCAATGTACTGTCCATTTCCTCCTTGATTTCCTTAGCCGTTAAACCTTTCAAATAGAAGTATGTAATCACTGTTTGTTTTCCAAATCCTCCATTTTCGTGAAAACTCTACGTTGTCTTGTTTAAAATGCTGTCATTTGAAAACTAAACAAGCTAATAGACCTTTAGCTATGAATACCAGCTGACGCAGAATTTAACATTGAAGCAATCTAGGCTATTGAAAATAAAACTATACTGCCCTAAAACAGTGTTAAAAAGTAATAAAACAATTTTGTCTGGCACTTAAAGCTAAAGAAATGTACGTGAAGAAATTGCAACGTGACGTCATCGCTTCACAATACGCACAAAAACTGCTTAAAATGGTGTGTTTAACTAAAGTAACATAGCCAAGGTTATGTAACAAATATAGCTCATTATTATGTATAAAATAGGTAAGAATTGGTGTTTAGGAACGTATATTAAGTATATGAAACTTAAACAAACTTATAATATGAGAAGAATAAGGAGAGAAAAAGAGAACGAGAAACGGATGCTATAATTTGCATGTAATAAAGAATAAGAACAAATCTTAACAAATAACTAATTTAGAAAAAACAATGATCTTAAACTTTATGTTGGAAGTGAACATTTTATAAGGTTCCGGTACACAGTCTCGGAATATTGAAGATGTAGACACAGACACTAATAGTTCGTCTCAGAAACCAAGACCAATATTACAGTAATTGTGTATAAAATGTACTCAATTAACTATCATCAATAATGTATGTAAGTAAATAACATAAAGCAGATATTGGATATAGTTTTCTGTAAAAGAAACCAGTTCAAGTCGCGTGCCCTGGAATACCATGTTGTTACAACAATCTTACAAATAAAAGTTTTAAATACCATTTTTTTTTAAATTCATTCTCTCCTAAATGATCCTACTAACCAAGCAAGGGGATTGGGATTCTTCTACTCACCGACTATAGCTAGCAATCACTTGATGTGTAATGCGACCGGGTTGTGGAATGAAACATAAACTACTTCAGCGCGGAGAATAAGCTTAAAACTAAAATAAGAACTGAAGCTTTCCTGGCGACGTATTAATTCAAAATCTTCTCGAGAAGATTTTGAATTAAGCTTAAAACTGTCTCAACAATTAAGATCGGCGCTAAACAGTAATTCCAGTTTCGCCAACTGTAAGCGTGACCAACGTTACAGATCAAGCGGCAAATTTGAACTTATAAAAACCTGTTTAAGCAATTACTTTACCGAGGGTCCAGGACGAGAGCTCCCGAGACGTACAGCTACCCTGTCAACCCCGAGACTACAAGCTACACCGACAACGATTACGTATCGCCCACAGCTAGTCTAGAGTTAAACAATACGATGCTGCCGTCTAACTGGCCTAGTGGCGCCATTTCTGTGTGAGGCTCGGGACTTATCAGCCGACCCTAGTAAATACTTATGTAAACAAGTGGCGAAGAGATAGTACGCCTTTTTATTTTTTTTTTATAAAACTATACCGGAGTCTGGTCAAGACTACGGCGCTGTATCCCCTATTTACATTCCTCCCCTGTATGATTACTATTTTTTACTGTTCCTTTACACAAACATATACACATTGCACAAACATGTAACACCCATGCCCAAGGCGGGACTCGAAGCCGTGATCCCCTGCCCACGAAGCACCAAAGCGAGACGTCATAGCGAGCGTGACCATGGGGACAAGCCTTTCGGACTTGCCATTTCGGAAAAAATAAACACACACATACCACGCCTTTTAGGAGGTTCGAACCAATTGGAAATTGCTGTTCTTATTCTTCTTCCATGGCTTAACCTAAATAGCCCGTTCTGGCGAAGTAGTCTGTGGGATCCATCTTTTATGGGTCGGCCAAAGTCTTTTATTCCTTTTGTTGTATTGGAAGACTCTTCTGGTATCTTTTCATCGCTCATCCTCATTAATGTTCAGTCCATTTCTTGTTGTTTGTTTTAATTTTGTCTTCTAATATGTATATTAATATATAATTATATATATCTTCTCTTATTTGTTCGTGTGGCTTCTTTTACATTTCGCAAATATAACACCTCTGAAGCTTGAATTCTCTTTATTTCCTTTAATTTTATTATCCAGGTTTCACTTCCATACGGCAAAGAGGGAACACTCATTGTCATATGTAGTTTATATTTCGTGACTTTCCTTGTCTTCCGACCTAAGTTCTATTATTTGTCCCACATATTGCTGGAATTTATATATTTTGTTTTTCATTTGTAATTTCACATCGCAAGCACTTACAACGTGTTACTTGTTTCACTATTATCTTCTCCAATACTATTACTTTTAATAATTAAAATTATTTGTCCGCTGTTCTTAATTACCATTCTACAATTATACCTCTAATAACCCAAATTATGTAAAATTCCTTCTAAATAAGAAAATACCTCAGACTTTACAAAAATTTCTAGTTTGGTATACAATTTTATTCTATATGTAAGCACCTTAAAAGGCAATATTTTATCCAGATTGATTACAGTCATTTTCAATAATATCGAATATTTAAAAAAAATCTAATGTGTTCCATTCACATGACTTTCTCTACATCTCAGCAACAAATTATTGTTAAAAATCTTATAATTCTATTTACTTCACTCTAGTCGAGAAAAAATTAGCAGAAATAATCCTATTACTTGCTTCCTTGTTAGTAGAAGCGAAATAAGGGAGTGACATAGGTTAAAGGATAGTCAAAAGCTGGTTGCTATGTGACTGAAGTTCCTTTGTTTGTATGGACAGGAGTTGACAAATTCCTGTATGAGAAAAGTACAAGTTTTTCAAAGCTGAAACAAAAACAACGAATATCTCAAAAGCGACCAATTCCACGAAAAAAATGTGTATTTTATCCTGATCTGCATTTTTTGTGTTGCAAGTTTTGGTCTATCTCTTACGGTTTGCCAGTTATGCAAAATTCAGTAAAAGTCACCCAGAATAAAGGAGCCTTCAGAGACTATTCCCAGAAAATTCAAGATATACATTTTATTTATCGGGTAAATACCGTTAATATACGATATTTTAATCAAAATCGCTAGAGCTATTTTTGAGAAAATCAAAATTTTTGAAAAAGTTTCCATGTAAAGTGTAGTTTGGGATGGGGGGATTTTCTTGAAAATCTTTGTGCCGCATCCTTGGAAAATACTGAACTTAAATACGAAGTTTGGTATTTAACGGACTTTTCGTTTTTGAGCTATGCTGACCCCCCACCTATCCACATATACACACACGCGCATCTTTTTCCAAAAATGCTTTTTTTGGATTCAGGTGGACCCAAAACATGTATTTCCGGTGAAATCTCGGTATCGAAGTTTTGGGTGCAATGCAATATCTCCTCTATACACTATACACGTAGTACATGTAGAGAAAGTAAAAATATATCCCAAGTAAATGATAATTTTAAGTTGGGGGTGCGGATATGTTATTGAAAGTCTTCCTGTCGGGTATTTTGAAGGTACTAAACGTATTACCTTAGATATTTATCACACACTTCGTTTTACGTTACGCTATTCATAATCACACACAGGTGAATCTTTTTCATTTTTTTTTTTCAATTCGGTGGCCTTAAAATACCTATTTAAAGTGAAATTTTGAAATAGAAGTTTTAATTGGACTACCAATCTTTACCTTTACTTATTATAAATATGCAGTACAGAAAATGAAAATATACAGCTTCGTAGAATAATTTAGATCAAAACATTTCCGGCAAATGAATATAGTTAACTAAATGCATGTAAAATATTTCCACACTAGTTATTTATAGAACACCTGTGAAAATGCATTATAACTGAGAGAGAAAACCATAAAAAAAAATACACAATGATTTTTCCACACTTGAAACCTACTGAATATGCTAATTTGCAAGAAATGTTTTAAAATTACATTTTTGACGTTATTATCACTCTCATTGGATAAACCTAGAATCCGCCGCCGAATCTCTAGGTACTGCTTTCCAAAAGTGTTGCAGAAATCATAAATAATGGTCCATTCTCTATGAAAACCTAGCTAATTCTTTTATGACGTCGGAAGACCCAGTTCGCTATGAACACCAATCAGCGTGCTGCTTCCTGCGTTATTGATGCAGGAGGTACCAGCACCGCGCGAGTGTGTATGTGTTCGCGCCGCTGGCGTTTTTTCAGCGCCTCGCCTCCTACACTCTTCGCACTAATTATTAATCGATTGTGGCAAGCAAGTGAAACTAGATTACACCATTGGCGGCAAGGGAGGCGAGGTCTGAAGGAGAAAAAAAAAACAAAAAACATTGTCGCTAATTTAAAGTTTCCTGACTGCGTGCTCCAAAGACCACTGGGAGCAAAGAAGGTGACCCATTTTCCAGAAAGTGAATACAGCTATGTTTAGGCTAAAACTTAGAGAAATTGTATCTCTATAGTCATTATAGAGTTTTATTTTCTCAACTAATTATAAATATTACGCTCCACTCAAATATTCCATGTCTTCTTTACCGGCAACCAACTGCGTTAGGTGGTTCTGGCCCTGTGGTTTTCCTGGAGCCGCATATGCGAATGCCGAGGTACTGCATATCTACCACGGTTCTTTTCCCTTTCATTCCTTCATTTCTCTTCTTCATCTTTCAGGTCGGCGGCAGGTGTGACTCAAGGATTTGCAGGCAGACGGCACGGTGGCTTTCGCCACCTAGTTGCGGTGGTTGAGACTAGCTGCCATTGTAGAAGTCTCCTTTCGGCCTCCAAGTCCCGGTATTGCCTCCATGGCGCGTCAGGGCTGCCATCTAGTGAAACTGTTAGGGACTTCCATCCATCTCTGCGCTTAGCTCCGTCGTTTTCTGTGTCCGGGCCTGTGGCTTCTCCTCCTCTGATCCCTTCATCCGCAGGGATGAGGGTAGGCCGCAATAGATCTTGGTCGCAGTTGCCAAGGTGTGCCCGCCGTTAACATATTAGGTGATTAGGTGATTTGGGTGTGTAAATGAATGCATGTGAGTGTGTGTATGTGTGTGTGTGTGTGTGCGTTGGGTGTATGCATAACTTAAAACAAAAAGTCGGCTATAAAGCAAACTTGATATTTAAGTCCAGAGTTTTTCAACAATTCGATGCGGACATTTTCAACAAGATCTCCCCTACCTAAATTACAATTTTCATTGAGCACTTTTCGAAAATTTGTATTTTGCGAAAAAGTTTTCAAAGATGTTAATTATAATAGAAAATTATTTATATATTTTAATGATAAATGACGTTATATTTAGAAGTTATAATTTCGATTTGATTGTTTGATAGTGTTTAACGCCCTCTCTTACTACTAAGGAACTGCAAGCGATGACACTGATGATGCATGGAATGATTGTGGAGCATCGGTGAAATGCGATGGCTGGGGAAACTGGAAAACCCGGAGAAAATCCGCCCCTGCGCCGCTTTGTCCACTACAAATCCCACATGCGTTCGTCTGTGATCAAGCCCGGGACTCTTGGTGAGGAGCGAATGGTCTAATCACTCGGCAACGGCGTAGATTTATATTTCTGGAAATGATTTCTGGAGTACTCTTTTATATAACTGGTATGCCATATGATATCTATAACAAAAATGTAGACGTCATTAAAGTACACAGATTATGTAAAATACATTTTTACACTATGAAATTAATTTCTAAGTATTACTCGTTGGTAGCTTGAATTTCTTAAACTAATCTCAAATAGGTAGTTTTTATTCATTTTATATTTCTGTGGTGATCATGCAAAAAACGCAATTTTCAAACCATCATATATAGTGACACGTTCTCTATTGTTTTCAACAGCGAAAAGTGTAAGTGTTAACTTTAAAGAAGTAGCGAGATTAATGAGCCTATTTGGAATGGCTTAAATAAGAGTGATTTTGAAAGTCGTATAAAATTAACACATAGTTTTTATTGAAATGTTCATTTAATTAACTGAAGTTAAATATTTCTTAAAGGATAAATCTGCAAAAGAGAGTAAAAGGTGAAAGATTTTATGACAAGAACCGCACCATCTGTCCGACATCGCTACTCATCACGAGCCCAAAAGTACACCTGAAAGATGAGAAAGAACAGATGAAAGAGAAAAGCTAGTGTGTGTAAATTAAAGATCAGTTTTAACGAGATCTACATTTATGTGTATTATTACGGTTTACCAGTTATGCAAAATTCAGCAGAATTCATCCAGAATGAATAGATCTTCAAACACTATTTCCAGAAATTTCAAGACGTACAATTTTATTTGCGATGTACATAGCTTTAATACGTGGTGTTTTAATCAAAATCGCTGGAGTCATTTTTGAGAAAAACAAAGTTTTCAAAAAAATTGAGGGCTAGTGGGGGGTGGGAAGATTTTCTTGAAAAGATCCTTGTAACTTGGTGTTTAAGGGTATTTTAGTTTTTGAGCTATTTTGTCAACAGACACACATGCATACTCACACATAGGCATACACACGAACCTTTTTCTGAAAATTCTTTTTTTGGGGCTCGTAGCCTTAAAATTTATATTTTCAGTTAAATCTCGATATCGAATCTTTGGGTGGAATACCATACTCCCTCTATACACTTTGTACGTAATGCGTGTAGAGAAAGTAACAAACAAATAACGGTTGTCATATGCTACGCGATATGAAACATTTGTTCGGATTCTTCTCTATAAAACAATTTGGCTAGGATCGTTACAAGAGTATACGCAGGATCAATACAATATAATTAGGGCTTCTATGGGAGAAGATGAATAATTTTTGCGTGTTCTTAAAGTGAACAACAGCTATGATATTTATATGAGACCTTTCATCAGCCACATGGAATTGTAGACAACACGTTATTTGACTTTATTTCCACGTTTCTACTTTCTCTACACGTACTATGTACATAGTGTATAAAGAAGGATTTGCATTCCACCCAAAAATTAGATACCGAAATTCCACTAGAAATTTATGATTTAGGGTCCCTTGTATAAAAAAAACCAGAGCATTTTCAGAAAAAGGTCCGTGTGTGTCCGAGTGTCTGTGAACATGATAACTCAAAAACGAAAAGTCGCTAAGATACCAAACTTCGTATTTAAGTTTAATATCTTCAAGGGATGCGAAACGAAAATGTTTAGTAAAATTCCCACCTCAAACTACCCTTTACATGGAGCTTTTTTCGAAAATTTTGATTTTCTTAAAAATGGCTCTAATGATTTTGAATAAAATGTTTTATATTAAAGGTATTTGCCTCACAAATAAAATATATATCTTGAACTTTCTGGGAATAGCCTCTGAAGATTATTTTATTCTGGCCGAGTTTTACGGAATTGAGCATAACTGCTAAACCGTAAGAGATATAGAAAAACTTGCCGCACAAAATATGTAGAGGACGTTTAAACACACAATTTATGTAAAATACATTTTTTCGGTGAGCTGATCGTTTTTTAGACATTCCTTGTTTTTCTGGTTTCAGCTTTAAAAACTTATACTTTTCTCATACAAAAATTTGTCAACTCCTGTACGTACAAATAAATGAACTTCAGTCACATAACAACCAGCCTTTGACTAGCACTTTAATCTATGTTACTCCCTTATTTCACTTCTACTTACAAGGAAGGAAGGAATAAGGCTATTTATGCTATTAGCATGAAGTAAATAGATGTAAAAAACTTTTTAACAACAATTCGTTGCATAGATGTAGAAAAAGTCATGTGAATGGAACACATCAGCTTTTTATTGTATTCCATTTTCATTTTTGCTCCAGGATTGCCTTATCGTTACTCCGCTAGTGAGAACATGCAGCTTTTAATGTTGTCCTTCGGTCATATTTTGGAGGAATAAGGTAATCTTCCAATTCAGTGGATAGAATTATGGTGCAGGAATACAGTGCTTTATACTAGATTTTTCATACCAACATAAAGAGCTGAGCTACGTGGACGCTTATGTAGCAGCAAATGGTTTCATGTAGTCAAATAAAATGTAATATATTTTATACTTGAATTGAGCAGCGCAGCTGACCCTTATTAATATTAAGTTACCTAGGTCAAAATAAAAACTGTACATTGTTTATTAGCTATACAGATATAGTGTATATTGTCAAAGTGTTTCACTAATGTTTGTTTTTCTCTTATTTGTAATACATTTATCTTTTGTTGCAGGTGAGTGCAGATTTCATGGAGTATCGAAAGGAAGAAAATGTTTTCTGCCACAAGTAACCTTTACTTTAATAGATTTACTATTCATTTATATAATTAAAATTACAGTGCTCATTACTGTTTTATATTTCTAAAGTAAACTGAAGAGTGTAGCATTGAATTTATAGTTTCTTTGTTCTTTCAAAAATACATTTATATTTGTTGCAAAACAATCGTTTAATTAGCTGGTCCACAACTACCTAAAGTCACCTTGAAGGCTTGAGAATGAACCCAATATTATCTGTAAAATTTATATATGATCAATGCATATTTTCAATTATTCTCTTTTGCATTCTGTACAACAGCACAGCCATTCAAACTGCTTTTAAAGTACAGACGACATTTTCTTTGCTCGTTTATGCTGTTTTTGAAACATCAATAAATTCGGGGCTGTTATTGTGAATATTGTCTAAATCAAGGGAAGATTCATATATATAAGAACAATTCCTTTCCACCGTCTTTTATCAGTTTCCTTACTTAATTTCACTACGTCTCCGCTAATTACTTAAAGTAAATTGTCTCCACGTGCTGACTGGAAGCAGCCGTTACCTTGAGCTGCACAATCCATGCAGTTATACAAATGAAAAGAATAATTACATTTTAGTATTTTTACTTTCTCTACACGTACTATGTCAGTACATAGTGCATAGAGAAGGTATTGTAATTCACCCAAAAATTCAATACCGAGATTTCAGTGGAAATATGTTTTGAGACCCCCTGGATCCCCCAAAAAAACATTTTTAGAAAAATGTCCTTGTGTGTGTGGGGGGGTGGGAGGTGGCAGCATAGTTCAGAAACGAGAAGTACGTCAAATACAAAACTTGATATCTAAGTTCAGTATCTTTCAAGGATGCGACTCGAAGATTTTCAAGAAAATTCCCCCACCACAAACTACTCTTTACATGGCAAAATTTTCAAAAATTTTGATTTTCTAAAAAATGGCTCTAACAATTCTGATTAAAATATCATATATTTAAGATCTTTACATGGCAAATAAAATGTGTATCTTTAATTTTCTGGGTATATTCTCTGAAGACTACTTTATTCTGAATGACATATTGAATTTTGCATAATTGGTAAATCGTAAGAGGTAGATAAAACTTACAGAAAATTTAAATGAGATAAAACACACAATTTATGTCATGTACACTTTTTCATGGAGATGGTCGTTTTTGAGATATTCCTTGTGATTGATTTCAGCTTTAAAAACTGTAACAATAATTTGTTGTAGAGATGTAGAGAAAATCATGTGAATGGAGCACATCAGATTTTTTCTCTTAATTATTCATGCTGTTTTATTATATACCACAACATAGTTAAAATCGTATTTGTGTACTTCTCTCAGCAATTTAAACGGAACTATTTTTAATGGAAATTTTGGTAAAATGTTCAACAATCAAAGTTATTGCACCCTGTTGCTTTTGTTTACCATAACTCATAGTTTCTTAATCCCTCCAAATGATCTTAGGTGGGATGATTATAATTCTTTTCTTCCTCTGCAATAGGAATTGTGTAACATTATGTAGATAAAAATGAAATATAGCCAATGGCAATAATATTCGTCTACTTTTATTGGTTATTATTTGCATATATAAATAATCCAGCCATGAATATGAAAGTGAATATTAAATATAGCTTTATCTTGTTTTTCTGTCGCTTCACTAAGTTCATACTGCCACTTCACTGGAGTGATCTAGTTCAAATCGTGTTTGTCACTTCACTTAGCTTTCCCTAAATGAAACACGCTGGGGAATCGACTCCTATCTTAATTCCTCGGGGTAGGACACTAACCGTACTTCATAATTGTCTCGCAAACTGGATCGGAGAACAACACTTTTCCTCGCATCAGAAACGCACTGGCTTTCTAACGCTTGAGAACGCTTGTTTATTTTAACCTCTGTAAATTTCCATAGAATATTCTAGAATTTTATGAAGGGACAGAAAGGTAACTTCCAGAAGATTCTGATCACCTGTTGAGAGCGCTTCTGGTACTTAAGCTGGGTCTGAGCACCGTTGTGTCTACTTATCTGTCCACCTGCGCCGACCTGCATATAAATTTGGACCATGGCTACTTTGGCATGTAATGTACATTAAATAATCTCTTAAAATTTGTTGTACAAGTTTTTATATTTGATCAATATCGGTAATATATTAGTGGTTGTGAGGGAAGATGCATAACTATTTATGGAGATCTATTAATCCCCTATGACGTAGTAATTTCAGCCATTCAGGTTTTATCCTGTTAAAATAGAAATGTGAAAGGTAATTGGAGAGTTACACGGCTCATGATATTATGTTCGTCATTTATGTATCATATTCACTTGTATTATTATCCTCACGTGTGTGGTAAAATTAATTTTCTCTCATTAGCATGAGTATTTTATTGTTTTTTGGACCAGGTGCATAGTAGACAGAAGATATTTCATTTCATCCTAAAATTCGATACCCAGATTTCACCGGAGATACATGATTTGAGGACCTTTAATTAAAAAAAACGTTTTTTAAGGAATAGTATGCGTGTGTATATGTTGGTACAATTCTGTAAAAATAAAAACTCAAAATCGAAATGTCGGGTAGGTAACAACTTGGTGTTTACTTCAGTATCTTTTAACGATGCTGAACACAAGATTTTAAATAAAATCGCTTCATCCCCAACTGTAATTTACATGTAACATTTTTACGAACGTTTTATTTTCTCTAAAAGAGCTTTAACATATTAAATATATTTAAATATATTTACTGGACAGGTAACTATATTTTTTAATTTTCCAGAAATATTTGTGATGTTTTCTTCGTTTCGAAGAACATTTGTGTGATCTTGTAAGAATTGAAAAAACTAATTTCATTAAAATACCAGTTTATTATCAATAACTTTTTCTGAGGCATAAGCCACTTCTGGGATATCCATTATCATTTTTATAATTGCTTAATAATTAGTCTTGTTTTAAAGTGCTATTGATTTTCTGTTATTTCTTGAGAATGAGAGGAAAACATATTGAGTTTTAAGGTTAGCATATACTGTCTATTAAATATAGCTATTATGAATATAGCTTACTGCAGTTAGTCCCTTAGTTTCTATAAGAAATATGTAATGAAGCTATTTATGAAAGGTTTTTCTCAATTAAATTAAGTAGATAGGAAAATAAAGTTTTATAACAATAATAAATTAATCCCACTAATAAAGGATAGAAGCAGAGAAAGTCATGTGACATAACACATAATATTTTTAGTTTATTACTTTCTCTACACGTGCTATGCACATAGTGAGTGTATAGAGAAGGTATTATATTGCACCCAAAAATCCAAAGAAACATGTTCAGAAAAATGCCCTTGTGTCTATCTCTCTCTTTGTCTGTGTGTATGTGTGTGTATATGGGCAGCATGCTCAAAAACGAAAAAATCCGTTAAATACTAAACTTTGTATTTAAGTTCAGTATCTTCAAGGATGCAACACGAACATTTTGAAGAAAATTCCCCTCCCCAAGCTACCCATTACATAGAAGAATTTTCTAAAATTTTGATTTTCTCAAAAATGGCTAACTATATTGATTAAAATCCCATATATTAAGGATATCAACACAAATAAAATGTAGCTGTTGAAATTTCTAGGAATAACCTCTAAAGACATTTTTATTCTAGGTGAATTTTACTGAATTTTGCGCAACTGGTAAACAGTAAGAAATGGACAAAATCTTATAACACAAAAAATGAAGATCTCGTTAAATCTCGTTTATATCATATATGGAGTTGATAATTTCTGAGATGTTTCTTGTTATTGGTTTCCGTTTTAAACTACTTAAAACTTTTCACTTACGGGAAATGAAATGTTGTGTTATTTATGGACGCTCTTTAAATTTTGTATTTCATTCTATACTGGGCATGAAAGACCGCTAAAGTTTGCTCAGATGTCTCTTTATCACGCTTGAGGTTCTTTTTCGTGCCGTAAATCTACGACATGGAACCAATGGCTTTTCCTCCCTCCCGAAGAAAGCTATGCATAGGATTTTTATGACCGAAAAAATTCATCGTCATTCGCCGGGTTTGAATCCGCTACCTAGGGTATATGAAGTTACACCACAGAGGGCTCTCATACGGGTATTTTGCAAAGAAAAGGATTTCATCCACATGGCAACCAGCTTTTAAAATATTTTACTATCGCTGTAACCTAGGCATTCCCTTATTTTAAATCTACTTAAAAGAAAGCAAGTAATAAGACCATCTCTACTAATGTTTATATAGATTAACATGAAATAAATAGGGGAATACGTTTTTTAACAGTAATGTGTTGCCGAGATGTAGAGAAAATCATGTGAATGGAACACATTAGATTTTTAGTTTTATTAATTTCTCTACATGTACTATGTACATAGTGTATATAGAAGGTATTCCACCCATACATTCTATACCGAGATTTCACTGAAAATACACGTTTTAGGATCCCTCGTATAAAAAAAAAGAATTTCCAGAAAAAGGTCCGTGTGTGTCCGTGTGTCTGCGATCACGATAGCTCAAAAACGAAAAATCGGTAAAATTTATATTTAAGATAGAAACAGATTTTAACCACATAGAAACGGGTTTGAACCACATGGCAACCAGCTTTTAAAAGATTCGACTATCGTTTTAGCCTAGTGTATTCCCTTATTTTCCTTCTACTCAAAGGAAGCAAGTAATTAAGACAAATTCTGCTAATGTTTATCTCTATTATCATTGAGAGATAGCAGAATATGCTTTTTAACATAATTTGTTACAGAAATGTAGAGAAAGTCATGTGAATGAAACACATCAGATTTTTTCAATAGAGTAGTGCTACTTATCAGGATGATTTATACAGGTAACTAGATTAACTTCAATTGAAATATTATCCAATAAAATTGTATTAACTATTGTTTTTTTCAATTATAATAATTAAAAAATCGTATGTGTTCCATTGACATGACTTTCTCTACATCTCTGTAACCAATTATTGATAAAAAGTTTGTTCTCCTGTTCACTTCATGGTAGTCCAGAAAAAAAATAGTAGAAATGGAAGTTCCTTTTTTCTTTTGTAAGTTTAGGAGTTTCAAATATGAGAAAAAATGTATAGAACATAAATTGTATCTTTTAAAGAGCTCTACATTTTCGTGTAGTAAGTTTTTGTCTAACTCTTACGGTTTACTAGTTATGCAAAATGAAAAAAAAAATTATCCAGATTAAAGATGTCTTTAGAGGCTATTCCCAGAAAGTTCAAGCTATGCATTTTATCTGTAATGTAAATATATTAATATACATATTTTAATCAAAATCGTTTGAGCCATTTTTGAAAAATTCAAAATGTTCATGAAAATCCTCTTGTCGTAAGCTTGGAAGATACTGAACTTAAATACCAAGTTTACAATTAAATGAACTTTTATATTTTTGAAGTATGCTGCTCACAAACACGCTCACAGACTCACACCGGATATTTTTATAAAAGTACTTTTTTGAATTTAGGGGGTCTTAAAACCTATATTTTTCGATGAATTCTCTGTATCTAAATTTTGGGTGCGATATTTTATATACACACTATTTACATAGTCTGGGTAGAGAAAGTAAAAATTGTAAATAATACAAATATTGAAACTAAAAAAATAAGTCGCTTAAGTATTGAACTACTTCTATGCAATTCTCACCCTTGTTAGGGCTTAACCACAGGAAGGTACGTTGGAAGGTTTGGTATGTGTGTGGGTGTGTGTGTGTATTTTATATTGACTGTTTTAAGGAGGTAGCGCTGTTGTGTAGCCTCCTCAAAGGTTTCCTTTTCAGAAGCAGCATCCTTGCCGCTGCTCTGCTGGTATCCTGTTGTCAGAAAATAGGCGGTGTTAATTGTGATGAGCACTCCCATAGGGAACGACCGTACTTATGTCCAGCTTTTTTCAGCTATTGGCTAGTTTAATGACTTCGTTACCGGGGATGTCACAAACTATGGTCCTTGGCTGCTGTCCTTATAAATGCTCCACTTAATAAGAAACTTCCTGAGCTGCGGGAAGGTGCGTACAAGTGTCCCCCTCCCTTTCCTTTGCGGTTGTTACTTAAAATGTGGTGGGGGTTCCGGGTTCCTATTCCTAGTAATGGTTTAGGAGATTATGGAATGGTGTGGAGATGTGTGTGCTCTAGCTCAGCATTTTGTCGGCATGGAATCTTTCTTAGGTGTTGTAAGACACAAGTGGTTTCCTTGGATTGTTATTGAACGCGTTTAATTCATTTTATTCGACATTTTCGGCCATCGAACAAACACACACTCTTCCTATATTTTCCCCTTTCCAGCTACTCTTTACGTGACTTCGGCTATCATCGCTAATTACTCGTATTCTGGAGAATTAAATAAACTCTGTTTCTTTTAGGCTATAGGTAGCCCGTTCGTTTTTACCGCAGAATCAAATATCATATCTTAACCCAACGAGTCTTCCTTAGCAAGAGAAGTCGCGTCGCTCGACCAACAAAAAATTCGTAGGTATTCGCTTTTGTTATATCCACCCTCGGGTAGTGAGGCATCAAGCCCCTTAGGTTCACTATCCTGCCCTTAACGGTACTCTTCTATCTGGGTCGCTTGCCAGCTCATGTTAACTCTGCACTGTTAGACGCATTCCATGACACGTCTATCCTGGCCATTTACTATGTATATACCCTTCTTAATACGAACTGCGTGTCTCACCTCATGTTACCGCACTGTTACGCCACACACTGGACAGGTGCTGTACAAAATCAGTGTGCATTAAACGAGTGTTCTAGTATAGTATGTGTATTAAATGAACGTGTTCGCTCATCTTTAACGATGCTCCATTACAGCAGAGCTGACATTACAGTAGGTGAGTTAAAATAAATCCTGTAACTATTGCATATTGTCTAGTGTTAATGAGATAAATGGAACGTCAACCTAAATGCCCACTGTTTATAGCATTCGTGACAGACTGTGCCTTGCGGCCGATCCCCGCAACTCCTCGCGACACCGTAGTAGACTACATTCGTTAGGCAACAGGAACACTAGCGACACCGCCGTTAGCGGTAGCGTGAACTAGAACGGGCTTTAGGCACAATAAATTTACAAACCTTTCTTCTTCTTTCTGTATTTATCCTCCTCGTACATAGAATTTACACCTCTAGGACTTAAATTACTTTGAAGGTAAAATAGGTCGCTATTGTGAAAAATATTAGAAATAAGAGAGTTCTCCAAATACATTATTATACTATAAAGACTTTATATATAGTCATAAATACTTCTTCTTAACAGTCAGTATAGCTTCTTTGACTAAATGTTTAGGAATATACTACAATTACTTTCCATTCGATGCGATTTCTAATCAACTCCAATTTCTTATATTCATATTTTTGTCTTGATTAGCATTATCACTCCATCTATTCTTGATTAAACCCCTTAGTCTTGATTCGAGGAGCTTCCATATGTATATTTTCTTGGCTATTCTCTCGTCTGGCATTCTATATAAGTGTCCAAACCATCTAAGTCTCTGCACAGTTATAAAATCAATTATTGTTGATTTTAATTGGTCCATAAATTCTTCTTAAAATGTTTCTTTAAAACATTAATACTGTTTGCTTTTGAGCTTCTTTCAGTAGCCATTTTTTGGAGCCATGTGTGATTATGGGTCTTATCATTATTTTATAAATTCTTAATTTAGTACTTATAGCAATTAACTTACTTTTAAGTAAATTATTATACGTAAAATATGCTTTGTTTTCAAGGATTAAACTCTCCTTCACTTCCTCTATAGGATTATTACTGTTTACTATGGATCCGAGATACTTGAGTATCTTTACAGCTTTATTGTGTTGTTATTATTAAGTCTGGCAACTTGTTTGGTTCTTGAGAGCATTTTAGAAATGTTTTTTTTCCATAGTCGTAAATACTAGAATAGTTATATATTCAGGTTGAAAATGTCCAATGACATGCACACTTGCAACGAGTGATCACATGTTAGCTGGTACATCGCTGGCCTGGCTTAAACCCACCACCCGTTTCTTGTGTTGCCTAGTGGAGTACTAAAGAAAATCGATAGCATGTACCCTTTCCGTCGGCAAATGTAAACCACATGGATAACACAAATTTAAAATGGTATAATGTTTGCTTAATGAGTTATTTACCTCGTTAAGTAACGAAGGATGGGGTATAGAAGCTCTATATTCGCTTTGAACTCTGCACGTATGCCATGTATCTATTTTAGCCAATACACACAGTCCTGCTTTCCTCTGAGTAGATATAGCAAAGTATTTTGGCTGGATTTATGTATGCGATAACTATCGAACGATGTATTGAAGTAAGATTTTGTACTATTATATTTGTCGCACTTGTAAACAGAGTAGATAAATATACGATAAGTAGGGGTATGTAGCACATGTTAAATGACAAGTTTGGTATTTAAAGGACTCACATTTAGAAATTCAATAATTTTGTATAGATATTTTTAATGTTTTACTGTGATTGTATTGTTATTATGTTAATAAGATTGTAAAATTGCATTAAAATTTGATAAATATTTTGGAGGATAACAATCATATCAAAAATTGTATTATGTAAATATGTTGCATAATGAAAATGTCCCATGGGTCCTAAAATTTGACAATTTCTGAATTAAAGCTTTGAGTCACCATAAAAAGCTTAAAGATGGAAGTTTCAATGATTTTATTTCTGAATTTCTGTAATCTTTTAAAAAAGTTAGAAATTTTAATCTCTAAAATTAATCATTTTTTCATGCAAATACATTTTTTGAAAAATTACTATTGCTGTCATGATAACTTTGCCCTTTTTAACCATAAACCTAAGAGCACGGATAGAGGGAAAGGTGATGGTCAGTACGCCACTTAATGCCATAGCAAAACGCTTACACTTGCATTCCAAAACATGATTTAGTCGTAAGGATAGTTGGAGGTAACTAACGATGAGAGTACTGCATACTGCAGAGTGAAAAACTTGGTCCTTTTTGGTGCTCAGCCAAGCTTATGAGAGGTTGGATCACAACCGTCAGTTTTAATGTAGTTGAGTATATGTATTGGTTTTTTGAAAATCATAAATGAAGTTACTGTCAAGAAAATGGTGACAGTGTCCTTGAACACATAGAGATAAGCTGGATTTAAAGTGTTGTTTTAGATGTGCCGTCACTGACATACCGAAACAATGGCTCTAGTGCGATGGGAAGTGTAAGGAGAATGAGGGCATACCACCACTCCTTAAAGAGCTCCCTATCTCTGATTTAATGCTTCCAAATAAAATTCACCGTGTAGAATCGTTAAATTATACGATGCAGTTTAATTCAAAGTCAAGGCGAAACATTCGAATGGCACATTCAGAGCGAAACTTGAGGAAAGACAGATGACTCTCGTATGCCTGGAATTGGCATGTACACGTCAAAATGAAGGTCAAGAGGCACTTGACTGCAGTACTAGAGAAGCAGAATAAGATATTGGGGAAATATAGAAATTGACCGCTATGAAGTAAACCCCGAATTCATTCATATAGGTAGGAAGGAGAAAGTCACAAAAACTTTGAGATAACTACAACGAAACTGCTAGAAAACCGTTAAGCATTAAGAATATTATCTCAAAAGCAAAGTAAACGTTTATGCACGGAAGTAGTGCATCAATGATGAACTTAAATAAAGAAATGAGAAAAAATTGCAGAAAATTCCGATATGTTAAATAGAGATGCTAGATAGAGAGCCCTTTAAGGATCGACGACTGTACTTCCGTATTTCTTGAAGCCCTGCCTTTACCTTCTATCGTACTCGCATACAAATCCGACGTCAATAGCTGGCGTATAAGCTTTGAATAGCGAAGCCCTCTGCTTTACGACGGCAATGTATACGTTAAGTGAATCCACCAACTTGACTCAAGAACTGAAAATCCTTTCTAATTGAAGCTATCCTTTTATTTTTCCTTCAGCACTTCACATTGAAAACCCGGAAAGCCATTTGAGCAACTCATGAAAATGCTTTAAAGAGAAATGCAAGGAAAAGTTAGGCTACTAATTAACAAAATACATTATGTGGCTTGGAGTTGAAGATCGGAAAACAAAAGACAGTTTTTTTGCTTATAGCACAGCCAATTGTTTTTCATTTTGACGGCGAGAAGGTATCTGAATTAAAAGATTCTTATATTGCCTGAAGATAATTATGGCGGGTCATAGAATACAATAAGACCCTTAAATTATTTTGTTAATAGTAAGGCATTTCGAGTCCTATTGTTCTAAACCAGGAGAGTACGCTCAAAATATATATTAATATAAGCACCAATTTATCCAGGTTGATAACATTAATCAATTGGTGTTTAAGAAAAGCGTAAGAAATACTACGAAAAAACGTATAAGTTACATTCATATGTTTTTCTGTATCAATTTTTCAAAAATAATCCTCACTAAAGATATTCTTCTATATACTTTATATTAATCTTGTAAACACTCAAAAAAAGTATTCTTAAATAATGGATAGTAATGGAATAACTGCTGTAGCTTAATAGATGGTGAAATCTTTTAAGAGCGAGTTGTTTTGTGCTTAAGAAAACAATAAGTTTTCTTTATATTCGAGAAAGAGAAAAAAAAAAGAAGAAAAAATGAATAATGATTCTGTACTTGAAAAAAGTTTGCAGGATGAAAGGTACTGCTTCAGCTATACGTTAACCAGCGAGTCTACATGATGAACGTTTAATATAATTATTGTCAATTAAAAGCGGAGTTGAAATCCCTTAATAACTTTGTTTAGCTACTTAACTAAGCCTTTAAAAGAAAAATTGTAATCCTGGATAAAAAAAAAATAAAAAATTAAAGATAAAGCTAAAAACCTCCTTCATGTCAAATATATTAATTTATGATATCGATATCGAGGTAATATATCTCGTACTTCGCCCATAAAATGTGTTAAATATTTGGGGCTATATAGCATCTTGACAAATATAAGGTATATTATTTTACTAACGCTTTCGCAAACCTAACAATAAAAATGCTGCAATGCCTCTTTATATTAATCCTTATGAATTAGCAAGAACTTAAAGTTAAATTGTCATCCAGAGCTTTATTTCTGACAAACATGGCAACAACGCGGGTCACTCAAAATTTGCTTGTCGCGTGTTCTCTCACCTGGATACTTGAGCGGCTGGCACATTTAGGGGAGGGGGCTTAAGGGAGAGAAAGACGTTTATTTATTTGTGTATTAAAAAAATTACTACTGTATAAGCTCCTAATGAAAAACAAATTGTGACATTATTAGGAAAATGTGTATCCCTTCACACTAAAGGAATTTGCATATTTAACCTCAAATTGCATGGGTTAAATTGCAGAACTTTCTTGTTTCTTAACTATGGAAGACTGAAACTTAATTATTTCAGTAATATTCACGCCTGTCAGGTAAAACATTTCGATTCATGTTGACTTACTCAAGATAATGTCCGCCTTAAAATCTGCTCCCATTTACGGAAATACCTTCTGCCGCTCTCATCTAGCGGAATCAAATCGAATCGAACGGAACAAACGCAGGAACTTGAGTCCTTGTGGAGACAGAAAATGAATTGCATAATAGTATAAGTACATTTATGAAGAGGCGTAGAAAAGAGATACAAATAACAGAAACAATAAACGGAAATAGTAGATTTAGGATATATTTTTAATAACGAGCACATATGATTCCAACTAATTTATTAATTTCACTCTTAGTTTTATCGGGTGCATTAGTGTTAGAATAATATTTATAATTTTTGTCATAGAACTTTGTTGTCTTGCTTTCAACTAGGTATATAATTTTTCTTCGTTTGTTTTGTAGAACTGAAACTTAATATAACACTGTCCCAGTCTGAACTAATATAAATATACAATTTTGTTTTGACCACATTTGGACATTCCCTTCTTTTCTAAAAAACTCGCGATAAATAGCAATTATAAGCGAAAAAAATATGAAAATATCCTTACAGATGGCTCAAATTTTCTACATTATCCAGTGATTATATGTATTAAGCAATCATTCATAAGCTTTTCAGATTCAAAATCAGCTATAATGGCAACTCAAACAACCAACTTATACAAAATGTTCAAATGTCATACATCAGATCATAGAGCAGGCAAAAATGTGTTTTTTTTTTAAGAATTATACAAAGAAGCAGTAATAAAAGTTAAGTTTTCATGCTATAAATTCGTGGACGTTCAATTCTTTACACCACTTCACTCAATTTTTACTGTGGTTGTCTGGACGCTTTTAGACAATTCATGGTTTTCATTGTCATTTTCCAGCTGGTTTGCGGAGGTCGGTGTCCCTTTTTTTTAAATATAGATGCCCTTCAAATTGGGACAACCTCAAGTTGTAGTGGACAGCCTCCGTCGCAACCAGGCAGATGTTATAGAAGTCCGAGATTATTAAAATCCGTTTCTTTGCATGGCCAGGATTAACAAATTCCCGTATAAGAAAAGCATTTTAAAGCTGAAACTAATAACAAAGAATATTTAAACAATGGTGTATTCCACGAAAAAACGTATATTAAACAAATTGTTTGTTTTAACTAGATCTACATTTTTATGTTTTTACAGCTTGAGTTATACAAAATTAAGAAAAAACATCCAGAATAAAGATGTTTTCAGAGGCTATTCCTAGAAAATTCAAGATGTACATTATATTTGCCATGTAAAATGTCTTAATTATAAGAGTTTTAATCAAAATCGTTAGAGCCATTTTTGAGAAACCAAAATGTTCGAAATTTTTTCTATGAAGACGGTAGTTGGGGGTGGAGGGATTTTCCCAAAAATCTTCATGTCGTATGCTTGGAAGATACTGAACATAAATATCAAGTTTGGTATTTAACAAATTTGCGTTTTTGACCTGCCCACAGACACCCACATACAAACACACACACATGGGATGTTTCTAAAAATGCGTTTCAGGGGGTTCCAAAAGCATATATTTCCTGTGAAATGTCGATATCAAAAATTTTGGTTGCAATACCATACATTCTCTATGCACTATGTAGGTACATAGTATATGTAGAGAAAGTACAGACTGTGTTACTCGGGTACAACGGTGTGTTCGCCGTAAGTAGAATGTGGATCCATCTAAGCATAAAGCAATTCTCAAATTGGACAGAAACACTCCGAGAAATAGGATGTTTGCTAGGCAGACTGGTAAAACTGAAAGCAGTGTGTGAGGAAACAGTTGAACGTGTGAGTACTCCATAGTGTATGGAGAAGGTATTGTATTGCACCCAAAATTCGATTTCGGGATTTCATCGGAAGTGCATGTTTTAGGACCACCTGAATAAAAAAAAAAGATTTTTAGAAAAATGTCCGTGTGTGTGTGTGTTTCTATGGGCGGCATATCTCAAAAAGTCCATTAAATACCAAACTTGGTATATAAGTTTGGTATCCTCCAAGGATGCGACACGAAGATTTTCAAGAAAATCCCTCCACCCCCAACTACCCTTTACATGGTAAAATTTGGAAAATTTTGAATTTATCAAAAATGGCTGTAACGATTTTGATTAAAGTATCGTATATTAAAGCTGTTTACCTGACAAATGACATGTATATCTTGAATTTTCTATGAATAGCCTCTCAAGACTACATTATTCTGGATGACTTTTACGGAAATTTGTATAACTGCTAAACCGTAAGAGATGGACCTGAACTTACCACACAAAAATGCAGAGCACATTAAAACACACAGTTTATATAATATACATTTTTTTCGTGGAGTTGACCGTTTTTAGATATCCCTTGTTATCAATTTCAGCTTTGAAAAATTTATACTTTGTCAACTCCTGACAATACAAACAAAGGAACTTCAGTTACATATACTTTGTCAACTCCTGACCATACAAACACAGGAACTTCAGTTACATACGAACTTCAGTTACATAGCAACTAGCTTTTGACTATCACTTTAACCTATATAACAGCTTATTTCGCTTCTACTTACAAGGAACCAAGTAATAAAGCTATATCTGCTATTTTTTTTCTCGATTAGCATGAATTAAATAGAAGCATGAGCTTTTTAACAATAATTTGTCGCAGATATGTAGAGGAAGTTATGTGAATGGAACACATCAGATTTTTTTTTGGGTAGAATTAACCGGTTTTGAGATATTTCGGATTATTGGTTTCAGTTTATTTAGTTAAATTTTTCTCCAACATGAAGACATCTATCTTCTCGTTTCTCATTTGTTTATTCCTGGCAAGCTAATAGATAGGAATTTTATTTGTTTCACATAGCGACCGACTTTTATAAGACGAGACTACCGTTTTAGCCCTTGCATTATCTTATTTCCCTTCTACTTACAAGGAAGCTAGAAATAATACTAATTCTGCTTATGTTTATCTTGATAAGAATGGAGTAGATAACAGCTTAATGTTTTCAATAAAAGGTTTTTTTACCTAATAGCTAGATGACATCATGTGAATGGAACACATTAGATTTTTTCCCTTCTACTTACAAGGGACCAAGGAATATGAACATTTTCTGCTAATGTTTATTTCGATTAACATGAAATAGTTGGAAAGATAAGCTTTAAAACAATAATTTGTTTTAGAGACATAGAGAAGTTCATGTGAATGGAGTACATCAGATTTTTTAAAACTAGGAGGCTGATTTAAAATGGTGAATATATAGATCTCGTTCCCTCTAACCGGATCACACTCAACAGGCGCATATTTGATGTGTGCAGATATCCCTTCGTGCGTTAAAAGAGTTGCAGAAATCAACTGGGTTATTTCAAGTTAAAACCGGTCAGTGGGGACTGGCCTGAGAAGTCTCCCTATGCTAACGATTAGGAATACATAAGAATTAGTTACATTAATTAATATGGTAATTGTAGCTGTAATTCATACTAAGGTGGATGTTTCACCTTTTTTTTTTTTTTTTTTGGAAGGGTGGTTGCCTACTCTGTCACAGTTTGGCACCTAGATTCTCTGTAAATGCCGAAGATCTAACGACAGAGGGGTCCGTTTTTCCAATTCCCAGCGTTCTTTCCGGATACATTTCTGGAAGTCCGGTAGTTGTGCTGCGTCTCCAGCCAGCAGAATCCAATAGTATGTGGCAAATATGATCCAGGTCAGGGTACTGACAGTTGCCTGTTTGCCAGTTGGAATTCTAAGTTTAAATAGAGTTCACATTTTTCCTGTGCCCCACCGCAGATGACACAGATTCTGCCATATACCCAGTCCCAAATAGAACGAATGCTGGCGCAGTCCACTAGTTTATGGTGCAGTGTTTGCACCTCATTACAGCGGGGGCAGAGATTAGAATTTGATCTGCCATGCCGCCACAATTTGTCACCTGTGGGTATAACATCATTGAGAGCAAAATATACTCTAGCCTTCCAGTCTGTGGGGATCTTCGGGTTCGTAAATTTATTCCAGATAATACTCCACAGACGCCGCGGATCGTTTCGTTGCACCCTAGGTAGAACACGAGTTCAAGCCATAAGATGTATATAGAAGTAAGCTGACTGCTTAAAGAGTAGCCGTTGAGGAGCTGTTTGCGGCAGTGTTGCAAAAAGTCTGCCACCAGCGTCGAAATGCGCTGAAGTGCTTATCTGGGTGACATAGATGTGTTGTCCAAAGAGCTTGCTGAAGCGGAAGGCCTTCACCATCCAAAACACGCAATAGTGACTTCCCAAGAAGTGCCAAACATTTCGCATCCATATCTAGGGAAATTTGTATGGATTAGACATTAGTGTTGAATCACTAAATAATTCGGCATTGCCAATACAGCACTACAGAATTTTTAGCTGCAATAAAGGCTGAGGTAGCAAGTACCAGTTGTGAATATTAAGCTGTTCCCAAATGAAGACCTCGACAGAATTGCGAGAAACGATGGATATCTCGAGTTGCACAATTGGAAAGTTACAAGAAGAAGATTTCTGTAAAAAATTTCAATGACGCACATGGCGCAGAATGCTATTATTTACACCCAGGACAGTGAATCTGGTTCAAACAATTGTGAATATGATAACCTAGATGAGGTTTTGGCAGTTCCTCCAACGCAACACTTTCTACGGTTGTAAAAAAGTAATTGCTCTCCTACTTAATGCTTTGCGCATAAAAGGACCTACTAATGTTTTGTTCTCTTCAATATATATCGCTTGCCTTCACTACTCATAATTACGCAAGGTGCAGTGTGCAACAGAGACAAAGATAAGGGCAACTATACTTGTATTTCTGTCACTATACCTTATTGGCAACACTAAGTGTCGGCGAGAACTCTGCTAGATAATCCCATGTTCACAGATGATTTGCATTCTCTATAGTGTTCACTGTGAGTTCTCTTTTCTTTGAGCCAGCATACCCGCTCCCCCCCCCCAATCTTTCCGGGATTGTCATAAGTCAGAAACGTAGAACTACACGTGAAGGAATGTAATGAAATGAAAGGGAAATTATAAAAAGGAAATCATGGTAAATAAACCATCTCAGAATTCCCCTACCTGATAAGAAAAATCTCGAAAAAATTGAGGTCAGATTGGGCGGTCGACGGAAATGAAACTCAGTACTTAGCGAATGCAAAATTATCACCTAGCTTCAGTTATCTCCGTAGATTATGTTCAGCTTAGAAAAATATGATAGACAAACGTATTTTGGAGACGATTTTATTCGTTACTTTCCCCATTTATTTCTTCAGTTTTAAAAATTTAATTTCAATAGTTGCCTCTAGTTTCACCAGCAGAACAAACCCTCTATGGCAATCACGTTTTGACTTGAGGACAAAACAAAGTCATGAGATTTCAATGTTTGGCAATAGTAAAGCATATTACATAAAAGGGTTTCAATTTTCATTTGGTTCCGACTAAACGTGTACAAATGTTTCATTTGTGTATTCATTTTCTCGAGCTGTTTGTTTTGCTCTAATCTCAATGTATGTTATTTATGATAAAGTACCTCTCCATTTTCAGCAACAATTTCAGCTAGCATAATGTTCCTAGGAATTCTTTAATTGTTTTAAAAGCTTGGTGTAGTTTTATCTCCAAGTTGCATATCTGCTATTTTTAGGACTTTTTGAGCTAGTTCAAAAGATAACACTTCTTTTCTACTTTTTAGTTTTCACAGTTCCATTTCTGTTTACTATGCAAGCTTTTATACTCATTTTCTTTTTTATGTTTTCTTTTTTCTCCGCTGCTTTTAATATTCTCTTTTCTGCAATTTCTTTGCTTGCTGTATCGCCCCGCTTATCACGACTATCTACAGTAATTTTTTGCTCTTAGTGGTTGCTTGTTTGTTCATTATTATTAAAAGACACATTTTTTCTGTTTAAATAAACTGAAACATTTGTACAAGAATTTGTTTTGGAAGTGTTACAAGATAAAGCTCCATACATGGGTATCTTACACCTAAATATAGTGCATTAATTTTATTATGAGAGCAAAAGTCATTATAAGATGATAAATATGCAGAGTGAATCACCAAAATTTCACAGCAAATATTTTGGAAATGGAAAGTGTTACAGATGAGATGTTTTCACAGCATTCATTGATAGTTATAGACTCGTACTTTTAGCCTGAAAACATGTTTTAATAATATCTATAAAGTGTAGTTTTTGAAATTAAAAATGCCTATTTAAGGCAAAAATATATAATTAGAGAAACTTATAATGTTAATGATGTTTGTTGTAGGATTCTAGTGCAAGAGGTTTATGAGAAATCATATTTTGAAAATTTCTACACCGACTGTTGTTTGTTTCATTTAACCTGCTTAGTTGTTAGATACGGTGTTATGTTTGTTTATTTGTATTTTCTGTTCATTGATTGCATTGCAACTTTCTAGTCCATTAGTTTGTGATATTTTAAGCAGTAGATCGTGATTGGAAAATAGGATTTACCAATGCAGAAAAAGCAACCTGCTCGTAATATGTGGGGATTGTAAGCGGAAAGCACTTTGCTCTTGAACTGTATATGCGGAAAATATCCCAATGGACATCAACCATCTCGGCAATTATCTCTTCAACCTGATACGTGAAAGTGGTAGTACAACACCTAAAAAATCTGATGTGTTCCATTCACAAGACTTTCTCTACATCTCTGCAACAAACTATTGTTAAAAAGCTTAAGCTTCTATTTACTTGTTAAGAAAAATTAACAGAAATAGTATTATTACTTGCTTCCATGTAAGTAGAAGGAAAATAAAGGAGTACCATATTTCAAAAGCTGGATGCCATGTGACTGAAGTGTCTTTGTTTGTAAAAATAGGAGTTGACAGGTTCCTGTATGAGAAAAGTATATGCTTTTCAAAGCTGAAACCAATTACAAAGAATATCTCAAAAACGATCAACTCCACGAAAAATGTACGTGACATAAATTGTGTTTTTTATCGTGATCTACATTTTTGTTTAGAGGCTATTCCCAGAAAATTCAAGATATACATTTTGTCATGTAAATATCTTAAGTATAAAAGATTTTAATCAAAAGCGTTAGAGCCATTTTAGAAAAAAATAAAAATTTTGGAAATTAGAGTAAAGAGTAGTTTGGGGTGGGGGATTTTCTTGAAAATCTTCGTGTAGCATCGCTGGAAGATATCACATTTAGATACCAAGTATTTAAAGGTATTTTCGTTTTTGAGCTATGCTGTCCACAGACACACACACACACACACACGCACACACACACACGCACGCTCGCCCGCACACACACAGCGATTTTCCCAGAAATGTTTTTTTTTGGGGGATTCAGGGGGACCCAAAACATGTATTTGTGGTGAAATCTCAATATGGAATTTTTGGGTGGAATAGAATACCTTCTCTATACACTATGCACATGGTACGTATAGAGAAAGTAAAAACGTAACAAAAACAACAAATGACTGTAGAGGAGGGAAAATGAATGTTTTGACTGCTGTTGCAGTATATCCGTAAATTAGTTTCCGTGCAATCGCACGTGAAAGTGGCATGGATCAGGTAAGTACACTTCGCATTTTACCTCAACATAAGTTCAATAGGTTGTATATGTTTGTATATATACAAAGGTATTAGGGGTATAAGTTGAGATGTTTGTACTGGTAATTGAGGACAGTATAATGAACATTACATCAATATTTGCAGCATTTGTGGACTGATTATTTTACATGTTAAGAGTACTACGTTTTGACGTTAATACCTCCAGGTAGGCGTGCCATAGATAACTTTCCCTAAGTGGCTAGTCAGAAGACGTAACGTTGAGTGGGCAGGTCTCATGACAACGAACTTTGTATCGAAACATAGTTGAATGCTTTATGCAAGGCCAATGACCTTACAGAACCTAGGTCAGCATATGACTTATTGAGGCAAATAGTCTATACTGACAGACGTTGTTCTTTTTGCGGCGCACTTAAGACCATGCAAGAAACATCAGGCAGTGAATTATGCGATTGGCTTGTGAGAAAACTGTTGAACGAAAAGAAAACAGAAAGCTAACACACCAAATTGTATACATATTAGGGCATCATTTATCAAAATATCTGTATCTAAACCCCTAGCACCCTGGATTACTATCGTGGCGTGCGGAGGTCCCTTAATTTCGTCCAGCTGTATGAGGAAAAAGTACAATGTTAATTGCCCTCTCTGTGTTAGTTTATTAAACTATATTATTGGGCCCTTGCTCATTAGTCATTCACATGTATAAATATATGACATGTAATGTCATAATTATGTCAGAGTATTTTAAAGCCTTTACATAACTGCCCCGATTAATTGCAGCTTCGGATTTTTCAAGTCCTCTAAAAACGAGCTCTTGTTTACTGAAACGCATATTGGATGAAATAAACACTTCAAAAGCTCTCTAGTATTTTTCATCTTCTTATTATGAAATGATATTCAATTACTGATCTTTAGCTGTTTTTCCACTCTAACCTTATCGAAAGATGCCAGTTTAATTGTAGCTCTGATATGACTAACAAAATGTTCGTGACAAATGGTTGGTTTAGTGAAACTGCCCAGGTTAACAGAAAATCCACAATGCTCAAAATTGTTTGTGTATCTTCCTAAAACTGATTTTCTGACCTTAATAAAATTAGGGAATAACATTGATCCGTTTATTATTAAGTTGACTGTCTCTTAGGTACGTTTTGGTATTTAGAAGTGCTTGAATAGTTTCTATATCTTTCCTACGTCTTTGTTTTTGTTTCCTCTGGTAAAGAAAAAAATTTTAATGGCGTTACTTTAGCGACCAGGTTTTAAAATATTTGGCTATTGTGTTTGTCTACGTATACTATTAATTTCCATATACCCACCGGGGTAATAAGAATATTTCTGTTAGTGATAATTTAACATTTTTCTCACAAAAGCCGTGTGTAGGACAGGGCAATGCCATAGCCGGGATTTGAACCACAGAATTACCGGCCTCCAGTCGGTTGCTCTGCCACTGAGCTATCATGACAACAAGCCGGAGAGCATTGAATTTCTCAAGTGACACGGCTAGAGACCGGGAGATCTGTGGTTCAAATCCCAACTATGCCTTTGAATGTTTCACTCTCAGTCTACCTATCCAACTCCTGTTCTACACACGGGTTCTGTGAGAAAACAACTAAATTATCACAATTGTCAATAATAGGTGGCTATACTATGAATCCTGGGACTTAACTTACAACATTGTAAGTCGCCATTGGGGGTGGTCATCTCAAAATCATTTGAGATCACCTTGTGGTTTACCGGTAAACATGCGAGTTAGTTGAGAATTTCAATGCTATGCCGGCATGTTGCCATGGAAGCTCAGTGGTAGAGCAACCGGCTAGAGACCGGGAGATCCGTGGTTCAAATTCCGGCTATGGCATTGCAATTTTGACTCTTAACTCTACCTATCCTATTCTGTTAGTATTATACTGATTAGTATGGAGTAGACAGAATAATAGGTCGTCTCCTTAGCGCGGTGGTAGCGCGGCTTCTTACCAAACAGAGACCTGGGTTTGATTCCCAGCACCGGCATAGGGATTTTCACCCCTAGGGGCCAATTGAGGAACTACTTGATGGAGAAGTAGCGGCTCCAGGTCATGAGGGGGGGTTTGAAGTGCTGACCACGTCTCACCCTCCAATACTGCACCCCATCCATGACGTCTGATTGATGGGGGACGCAGCGACCGTTCGGTAGACCAAGGTTCCTTGTGAGCTGTCGTACCATGGAGTTAGGTAGAACAATAGCTTTTGTAAAAATATTTGTGGCAAAATAGGTAGAGTAAGGCATGTGGATGGATCATATGAGATTTTTGAAGAAGTTTTCCTCTAGTTTGGATACCTTCAGGAAGCTCTACAGGTCACTGAGACGTTACATTAAAGTGAGTCTTCGTGATTCTTAAGCTTGATTCCCCCTTCAGGAGATAACTACCAATTCGCCCTTTAACAAGCTCCCTTGGATGAACTTTATACCAGAGAAATCGAGGATTTATGAGAGGAACATAATGAATACTGTTTGCAAAAGGGTTTTAATTGGATATTCGATATCGGGCTTGTTTTCCGTAGTCGTTAATGCGCTCTTGTTAGCCCCAGTGAATTGAGTGACTGACTGAGATAAACTTTTATGTCGACAATGTGTCTACGCGGGTTCCACTTCAGTTTCAAGCTGTGTTTAATTGAGCCGTGATAATGAAAGGTATTGTGTTGCTTCATTTCTCGAGGCAACATACCTGGCAATTTATTTTCTTTGCAGAGAGCAGTAAAACAACCCCGGGAAAACTCCCAACGCTTGCCATTCCACATCTTTCATCTTGTCGGTAATGAATCCCCAATTGGATTTAGCTTTTAAACCGGACTACATGTGCCTAGGAAAAGCCCCTTAAAGGAATTTTATATGGCCATTAAAACAAAATACATTGGTCTAACATTTAGGCTTGAAACAAGAGCTAGCATTGTTCACCAATAGTCTCATTTATTTCATGCTTTATTTATTTTATGATAGCCTTCTTTAGAATACGGCTTTTTCGTCATTTTGTGTTTTTATGTTATTACTTCTTGGTTACTTTTTTGAAAAGATAGAATTTCGTTGCGGTTTTATTTAATTCAGTCGATTTTACCTTCTCTACACGTACGATGTACATAGTGTATAGAGAAGTATTGCATTCTATTCAAAAATTCAATACCGAGATTGTTTAGGGTCCCGTGTGTCCGAAAAGAGTATTTTCAGAAAAACATCCTTGTGTCTGTGTGTGTGTGTGTGAGTGAGTGTGTGTGTCAGTGTGTCCGTGTCTTAACTCTGAATGGAAAAGTTAGTAAAATACCAATCTTGGCATTTAAGTTTAGCATCTTCCTGGGATGCGACACGTAGATTTTGAAAAAAATTTCCCCACCCTAAACTACCCTTAACATGCAAAAAATTTCGAAAATTTTTATTTCCCCAAAAATGGCATTAACGATTTTGATTAAAATACTGTAGACTAAAGATATTTATAATGCAAATACAATGTATATCTTGAATTTTCTGGGAATAATCTCTAAAGACCTCTTTATTCTGATTGAATTTCCCTGAAATTTTCTTAATTGGTAAACAGTAAAATATAGACAAAAGCTTACTACACAAAAAAGAAGGTCACGTTAAAACACACACTTTATGTCAAACGTTTTTTTCTTGGAATTGAACATTTTTTAGATAATCCTTTTCTCACCCGGAAAGTTGTTAACTCCTTGTCTTGCATAGAAACGCTATTTAACCACATGGCAACCAGGTTTTGAAAGATTTGACTATTGCTTTAGTCTATTGTATTCCCTTATTTTCCTTCTACTTGCAAGGAAACATGTAATTAAGACAATAACTGCTAATGTTTAACTCGATTATCAGAAAGTAGATAGAGGATTAAGCTTTTTAATAATAGAATGTTACAGAGGTGTAGAGAAAGTCATGAATGAACACATCAGATTTTTCATAAGGCAACAAGCTGTTTCATTTTGTGTCAATAAACTGTTTCATCAACGGAACATTTTTGCAGTAACTAAGGAACATTTTGAAAGCTTTTACACTTCTCCTTCTGACTTCATCGGGGAAGGAGATCCTCGAGACACTAAGTCTGAGGCATAACATTTCCTCATCAAACAGGAAGATAAAAGAATTTATCGCTTCAAAGTAATATTACGTCGAAGAGTACCTTAGATATAGCTTTTGACAAAATAGTTGCTTTTTCCGAGGAATCGAAAGAGGCATTGTCCGGAACATTTTAGTTTGAGCTAGAAGGAAAACACATTGAATATAAGGCAAATACGTAGTAAAGTAAATTATTTCGACAGGAATATAGAAATTTCGTCTGCAATAAAAGTCGTAAGTTACAGACGATTTTCAGTTTTAAAAGAAAGAAGGCTATCTTTCAAATTCAGACCATTGTTGAAATTTTTTGAATAAAAGCGATCTCTGTTTCTAAAGAAAAGAAAATGCTGTTCTTTACACCAAGTAAATCTCTGCACCATGTACCTACGCGCCCTGAGTAGTAGAGATCTCAAGAAGTGCTTGATCGACTGATCTGGACTAGAGGCTAGCCGCCTTTCTTTTGAAACCCTGCTGCGGGCTTTTAATATGCAGTTTTGATTTGTCTACTGAGCTGGAGTACTGGAATAACTGTTTTCGGTGGTCACAATGCAAAGGTGTAGTAATAATTAAATGTTTAGAATAAATAAATATTTAGTATGAAATTAATTTATTTACCAGGAAAATGGAAGAGATATTAAAGAAAGTTAAAGACAATTGTAGAAAAATAATTTGTAACTATAATACAATAACATCAATAATTAAACTATATAAATAAAATAATGTAGAAAGTAATACAGTTAAATATGTATACATGGACTACATATTATGAGGTAGAATAAACTTGTGCTAAATAATACAACTTAGCGCTAGTTGCCGGCACCTTTCGTTTGATGCCAGTGACGTAGTTTGTAGTGGGTATAGACTAGGAAGCAACTGGATACAGTTGTAAAGGTGCTGGTAATATTTTTGTTTTACAATATTTTGTTTTGTGATATTATTATATTATAATTCATTTACACCTTATTTCTCTTTTATATTGTAGATCCTTATTCAATGATTTTAATTTGAAATTTTAGTTTTTAGATTAGTTAATTATCATAAGTAATATAACGAGAGCTCCAACTTTTATCGATAAATTCCCGAGCAACTTGTTGCAACTTGTATTTAATAAGACTATTTCCTGAATAAAATTACATTGATATGCCTATATGAACATGAAGAATAAAACTCCTAAAATCTCATTTGTCTTGACGTATATTTGCACCGAAATCATTGCAACTTGATGTCCATATTATAAATTTCAAACGTCTTTGTATTGCTACGTTATATTATTGTGGCACAGATCTCTTTACATTGCTACAGTCTATTCTTTTGGCTCAGTAAAACATTATTGCAATTAATATGTCTATTGGAGTTTCCACCATGATGTCCGCGAATATCATTGCACACTGATATTCAGGAGAAAACAAATGCACGTAAGTGTGATAAATTTAGAAAAGAAATTGCACACGGTTGTGATATAAGAAACGATTAAAATGCAGAGGTAATAAAAATTGTACAATCCAATATACTGGATTGGCCACTTTCTACAATCATGTGTCATGAACGCAATAGTCTGAAAAAGTCATATAATTAATAAAACTTGTAATGCTTATTTTTGGAAATAAATTTAAAGTTTGAATATATGCCCGGTATAGTTACCTAGGTGCCAGAGTAGCATATTTAGACTTTATTTATTTAATTTGTTTTCTGTAAGCAAGAGAAAACTGATTTTTAATTCAGTATTTCTTATCCCTACTCTGTGTAGGACAGCAGTTAGAAAGCTAGAGTCAGACTGTAAAAGTCAATGCCATAACTGGTATATGAACCACGGTTCGGTCATCACTCAGTTGTTCCAACCATGATAATTGACTCGAGATTTTCCCGGTAAACGACTAGATCTCAAAATAGTTTGAGATCTACTACGTCATAAGTAATTTAGCTTCATGATTACCCAACTATTGGGTCAATATTTGTGAATTAATTGCTTTGAGAGAAAGTAAAGCTTTCATGGCGAGCAGCGAAATCTTCTCCGAGGAAACTTCACTGAAGATGTCCACCGCAATTGTGGACGAAACGTCTGGATCATCTTACTCCAGCAGACTACTGAAAAACATCCCGGAAGTAACTCCTAGTTAAATTAATTGTTTCTTCCATACTAGCCGTGTGTAGGATAGGAGTAGTAAAGGTCATAGTGGGATTTGAACCACAGATCGCCAGGTCTCTGTCCGTTGCTCTAATAACTGACTTACCATGGAAGCGACATTAAATCCCCTAATTGGCTCGGGGTTTCCCCTCAAAACTGCAAGGAGTTCTCAAGTTATTTTTATGTGACCTACTCCAATTTTATAAGTTCTTGAAGTCCTTCGCTTTCATATTGGATTTAAATGTTAATTTCGGTATGTAACCGACTTTTCAGTTTTCAGTTATGTTGTTCACACACACTTGCACAAACACTCGCAGAACCTTTTTATAAGTTCTTTTTTCATTTTATTCATACAACCTCAAAGTTTTTATTTACATGAAATGTCGGTATTGACATTTTGATTGAACACATTATTCCTTTTAATTATTATGGGTAAGTAGTTGAGACAGTAACAATTAATGGATCAGAAACACAAGAGCCCATTGTCCCATTATCACTGTCCCATTTTCGATAAGATGTAAGCGAAAGATTTTGCAGCCATGTTATTCAATGTAAGTGTTCACACACGCTACATGCTACGCAATGCAATGCAAGAGTTTGCAAACTCCAAACTTTATCCCTGCGTTCACAGAGGAAGAATTCTGCATTCCTTCCTCTATACACCGCCTGCTGTTCAACAACAGACTATCGCAATGTGACAATTTACAGCGCCTACATGCTGATCTTGTATTTGGCCGTCGAGCATATTTCATTTCCTTCAAGAGGTTATGTTAGTCTCCTTGTTGGGCCTCCTTTGATTTATTGGATGTACCTATCATCTCGGCCTAGATTTTTTGGCTCTCACAAATTGTAAGGCACAAAGAGATAATACACATTGCATTAAATGTGCATTTTTATCACCTTCTGCAGTCTCCATGCTTGCACATTTTTAACATTTTGGTCAAATAATTATTGTAACGTCACTGCCGCGAGCGTCAGTTGTGTGTATAATTTTTACAACCCATTTATCCATTTACAGAATATTGAGTTAATTTTCTTATATGATATTGTTGGTTATGTTATACAATTTGAAACTTGCGAAGTGATTGGAAGATATCCGCATGTAATTTACAAATCTAGAAACTCGGGTCAGCTTCTTGCGTTACGCTTACGGTTGCATTGTAAACGGCCTTACCTCATACCTGCGCTACATATGCATGTGGATATTAGGCAATGTGCTAAAGAGTATAGAGTTATCAAATTTATTCCGAATTCCCTTATTGAAATTTGAAATAATAAGTAGGTACCAGTCAGCGGGCGCTTCAAATACTGGATCTATCACCAACACAAAACAAATGCTTGCCAGAACATCACCTAGCGGACGTTGAATAACTAACAGGCCTCGTAAGTGCTTCCAGGGCTCAATCTACGGCCAAGATAAAACTAATAGCTATCAGAGGATTACAAACGGACGTTAAAGAACATGCCACGATTGCCAGATGTGACAACGACGGAGCCGCGTATATGCAAACAGTCAACTTCATTGCAGCTGAATGAAGTGCAGGATCGAGCATCGTATTTTCATGATCGAAAGCTGCCTTCTGCGTACCACTTGTAGAATACCTTACGTTCAGTCCGTGAAAGGCATTGCTATAACCATGATAGCTCTTAAAAGAACTCAGATTCTGAACACAAAAGACGCTGAAAAATATAAATTTCAACGCGCAGAAACAACTGAAGTTCAGACTCCTAAAGACGCTGATAATTCTACCGAACTCTCCTGCTCTCTACTACCACTTTGGATGCTCTTCAGTACTCCTCAAAACTATTCGGTTATTATCAAGTTTCGCCTTATAACAGTCACGTCATCCAGTCAAAATTCTCTGGCGGTTAATGCCGAATAAATTTCGATACTTGGTATATCAGACTGTACAGTATTTCCTGACGTTTGTGTGTGATTGCATTGTGTCAACGTGTTAGTTCCCCGCCTTTCCGCTCCCAGTGGAGCCCTAGGCTCGCCTTGGCTGGGTTATACCAGGAATCTTATCTTTAAATGGAAGACAAACAGACATAAAGTAAACCGTTGCAACTTAAAGCTTTATATTTTTTCAGGCGAACAGAGATCGTATGGGAGAAAATAACAGTGTGATAAGGGGCTTATTGTGAATTACATTATTGTGTAAAAATAAGCTGCTGAATTTAGAAAGTATCCAACTGCATCAGTAGAATTTCCATCGGATTTATTAAATAGTTTCTGGGATAATGAGTCATGATAAGTAAAATTTACTTTGCAGGCATAGAATATTCAGACTCGAAGCCATGCAATTCTATTACCGGTTATTATGGAGGTCAGCAACATCAAGGTTACAGCTGTATGTTCATTCACTGGTACAGCCCAAATAAAAGATGAGGGTTCCCTTTGAGCTACGGCCGGTTGCTTTGTTTCATTTGCCATTCCTACAACACGGGGAGTCGGTAAAGCGCCTCTTATTATGTAACTGGGTCGGTCAGGGACTGCTCCCGTCCAATTTGTCTCCATTACTCCGGGTCTACCGCAGAGTGGCCTGCAGCTCTTTGTCCTCTCTATGTCCCAATTAAATTATTCTCGTGCAAGACAGAAAAAGGTAACAATTTCAAATATGACAAGTACCTTTAGAAATTAGCGGTTATGCATTCATCAGCATCTATGTTGTAAAAGATTTAAAATTCCTGTTCATTATAAATTTTCCTAACATTACGCATATGAAATTTAAGCCTGGACTTTTGTTGCTACAATGTATTACTTATATACAGGCTGATTTAATTGGACTTATTGCAGGCTGTTAGGGTATAGTGGAGATAATTATATTGTATTGGCAATTTATAACAATATAATGAATAATATTACATCAATATTTGCTTCATTTGCGGACTTATAATTTTATTTATTAAGAGTAGTATATTTTCAGGTTGGTTAGTACCTCACAGAAGACGTGGCGCACACAAGTGGCTGTATTCTCTGAGGCCGTGGGATGAAGACGTAAGCTTAAGTAATGCGCAACGTCTTATTAAAAATATAAAATATAATAAAACTAAGGCTTTTCTGACTGAGTTGGTAAAACATAATTACTGACAAACATATTTCATTTGAAGATTGAGTGAGGAAGCCTTACTATAACGCATGTAATATCGGAAATGCGTTTGAACGCGTTGTGCAAGGCCAATGACCCCACACTACCTAGGTCAGCAGGCCACATATTCAGGTGTAAAAATGTAGATGAAAAACGCATACTCTATACTGACAGACTTCTTTTACGGCGCTGTTAAGCCAATGACAAAAAAAAATAGAAGGTAGTAAATTATGTTATTGGTTTGTAAACCAGCTTTTAGAGGAAGAGAAAAAACAACGAACTCAAGAAGTAAAAACACAAAGGTACCATATATCAAATTATCTGCATATGGACCGCGCTGTAGCCGAGTGGTCAGACCACTCACCTCTCACCTAGTCGACCAGGGCTGGATCCCAAGTGACCGCATTTGGAATTTGCGGTGGAAAAAGCGGCGCAGGAGCGGGTTTTATCCGGGTTCTCCGG